>JACDJE010000221.1:587903-717855 GCA_016647715.1 Pavo muticus | reverse complement strand
TTTAGAGTTAGGCTTAGGTTACTGTTCAACTGTTCATATTTTAGAGTTAGGCATAGGTTACTGTTGGTACGTTAGAGTTAGGCATAGGTTGCTCCTATCAACTGGAGGTAAACAGAGCTCACTCGGTAAGCACACGTCTGATTTATCATCCGAAGACATGAGTGCGACTGCCCTGAGAACGGAGGTCTGATGACATCTGCGATTCATTGATTTCCATCCTGTGACTTTTCCATTGCAGAATGTGGAGGAACAGAGCGTGAGTGGCTGTGAAATGAAGCTGGGCCTCACGAGAGCAGTCTGTAACTGTGTCACAAGCCTCCTGCGTGGCCACTGCAAGGTAGGTGTGCCTTCCTGTAAGCGTGTGCTGAAGCGGTGTTGGTTAAGCACAGCTCATCCCACTGGCCTCAGCAGATTGCTTTTCTGCGTGCTTTATTTCTGTGGCTGGTGTTGTACAGCACAGCAGCAGCAAGGCCGTGAATACATACACAAGGAACGTGAAAATAATAATAATAATAATGTTATTATTAGTTATTAATAAAACAGTCATCATGCATGTGTGATCAACCTCAGGGATAAGTGTCATGGTCCATCATTAGGTTGTAATACAAAGTCAGTAAGGAGAGTCTGAGAGGAGAAAATGAGGAGGGAGAGGGGCTGTATGGGGTAGTTTGCAGCACTGTTGCCTTGTACTGTCAGGCTGAATGCTTCCAGTCATGTACAGAGAAAACAGTATATCTGGCAAAGTGTGCGTGATTATTTTCAGCAAAGCAATGACCCATCCTGCATAGCCTCCCAAAAGTACATTCTTTGTTTAGCTCATATTTATGCCTTACAAACATTCCCAATCACTTCATTTAAATGGCTGTATTTAATAACACAGACAGGTGTAAGCATTGGTTCAGTAATCTGTTCTGAGAGGGGTTCATACCTGCTCTGGGAACACCCTTATCAGTGCTGAGGAATCTCAGTGTTAGTCCCTCTGATCTCATCCACTGCCACCTAGCACAGGAGAAGCTTCATATTGCTGACTGCATCTCTCTTGAATTTCCCTTTTGCCACGTTTGCCTAACACTTTGCAAAGTATGGGGAAATATTTCCCATCTTATTTAGACTGAGTTCGAGGAGAAATCATGATGTTCCTCTTCGGCACGCCCTGCTAGATTTGTTTTGATACCACCACTTGTTGCTGTGGGGAGGTTCTGCCGTCCTCAGCTGTCCTCTCTGCAGACCCTGTACCATTATGGCTCTTCTAGAGAGAGCAGATGCATCAGGTTTTAAGGGTATTTCTTTTGTCAATATAGTTACCCTTTTTTCTTTCTTTCTTTTTTTTTTTTTTTTCCTGAAGAAACAAAAGTAGCAAATCTGCTTTTTGTCCACAGTGTGCATCTGTGCCCCTGGCATAGAGACAGCTGAGGAAGGGAGTGAGGTTTATTCACTTCCTGAGGTGACAAAGCAAGCAGCATGCAGAAGTGGACTTGGGCATCCTTAAACAGGGCTGTGTGTTTGTGTAGCTGTGTGTTTCCTAGTACAACGCTGTCTTCTTGACCTGTTTGTCCCATAGAGATAAAATATGGGGAGAATGGCAGTGTTCACAGGGAATGGAAAGGCCTGCAGTGAAGTCACAAATGGCGGGTGGTACAGATTGTATTTTCAGCAATGCTTTATTCTGTCTTCTGCTTCGTGGGAGTGAGAGTTTAAATCAGAGGGCGGCATTGTGGATGAGATAGGAGATGGGGATTTCTGAAAGGGAATGTCTACATCACTGCAAAAATATAATTGGTATTCTCAGAGTCACGGATTGGTTAAGATTGGGACTGGCCTTTACAGATCCTCTGGTCTGGGTCCCCGCTTAAAAAAGGGCCAAGTTCAAAAGGCTGCTCAGGTTCCTCTGCACCATGTTCTGTGAGGTTTTAAATATCCCCAGCATTGGGTATTTTGCTCTGCAGCCTGCTGGAGAGCTTAGCTGTACACTTTGTGATTCTTTTTTTTTTTTTAAGTGGAACTGGAATTAGTCGTGCTGCAACCAGTGGTTGTTGCCTCTCATCATTGTTGCTGTACTCATCTGAGAGAAGTTGGATGCTGCCTCCTTTGTAATTATCCAGTGCCGTAGTAGAAGGCACAATTTAGATCCCTTCCTTTAACCTCCTCTTCTCCAGGCTGAACAAATTCACCTCCCTCATCTGTTCAGCTGTCTCGATAGCCCACTGCTGGACTCACCCTGATTTGTTGATACCCTTCTTGCACTCTGGGGGGGGGAAATAATCCCAAGGTGGAACTGTGTTTTAGTTGTGGTTAATACTTTCTATTAGCTATCTTCTCTGTTGACATCGGATGCTCAGCCTTTGGCCGTAATTGTTACAGTGGTCTCATTCAAATGCTGGGAACATCAGGGCGTACCTGAAGCCTTCTTGGAAGAGCCTGTTTCCTGAGCACATTGTAACCAGCACATCCTGTCCCATTCATTTGGCTCTCTGTGACAGCAGTACCACTAATTGCCTTTTTTCCCATTGCTGAACTGCCTGGATCATCCTGGAGGTGCTGCATTCGTTTTCTTCTTTGACCAACTGCGTGCACTTCTATTGATTTAACAAAGGAACCAGGAACATCTAGGACAAGGAGTGGAAAGCCCTCAATTTTTCTTTTCTATGAATAATTTAGTGCCAAGTTAACTGAAACACTTGAAAAAGATTTTTGATGCCTAGCTTCATTTGGCCAGCCCTCTATACCCAAACATGTCTCCATCAGTGTCACCATCCAACACTTCATCTTGTCCCAGTCACAGGAAAGGCCTTGTGGAAATAAAAGGGGAAGGGAGAAGAAAAGCAGATTATTGTTGCCATTATGCATGCCTGTGTGCACATGTGCTCTTTAAACTTACATTAAGGAAGAAAATGGATTCTATAAGAAAAGGAAGAATGAAACCCAAGCCATATTAACCTTCCAAACTGTATACTCCTTTCAGGGATACAGGCTGGACTCTGTCACGCTGTAAAGCACAGTGCCACATTCCAGCTCCCTTCTCTGGAGCAAGTGCTTTTATCAGAGTAGTATATTCTCATCCACTATGCTCTTAGCAGCAGGATGAGCGGGACCTCCTTGCCTGGCAGTGGTTTCTGCAGCTATTTCTGTGGGAAGGCCCTCCTCCATCTGGTGCTTGGCAGCAAGGAGAACTTTCCTCTCAGATGTTTTCCCTCTTGCCCTGTTTAAGGTATACCCTTTGGAAGTCTGCAGCTTCCAAGATTTATTTTTGCGTGGGGCACATACTTTGTGTTACGTGGTCTGGCTTTCTTTTCTTTGAGCAGAATGCCGCCCCATGCCCTGCTTATCCTGGCAGGGGAAGAAGAATGCTGTTTGCTTTAACATTACCTTCAGTCTCAGTATGCAGCAGGTCAAAAGATGTGACAAGTACACATGCTAATCCCTTTCCCTTTCAGTTAATAGAATAACACAGATGGGAAAGTTTACATTGGGATCTGACGCTTGCTCCAAGCTGAAGCTAAGAGAGAGATAGGTTGGGCAGAGTGGGTCCTACACAAACTCACCTTCCTACTCTGCATCAAGGAGCTCCTGTCATCCTAAACCCTGTTTGCTCTGCTAAGAATTTTCCCCTTCCCCTTTACTCTCCTTTTGAGAGCGGTACCTAGAACTAACGTACTGAAATCTATTGTAGGATGAAACATTCCCAACAATCAGTGATGTTCAAGTGAATAGAAGCCAACATTTTGCATTGAAACACCACCGTTTATTTTGAAATGGTGACTTTTTAACTTCTGACATTCCTGAGCATTGAAATATTGCATAGGAAAATTGCCACTAAAATCACATATTTTCTTAGGAAACATATTACCACTTTTGTTATGTATAATTGAACTATTTATGTTTCATTTGATTTTCTCTTTCTTCGTAACCTCCAGAGATGTCCTCTGATATGACATATCCCACTGGCAACTCTTGCATACCTGAGGATTTTCCAATTATGTAACCACCTCAGGAAACAGAGAGGAATAAGACCTGGGCCTCTGATGCGATGAGCTGCAGCATGACCTGGAAGGGTTGATCCATTGCCCACCAGAGATCACCTTCTGCTCACTAGGACATCAAACCTCGCAGCATCCTCATACGATGAGAACTTTTTGCTGGATCCCCACCTGGGAGAAGGTTTGGATTTACCTGGAACTCCTTAAATTTAAGATTTTGAGAGTGTCTCCAAGGAGACATTTAAGATATCTTAATACCTATGATCTATTCTGATAGATATGGGCATCAGAATGCATATTTAAACACAGAGAAACTGTGTCTTCTACAATAGTTTATTCATTTTAAAAATCCTGATTTATAAAAATGAAGCTATGTGCTAATTAATGAAAATAAGATTTGAAATGCGATTAAAATGTTCTAAGTTTTACTGACAAAGACACATCTTTGCACTGAACTTGCTAGCAATGAAAATATTGATGTTAGCTTGTAAAAGGAACTGTGCCTATAAGGTTTGCATAACCACAGATGTATTGCTCGTGGGAAGCGCTCCACTAGCGACCTGCTTTGTGATTAGAGAACTACTGCTTGTGTTTGAGAATGACTGCCTATCTTTTTCATCTCCTTTCTTTCAAAATGTGCTGTTCCGGTGCCTTTTTCACACTGCTTTAGATATTTCTCTATGATTTCAGGGCAGACGGGGTTGTACTTCTCTCAGCTTGCTGCCTATTGATAACATTGATAAGTCCCTAATGTTTGTTTTACAAATCAAGTTTTGACTTGTGTTTGGTTTGGTCTATTACAAGTTCTGGTAAGGATGGGTCTAATTAACAGGAAAACTACAGCTGAAGCCCTATGAAAAGGCAGTATAAAAGGAGCAGGAATAAATACTAGCAGTGATTTTACACACTAGGATTACTTAGCTTGGAAACAGTGTAAGGAGAGAAGCAAAGCTGGTGGTCCTGTTGCAACCATACAACAAAGACCTGTACATCTCTCCATCTCTGACCTGACAACTGTGTGGGTGAAGCCTGAAGCTTCAAATCTGAGTGAAACATCCATCTCCATCAGTGGAGAGCTGCTTCCCCACAGTGAGCAGCTTGGACTAGAGAGCGATATTGCAGTGACTAGCATGAGGTGGGAGAGGTCCTGCCATCAGAGCTGGTACATAAGGTGACTTGGATACACAGGCCAAGATTCATGACTACCCATTTTGGCCAGTTTTTGGAGGTTTTAGAGTCGGAAGGCACACTTCCAGTTCTTTCTCTCTGACTGATGACTGAGATGAATGCCTCCAGGGGAGCTGAGTGTTCCACGAAAGCTCTGAGCGAACTTCTGGAGATTCTTGTTTTCCCTTCCTTTGCAGACAAATTTGAAGCAGCAACAACATTTTGACAATGACTGCAGAGATTAAATGTGGGTCAGGTGTGTCCAGGTCCTGGTTGCTAAACAGGCACCAACATTCACATCGGTCGCAGTGGAAGTTCAGGCTCCTTTTATGTGAGGCAAGGAACCCAAGTGCTTCTGTCTGCCTGACCTTTACTCTCCATTGCAATTTCATTGCTGACTTATTTGCTAAGAGCACTAACAAGGGGGAACAATTAGTGCCCATCACAAGGAAAGCTTTTGTAACATGGGTGACTGCCCTCATGAAACACTGTTGAGACCACCAACTGTTTTATTTGTTTTTGTTCCAGTTTTTGCTGATTGAGAAGCTCATGAGATACATCTCATTTCCCTGGAGGTCCTCGGGGAAGCAGCGGTCAGACAATCCTTTCCTTGCTTTGGGCAACGCTGGTGGTACAGCACTGCTGGCACTGCATGTGGGCTGCTGTGCTGGTAGGTCTTTTAGAGCACAGAGGTTTTTACGTAGTAAAGTGTGCTCCAATGGGGTCTGAATCAATGCAGCAGGCAGCTGATGTCAGCCACCAAACTCTTTGTTATTAAGTAGTAAACACTTTATTCACGACAGATTTTGAACAAGTGACCTAGTGGCAAATGGCTCTGTGCCATGAGCTACAGGTTTTGGAGGGTAGACAAAAATCTCCCATAATGGGGATGGAGCTTAAGAAGCTCCTCCTGGGAGCCACTGCCCAAGGCTTCTTAAAAATAGCCCCCGCGCATGCCAAGGTGCCACGTGGAAGTTTCAGATCTACACCTGCCTACAGACCTTCATTTTAAAATGTCAGGTGCCTCTGTATCTCTCTGCATGAAGTTAGGATCACAGGCATCTCCCAGGGCAGTAGGCAGCATGCAAACTGCATCACCCTTTGGCTAATTTGAGCAGGAAATTCGGTACCTCTTGGAATCACACTCATCTGTGCTTCCTCCAGTTTGAGGGAGGCCACTATTTTGCTGCTGGCCATTAAACCTCAGGAGGCCTCTTTGCCTTCCCTTCTCCTACCCCACACAGCCTAAGCTGCTCTTGCCAGCAAGCTGAGCTGAGGTTGGCCTCGTTTCCTCCCCCATAATTCCACTCCCTGCTTGGAAGAGAACAGTGGTGAATGGATTAAACTCTCCCCTTCCTCTGTGGCCAGTCTATCTTCCTGTGTATGGGAACATAGACTGAGTCACACTGAGTCTTGTAGTGACAGACAGAGACACAAAGCCAGCACTTTAACTGGACTATGCATCCAAATATCTCAAAGAACTTCAAAAATTACAGTTCTGCAGTGTAAATCAAATATGCCAGTACCTCCAGACCATCAGTCTGTATTTAGGACTTGCCTCTACTGACATTATTTGGATTATTTCCACCCAGTACAGCTGAGCTGGATGATCTGAGAGATCATCTAATGTTTCTTTGTCAACTTTTTTTATTCACTTTGTTTTCATATATGAAAGATCTTTCTTCCTAATGCAGATATAGCGCAGACCTGTAACATCACAAGCTAGAAACAGTTACAAGATCATGTCCATTACCAGAAGTAAAACTGTGTCTTATAAAAGCATCTCTTCTACCCTGAAGATGTATTTTCATAACGAGGATCAGGCACAGCATGAATACCAGTTCATTTAAAGCATACAATTAAATGTGTGAGTGTGTGCATTATAAAATTGCTTAGGAGACAAAGCCAGAAGATAAATATCTTATGAGTTATTTGTATGTTAAGATAACCTATATTTATTCTCAACTCAGAGATCATGTGAATGATCAAAACAAATTTATAAGAAAACATTCAAAACACAGATTATTTTTTTTGTGTAAGACAATGAAGCTTTTCCTTTGCCATGATGCTTGTAGAAAGGATTGTCAGTGCTGGGGAACGTGATCTGAGATTACTGCTTCCCATGATTGTCTCACAGATCTCTCTTATTTCTTGTTTGTTTGTCTCTGTTTCTCTCTTGCCCTGCATTCAGGTACTGGGCTCCTTGGGCAGAGCGTGATGCAGCCTTCAGTGTTACAGCAGTCATTATTCCAAAGGAGCCCGCAGTTTGGGACCAGTGATGGGCACAGATACTGAATGTAAGTCACAAAGCAAGCTCCACAGCTGAGTTTGGATTTAAAAACACAACTGCATAGAAGGTTTATGAGAAAGCACAGATTTTGTACGGTCATATTTAGTTCCTCTTCTGTTTCCTGATGAATGACAGCTATGCATTCCAGGAAAGAGGTGGCCACACACATCGAGCTGAGTTTCCTCCTGGTGAAACCCTCATGAGCACTCAGTACTTCCCAGAGATGGCAGAGAACACTGGGTCCTGGGTTCACATTTCATGTGAGTTTTGCTATGAATCATTTCTCCTCTTGTCACCAGAACATCTCATCTCATTGCTGTCTTTCTGAGGAGTCAGTTGACTCATCATTCCCGAGTTTTTTTCCTTGGTCCACTTCTTTTTCCCTTCATCTGATATCAGTCCTGCCTTATTCCTTAGCACCACTGTGACGCATGTATGCATTTCAGTGTCATTTGCAGAGCCCGTCTGCCATTTGAACACAGTCCTTGGTGAAAGGGAAGGAAGGGGAAGAGTAGAGTGGCACCATTCCTGGAAGGGCAGCAGGAGATGGAACATTTCTGTGAATTCAAGGCTGTTTTCAGGCAGCCTAAACTCTACCTGTGTTCTCGTGCCTAATGTTATCCACAACATATTCTGGACCTTCAGGGTTGCCAAACCAATATGAAACCAAAGCTGAACTAGGTGAATTAGATGGAATACAGCTGTTGCAGGACATGTGAGTTGTGTCCTCTGTAATCACAGAACTTACTAGCAAAGCTATGTGAATAATGGACTATTTTTGTTTTCTGACAATTCTAAAAACGTTCAGCAAAAATATTTGTAAAGGTTGTTTGAGTGTATCCAAAACAGTCTTTAGGAAGTGTGTGAACTGAAAAGCTGTCTCCCTTGCTTCTTCGGTCGCATGAGAAATTTTACCTCCTTTTTTTTTGCATGTAATTGTTTATCTTAATTTAATATTTCTTTAAACTTTAAGTAAAAACCTTATAGAATTTGAAATAACTTTAAAGTGGTTAATGAAAAAATACATACGTATTGGTCACCAGCTGTTATTACAAGCCTTCCGCATTACTTCATGACCAGAGGAGGCTTTAGGCAGCCAAACAGGGGCTGTATGGGCCCTAAGTGCCCCTCCAAGACTTGTAAAACCAAGCCATGCTTTGCCCTCTCATCTCTAATGCTACACGCAGAATGAAACATGCTACTATCTGGCCTGCTAACCATAGCTGCAAACCACTGCAGATCTTGAGGGTGTTTCGATATAACTCCATTAAAAATGAACAATTGATTAAAAAAAAAAAGAAGTCAGAATCTACAGAACAAAACCTGATGACATAAAACCTACCCCATCCCCTCCCCTTTCCTGTGGGTATCAGCGTGCGTTGCTTTAAATCCATGACTATTGCAACTGTGAGGAGTGGCGGAATACTTTTACATATCTATTTATTTATTTAAATGGTCTTTAAGCCCTGCACAGAGCTGGCTGTGGGCTTGTGAAAAAGAGTTATCAAAGCCTTGGCATGGCGTTGTTTTGTTCTGCTTTTCAGTGCAATTTTATCCACTCCTGCAGCTGGCTGTTCCTCTTCTAACAGCCAGGCTCTTCAAACCAAGTGCTTAGGATAGCTTCTAAGTTGCCAGGCTGGTTAGAGATGATTGTGTCTGGCAGAATGTCTTTACGGTGTTGATGGTAAGGAAAAAGCATACGTAGTGCTATTGACCGCTGCTGGAAATCTGAAACCTGCCTGGTGCCTCGTGCCATCCATGATCTGAGTGAAGGCGGTTCTGAAGTGGCAGTCTGCTTGAACCAGTTTAAATTATTTTCCCCTAGAAGTCAGGCGTATCTAAAACAAACTTCGGGAGAATTTAAGACAGGTGAACTCGGGGGTTGTGTTTTGCCTCAAGAGTATTAGGGCCTTAAAGCACCTCTGGCCTGCGCTAGCACCAGTTGGTGAGATACCTGCCTGTAGCTGCCAAGAAAGGGCAGTAAAAGGGTGAAGAAAGGGAGAACAGAGCATCGCTTAGATATACTGGAAGACAACACAGAGCTGGGAGGGTCTGCTGTCATCAGGAGCAAGGTGAGATGTTCCACGTGCTGTCACTTGGATGCAGGTGGCAGCAAACCAGAGCCACCATGGAGCCACCTTCATAGCAGTGGTTGGATGGAGCATCCAGGTTCAGCACAGATAACCTCTGCCTTGCTCATCTGACATCCTTAAGCTACTAAAACGGCTCCTTCCTTCCGAAACTACCAATTTCACTCACCACTCTGACCCCCACACAGCAAATCAGCCAGATAGAAGGGCAATATTGAGAGCACTTACATTTAATGCTGCTTTAACAAAGTCACCTTAGGAAAGCCAAAAAGATAGAAAAGTTCACAGAAATTTTCACTGCTGAGATATTAGTATGAGGTGTTTGCAACCGTTTTCTTTTTACCCATCTTTTACCACGATGAACTGAGAATTCAGGATCTCAAAATACTTGGCAAACCAGGTACTTCAGCATCTTCTGACATATTCTAACCCAATCCTATTGAAAATTTGTTTTTGATCTTTATTCTCTGGGGTCTTTATTGTTTATGTATAAACAAATTCAGATTTTGAATTGAAAAGTTGGTTATAAAAGAAAAAATCATTTGCCCAAAACCTGAAAATGTTTCTGCAGCTTTGAGATTTTTTTTCTGATTTTTTTTCTTTTTATTTTTTAGCAACTGGATAAAGCACCAGCCTAATACATTTCTGTGAAGAGTTTCAAAGTTGGTGTTTCCCATTGAAAAAAACATAGGAGCGCACTTTTCATCTCATTCTACCTGACCCAGCAAACCGAGCTGGGCTCCAGGAGTGACACACATCTGAAATGATCTGTGAGGTGCAGCCATGCTCTCCCTATCACTCAGGTACCTCGCTTTCACAGTTCCAAACTGGGGCTGCGGTGCCTTATAGTGTTTGTTCTGCATGTAACTCCATTTTTCCTTTTTTCTTCCTCCCTCTCTTGGTTAGGAAGCCCACTGCGGGGGCACAGCTGTGGGACAGGAGCTCACGCCCGTGCCCAGCTGATGAAGTGAAGGGACGGTGTGCTGCTGGCTCTGAAGTGAAAACAATCACTCTGAAATCTCAGAGCTTCCTCAGAAATGTAAAAAAATGGGGTGGGAGCACAAGTTAATTGTGCTTTTACACACTGTTATACTTGTCACCGTGCCAGACTCTACATTTCTTCCAAGGGTGAAATGAAAACTCCAAATTCATGTGGTTATGAAACAATTTCAGTATGAGCACTCAGTGAAGAATTATAAAGTGGGAAAGACACAGTCCTGTGTCTCAACTGGTTGAGAAGGCTCTGAATTGATCAAGGCTTCTTCCAGCTTGGAGGAGTTTTCTGGAGTGTATTGAAAACATTCTGCATCTGCATACTGAATGCATATAAAGTACTGCAGAAAAGCTGATGTGTTATGACATTACTTTGATTAGGAGATGAGGCAGCTGGCAGAAGGCATCACTGTCATTCCAAGAAGTCTCATTTCTCTGCATCTAGAAATTTAGGAAATAAGTCTGGTTTGCCTGGTTTACAGCAGAATAGACTCATACGTTGCAAATATGGCAAGAACTCACTGGCACTACAGGGTGCTCCTGGAGATAAGATGGTGGTGGTAGACCTGGATGAGCAAGGACTGAACACCTTTTTCTCTGCCTACAATAATGCAGCTGAGGTACTTGAAGCTACTGGGGTCTTCGGTCACACAGGTGAATTGCCTTGACCTGTGCTCCCACAGCTGGCTCAGTCCTTTCCTCAGGTGATCAATCAGTGGTTCAGGCCGTGACTCAACAGTTCCCGTACAGATATGAATTTATGTATATACACAGCTAGTTCAGTATGTGCCAACTTTAGGCACACTCAGGTTTTTAATGTGGATTGGTTCCAGTTTTGATTTAGCCTTGGGGTATTTTGACCCTTTGACTCATCTCTAATAACAAAAATGAGCAAAACACTACTTGTCCAATGAGACTGGTTCTCCTTTCATGGTGATGCTAATCATGACTGTCCTTATACTCCCAGCCTGTGTGACTGAAGACCCCATTTAAGGGCTGACTGCCACCGGGGGAGGATCTCTTTCTGGAGATCCCTTCTTTTTGGAGTTTTCCACTGCGAGCCTAGATCCTTGAATATGGGTGAGCATTTCTTCTTTGATTGTCTCTTCTTTTCACCACGATGATCTTTCCAACTATAACACCTGTACATTTGCTGACTGTACAATATCCTTCAAGATACTTGGTAGTCTCACTCCCACTTGGGTGCTCAGCTCCCATTGATAATGCCATGTGCTAATTCAGGCACCCATGTTCCATGTAATGTTCTTACTATGAAGAACAGTTGGTCTTAGGGAAAACGTTTACATAGATGACACTATTTTCAGGAAAATGAAAAGTACTGGGTGAAAAAGGAAGTTTTGACACTGTGTGAGGTGTAGAGTTTACACACAGTAGTTTTTGTTGCATGTATATAAATGTGTGATTTACCATATTTAAATAAAATAAATTCACACACCATTTGTAAGTGTCTAATTTATGTATTTGTAGAGATAAATGGAAACCTTGGTTTGAAAAGCAGTTCGCATAACATCTGGTGTGTCAACAGTGTAACCTTCCAATTTACTTGTTGGTGAAAATGTCAATAGAACGAACCTGTACTCAGCATTGGTTTACACAGATTTCCTGGCAGACAAAGCAGTAATGATTTGCATGTCAGTGTAAGTGACATGTGCCCTCCAGTTCTGAGGAGTTTACACAGCTCAGAGGTATAAAAAGAACGGAGCACATGGCTGGCTCTTTGCAGACGTATGCTGGCAACACAAACCCCTCGTATTTGTGAAGTGTGAAACACTATCTCATTTTGACTTCCAAGTTTTCAAAAGTGGCTTTTGATTTTTCACTGAAACTGCTGCTTTAGTGTTCTTGGGTTTTGTGGACACAGGAAGAAAGGTAAGATTATAGACCCATAGGTGGCTTAAATCCTGGTAGTATGCAGTCCATGAGCATATTTTTTTCAATTACTTTTTTGTGCTTTCTATACACAAATATACTTTACTGGGATATGAGAGAGGAACCTACTGAATTCTTGACTGTTATTAATAATATGACAACAGAGATGACAACATTAGGATATTATTTACACCTCGTATATTGCCTGTACCAGGTAGGTCACATAAATCACTGCTCCTTTGTTCATAGAATCATAGAATGGCCTGGGTTGAAAAGGACCACAATGATCATCTATTTTCAACCCCCTGCTATGTGCAGGGTCGCCAACCACCAGACCAGGCTGCCCAGAGCCACATCCAGCCTGGCCTTGAATGCCTCCAGGGATGGGGCATCCACAACCTCCTTGGGCAACCTGTTCCAGTACATCAGCACCCTCTGTGTGAAAAACTTCCTCCTAATACCTAACCTAAGCCTCCCCTGTCTCAGTTTAAAACCATTCCCCCTTGTCCTATCACTATCCTCCCTTGTAAACAGCTGTTCTTCCTCCTGTTTATACACTCAAATATTGGAAGGCCACAGTGAGGTCTCCCCCAGAGACTTCTCTTCTCCAAGCTAAACAAGCCAAATTCCCTCAACCTTCCTCATAGGAGAGCTGCTCCAGTTCTCTGATCATCTTAGCTGCCCTCCTCTGGACCCATTCCAACAGCTCCCTGTCCTTCTTGCACTGGGGCCCCAGGCCTGGACACAGAACTCTAGATGGGGCCTCACAGGAGCTGAGTGAGGTGGACAATCACCTCCCTCTTCCTGCAGGCCACTCCTCTTTTAAGGCAGCCCAGAACATAGCTGGCCTTCCAGGCTACCCACACTGTCTGGTTTTGGTCTGATTAAAGTGGTGTATGTCTGTATGGGTAAGGGGAAAGCTTTGTGCATCTGTTGTTGCCTAATAGCTTTAAAAAACCAAAAGCCACACATGACCTCATGCTTGCAGCTAGGAAAGAGATGCTCCAGACCTGTAGTGCAGCACTCTTGCCCTGCAGTTTAAGCAGATCCTGACATGCTCTTGGATTTCCCAGGATTTGATAATTTCTTTTTTAATCACTAAAAATCATATTAGCTGGGCAAGCTCTTATGGTTATCAGAAGTTTAAGGAAAAGTTTTTATTGAGGCATATCATGCTTTAAGTGGATCTGTCTGTAGCAGAAATGCTGAGTCACAGCTTGAAGCAGTGGTTGAGCACCTGGTAGGAAGGCTGGGCCAACCCAGGGGAGCTCAGCTGCATGCAGTGACTGCAGGGGGTGGCGCGAGGATCCATTTAAGGGTTAGAAGACTTCATTTAAGGGTTGATAATGAAGGCAAGGGTATCTTGCTCCCTTTATACCCAAAGCCTTTGGAAGGTAAGCAGGTTCTTTCCTTTGTTTCTGTGCCTTTGGCTGTTGCATTTCAGCAAATCCTTACTTGCTACAGCTTAGGACCTTGCTGCTCTGCTGTCATTGCTGTGCTTTCCATTGTGTTACAATGTCAAATGAACACACTCAGTGCTTTATCTAGCAGATAAGATGTGTGTGAAACTGCCCAGGAGAAAGCCGCTCTAAAACTCATAGGAGAAGGAAGGAAGTGATAGAGAATATTGAATAGGAGAAGGCAAGGCAGGATGGGAGAGAGCAGATGAGAAATTGATGTATTTCTGGAGAGGTAGTCACAGACTGCTGTTGGTTGGTCATCTTGTCAAACCCTGAAATGCTAAAATATAGCAGGTACTGGTTGCATGAAGGAAATACAACTGAGGACCATAGTGGCTGTTGTTAGTTTTTTAATGCACCTAACCATTAATAAGCCCCTACAAGTATGTGAAGGCACTGAGGTTTGTTTATTTACTGGCTGCGCAGTGTGGGGTTCCTGGAGAGCTTTCTCTCCAGCTGTGATGGCTCCGGACCCTAACGTTGGAGCTCTGAAATGCTGTGTACAACACAGAGTATTACCGGAGTCCTGGGCATGCTGCCCACTGCATTAAAATCCAATTGAGTTCTCACAGGTCAAGCTGCTGGCCTAGCTGGTACCTTTCAGGGTCTTTCCTCTTTCTCCTCCTCTTGCAGGTTGTTTGTTCTTTTCCTTCATGTGCTTTGGAGAATGAGGTCACATCGGAGTTGGAGCACTAATCCCATTGAGTTTCTTTGCTCTGTAGCCAAGACCTGCTCAGCTCTCTTTCTCTTTACTGTATTTTCCCTGCAACGTCAGCTTGCTCTGCTCCTTGTTTACACAGATGGAGGCTACACGTTTAACTGTGAAAACAAAAGCACATAACTGCATCTGCATAACTTCGGCACGAGCGTGCGGCCTCCTCTCATGACCCCTGCTTTGTCAACGTTAGGCCAGATTTCAGCTTTGTGGCTTTGGACTCCTGGAAAGCTGTGAAGCCCTTCAGCATGTACTTGACCACTCTCTTTTATTTTAGTGCTTGTTTATCTTTACTGCTTTTCATACCTCTCCTATGAAGACAGGCTGTGAGTTGGCCTTGTTCAGCCTGGAGAAGAGAAGGTTCCGGGGAGACCGCACTGCAGCCTTCCAGTACCTGAAGGGAGCTTATAAACAGGTGGCAGAGTTACTGTTTGAATGGATAGATAGTGATTAAACAAGGGGGAATGGTTTTAAAATAAAAAAGAAGATATTTATTTTAGATGTGAGGAGGAAGTTCTTTCACCAGAGCACAATGAAGTCCTGACGCTGCTGCCCAGGGCTGTGGGTGCCCCATCCCATGGGGTGCTCAAGGCCAGGTTGGATAGGCCCTGGGCAGCCTGAGCTGGTGGTGCAGCCAGCCCACAGCAAGGGCTGGGACTGGATGGGTGGTAAGGTCCCTTCCAACCCAACCCAACCATTCTGTGATTCTGTGTGGTGCTCGTCAACAGGGAACACAGTTCCTTTTTATTCTCAGAAACGCACGAGGGCTGGAAGCAAAGCTTCTGCTCAGTGCGCATGTGGAAGGAGAAGTTTGCAGCTGTCTCCGTGTCCTCAGGAGGTAGCTCCAAAAGCAAACTGCAGGGACTTATAGGAGGGTTTACTCTGAACGAGATGGGGAAGAGAATAATAGAGGCAGGAAAACTAGAGTAAGGTAGCAGCTCAGAGGAGAGGTTGGTATGGCCTTGAGTTTTGCTTTAAGCCTCTGATTTGTCTGAGCTGAAGATGGCATCAGCTGAAATTCAGAATGAAACTAGGACACAAACTTAATTGCAAAAGCAGCTGAAACCACAGGACTCAGTCACAGAAAACTCTCACTCGTTTGAGGCTGGCATAGAGTTTCACTCTGAGCTTCAGCAGGAGTTTTTGGGGCCCCCAAAGCAGTTTTAGGGGGTTGAAATTCAACTAGTTTCCCAAGTTCAGCACTGGACTAGGAGAAGCACTGAAGGAGATCTGGATGAGCAGCAGTGACGTCTGACTGGCACATTGCTTTTCCACCTAACAGTGAAATACGTAGGAGATGTTTCGTAACTGTTACTGTAAACAGATATGGTCATCCTAAATACCTCCATTTAGTGCCATGACAATGAGTGGCACCGAAAAGCCTAAGGTCAACAGCTGTTTCTCTTGCAAAAATAATGAACCAAGAACCTCAGACCTACTGTGACTGGCCTGCCACAGTGCTGAGGCTGTTCTTCTGTCAGCTGGTGATGGCTGATTCCTGGAAATAACCAGAGAGAGAGAGGTCTGTTCCTAACGTGATCAGACTTGTGGTTGCGTTGACAAAGCCAAAACAACAGCTTAAAACGAGTCATTCCAGCAGTATTGCTCCCTCATCTGTCGCTCTGCTGCTCCCTAAGAGAATATCTTCTGCTAAAGACATTTATCCCACTTTGGATTTCTCCTCTCCTGCCACTATCCTGTGTGTTTGTTTGTGTTTTGGGTTTGTTTTTTGCCAAAAAGCTAGGCTTTTGCTGACTCTGAAAAGCCCAGTATACACTTTTTCTCTACTTTCAGCTGTTGCCTGACTCCCTTATTATCACAGGGGCAAAGACCTGCAGGAGAGAAGCTGCAGAGTTTTTGCTTCTTCATGATGTCTGGCAGAGCTGAAAACGTGTGAGGTTGAGAGACTTGTTGCCTTCAGCTCTAAACTTTGTGTGCTGGGGGAAACCAAGGATCTAATGCAAAGCCCCTGTGTGTCAGGGAAGCTGCTGAGCTGAGTCAGGTTTTTGGTAGTACATTGCCTGCAAGCAGCTGAAGCATGCAGATATTTATGAAACATACAGATTTTTGTGAAGGGTGCAGATTTTTATGGTGCCTTGGATGTTTTGAGTGTATGGGAGTGAAACTGGACTTCTCACTTCTGCTTTTTGTGTGCATATTTAGTCTGATGTGTGTATGGTGTGGAGTTTTGTAATCAGTAGATTTCCCCATCAGAGTTGACTTGTTTCTGAGTTTACAAGGACTAAGTGGGGCATCACTTGTGGGCAAAAGATACTATATTTGGGGGAAATCCAAGTGAAATGGTATCTGAATGCTATTTGTCTTACAAGCAAGGACATGTAGGCATTTATAACTGCCGAAGCTTTTCTGTCAATCGGACGTTGAACAATTGTGATGTTTGTTGGAAGCTGTTGTCACTCAGAGTCATTTCACACAGTTTAGCATTTGCCTTTTTTACAAATGAAGCTTGGAATGATCTCCCTGTCCCTGTAGAGCCGAGCGGGAACCTCCTGGGAAAATCCCACAGACTCCAAGCAGGGAGCAGAAACAGGGGCGTTGAGCATCCCTTGCCCTACCATAGCTTGAGTGGTGGAACCCCGGTCCATACCACACAGAGGTCCAGGGGAAATGATAAAATAGTTTGGTTATAATGAA
The DNA here is from genome assembly GCA_016647715.1 of Pavo muticus. NCBI lineage: Eukaryota > Metazoa > Chordata > Aves > Galliformes > Phasianidae > Pavo > Pavo muticus. The sequence continues at coordinate 700,618 of JACDJE010000221.1, read as the reverse complement.
GACTTAAGATCCAAACCTTCTGAAGCGCTGTTTGCATCTGGGCTATGTTGGGGATGCTTGTGTTGGTGTTTGCAGGTTTGCTCCTTGTTGACACCTGCAGGGCTGCTGTGGGCAGCTGGCCTCAGCACTTCTCTCTCTCAGCCCATCTGCCTTCATTGGGGAAGAAATACTGTCTGTTTGTTTAGATGAGATATGAGTCTGCCCTCAGAGCTCCAGGTCACTGTAAATGTAACACAAGCCCTATTTCCTGTTAGGAAAGGGGAAAAAATATGCCTGTGAATTGTCTCTGATGTGCTGCCAATTGTCAGAGAAGATTCAATTTGGTGGAGAATTACTGTGCTCTTAAAGAGCTGCGCTAGTGACAGAGATTTAGGGCATCTACTCCTTCCAGAGAGGGGAGGTTTGTCTTTCATTTCCATAAAGCTGGGGTGGTGACTGGTGGCCAGTTACCCCTGTGCATTGCTGCGAGGGAAACAAAGCTGCCGTTGCAGTTAATGGGACCCCATTGGACAGGGCATGATGAGGAACTTAGGGCTGCTTAGGTGCTGGGGCAAAGCTTTCTGTCCATGCTCTGCCATGGGGAAGGAGAAGTGAGTGTTCTTGCCACCTAGCCCATAAGCCAGAGCTAAAGAGACAAGAACCTGCTCAGTGTGTGTGTGACGCATACATGTGTTCACTGATAATCCAATAAAGCAAATATTTGACCTGTGGAATGACCCAGAGCTGCTACAATAAATAGTGGTATAGATCACTCATGTATCTTCTTTTTGCGTTTCCTGGATCAAGGCCAATCTCGGCTGTCATCTAAGTGGGGTATGTCTTTCACAAATGCAGCAATGTGAGGACAGGCAAACTACATTCTTGACACATTTGATATCTTTTATGTTGGGGGGGGGGGGAGACAAAACCTGATAATGAAACTATTTCCTCTTATTTGCCAATCTGTTTTCTGTAAAGAGTAACAACCTTTACGCTTAAGCCTAGGTAAAGGCCCAGTGCAATTATGAAAGCTGCTACTGACAGACTAATCTAAGCAACGTCCCAACATCCTTGCCTTCAGAAGCATTTGTCCTCTGAAGTTGGCTGTGACAAAAAAAAAGTTGAAGAAATACGTGTATGGTCTGTGCCCCATGAAGTTTCCCATATGCTGACTGTCTCTCAAACAGGTACTTTGCAAACTGGCATTCTTGGGGTATTCATGCACCAGTGCTAAGTCTTCTGCAAGAAACCATCTTTTTCATGCTTGCCTTAGTGGCAGAGTACATGTTTAATGAAAGCTGTGCACTTCATTAAAATAACCCTAAAAAGACCTAATTTTCATTCAGTGTATTACCACAACCAACGATAGCTTGCTCAGTGGCTGGAAGGAGACCAACAGAAATGCAGAAAAGCAATCAGAAAGAAAGCAAAAGCTCTTTGGTTTGCTCTGTCCCCTCTGCTGGCTGCTGTCACGAAGCTGTTGGGGTGATAGAGGTGATCCACCCCATGCCTGACTCTGTCTCTGCCTGGCCTGGACTAGAAGGCGCACAGTAAATGTAGCTCTCAGTCTGTGGGCACTCACCCTGCTCATTTCTGAGTATCTCTGTGAATCAACAAAGGCTCACCTAACATCAGCAAAATTTTCCTCCTTTGAAACCATGCAGATGCATCCTACACTCTGGTCCAGGCAGTGCTGTGGAGCGTTCCCAAATTCTCTGGAGCTGCTTTTATAATTCATCAAGGTTCATCCCAGCATGCTGGAGCTCAGCAGGATGGGGCCTGAGCGGGTCTGGTGCTGGATTTCAGCGCGGCAATGCACAGCACTGCTGGGGTGGGATGTTCTGGTGCTTCATCTTCCTCCAGCGGTGCCTTGTGTATTAGGAGCACAGTGACTGCTCTTTTTAGAGATACCTATTTCTGTCCTTTTTCCTTTGTGCCTCTGTTTCAGAGGGATGGGGGGGAAGAAAATTTTTAAAATGCATCATCATATTTCATCAGAATTGCTTAACAGAGATCTGGGGTCAAAAGCCAGGGCTGCAGCCCCAAACCGGATGTTGGCAAGGTGGGGACTTCTCTACGAGCCATGGCTATCACTGTGTTGTGCTGATCTCCCTCCCTCCTTGTCCTTTCATGTTTGCCACCTCCATCCCTGGCTTTTGAAGGAGCTGCTCAGCTGACAATTTCTCTCTTGTTCCATCAACATTGTGCTGGCTGCCTCCCAGACTTGCATTAGGCTCCTCATGCTTTCTCTTACTGCATTTCTGCTATATGCAAATACACACAAATACTGAAGGAAGCAACTGATTGGATGTCAGTGAAGGTAGGGTAGGGAGGGTATTAACAAGGGAGCTAAATGATTGGAAAGGTCCCTCTCTCCCCTTTGCCTACATCCTGAAATCTCCTTTAGAGATCACTCCTTCTTTTCAGTCACTGTAAATCTTATTAGACCCCTTTGTTGTCTTAGTCAACTGGAAAAATATGCCATTGTTCCTAGAGGAAGTTCTTGAGATCCCCTTTGAAAGGGTAAAATGGACTTAATCTATTTCTCATATGATAAATCCATTTTAAGCTTCTCGGTCTGTCTGCACCAAAGATGTCAAAATTTAATGCTTTGAAATCAATTTAAGTGATAGATCTTTTAATATATTTTTCAGCCTAACACTCTAAAATACTATCTGACAGTTGAAAAAAGATGTTCTCAGTAGAACAGATCTGTCTGCATGTAGGTGGGCATATATGAAATACCCAGGGAAAAAGTATCTGCTACAAGTGTCATGAACTGTTGGGAGAGATAGCTATTACCACATCTAGGATCCCATTCCTGGGGAAAAGATAATTTCTCCTGAAAATGCCTGCAGGGTAAAGTTTATTCCCCTTCTGTCAGCCTGAGTAGCAAAGTAAGGATGCTGTAATAAATGATGGCAGGGGCTGAAAAAGATGTAAGAGGATGGAAAAGAAATCATTAATCCGCTGCATCAACTCTGCTGCACCTGGTAACAGCCAGCAGATTGTGGGCTGCCAGCACATCTCTTTTATCCACAGGTTCATCTCCTGGGTACTGCTGCTTTTCCTTGGCTTTGGTGGAGGGTTTTTTGGTATGTTTTTGTTTGTTTCTCCAACTGCTCTTCACCTTGTACCTCGAAGACCGACATGTATGGCAGCACACGTCTTTGTTTGGCTGTGATCTCAGCATCTTCATATCCTGCGTATTTCCTGACAGTCTATCCCCGCTCCTGCGTGCTCTGCTGCAGCTCCGTAGGCAGCTCATGGACAACAGCCTGACAAGGTTACCACACTGTTACACCAAAAGTAGCCAGCAACAATTTTCAGTTTATTATTCATGCTGTTAGTACGACCTGGAAATTTGTATCGTTGCATAACCAGATGTCAGTTCCTTCAGTTCCTACAAAGCAACTCCTTTTTTCCCCTTCCCCTTCTTTGCTGGCTATCCAGAGAAATGAAAAGCCTGCAACATGAGTTCATGCTGCTAACAAGATGAGTATTGTCAGGAATGCACAAACTGTGGTTTTTCCCTTTCTGCATCCTGAATGAAGAAAAAGGGCCTTTGATATATGCAAAGCTCTGTTATTCTTTTTTCTTCTTTGAGCTAATAAAAGGTATCATTATATTATCACACTTGTGTCCCTTCCATGTTTGTTCTGGCCCTTATTCTGCTCTGCAACAACAAGAACATAAAACATCCCATGAGAAACCTTAGGTTAAGTTTATTTGACTTTATTTTTTTTAACCTATGTTGTAATCAGAATTGTTTTGCTAACTTAGTGCACCGAGGTAGTTTTTGGTAAAGGCAAAGATTTGCTTGTGGCCAGGGAGAAAATACGTATGACTGGTTTATGCCTTGCCACCCTGAATTGTAATGCTTTGTTTATTATGACTTTGGGCATGTTTTATTGGTGATCGGAGAGGTCACAGCCTCACATAGAGAACCTGTATTTGTGCTTTACGGGTTCTGGGATTTGAAACCACAGGCAGTCACTGAACTTTTGGCTGCCTTAGGTAACGGCATGTTGTGACCAAGTGGCTGGACAAGGTCTCTGCTGTGCTGTACCTGATGGGATAGAAGTGTGACACTGGTCTGGGACCCAAGGCTTCTGAAAGAAGAGGAAAAAAAGGTACTGAAAGCCACACAGTGTGCTCTGCTCTCTCTGCCTTCTCTCCCAGCCTCTTGCCCTTTTAATGCTCTTAAATTTGGAGCTTCATAGTCAAACTTCAGAATTGAATAGATCTTTGTGTTTTTATAACTCACCTGAACAATATTTTAAAGGTAGCCCAACTTCTGCAGGGATGGATCCCACAGCATGAACTCAATAGAAAGGAGTTTTTTTCTCTACAGAAGGAAAAGTGAGTTTGGATGAGCCCAAGCTTTGAATTTCCCCAGGAATCAGTGACAGAACCAAGGCAGTGCCTGAAGATGTAAGAAGCTTAGAAAGACTTGGGGCAGATTCGCTTTAAATCTATTCAAACAAAGGTGTAAGAATTTCCCATATGAGTCACTTAGAGATGTGAGGGATGTTAAGGTGTATGGAGAACAGCCACGTGCTAATTGTTGTGCTGTTTAATTTAAAAGATGAGCAATTATATTATAACACAAACACATATTTACTGCAATCAGTGGAATTGCAGGGTTCCACCCTGGACGCTAAGTGTTCAGGTGTTTTCCTGCCATGTGTTTCATGCATAGCCTGAGTCTGGGATACTCAACATGAGCTCAAACTGAAGTTCTGTCATACTCACTGTGTGTCCACAGCAGATGCAGAATTTGAAGCAGCGCCTGAGAATAAATGAAATCTCATTAACCTGATGGTTTGTACCTATTTTACAGTGGGGGAAACTACGGCCCAGAGAATTCTTTTGGCTGCATTATGTCTCTCAAGAAATAGAAACCCTCAGCAACCCCCCAAGCTAATGATTTTCTGCCTCTTCTTCCGAAGTTTAATATATCCAGGGATTTTTTTTTTTAATGTTACTGACAGCAACAATGCTGGTTCATTCCCTTCTCAATCAGGGATCACGTTGAAGCTGCAACAAACAATCCTCGTTGGCCAGCACTTGCTCTGACTTCTCCTTTAGATACTTCCAGGTATTCAGCATGCTGTGTTTCCTCCCTCCATTGGAAGACTACATCTGTTAAATACCATTTTCTTCAGAGCTTTGCTGAGATAAGTATAAGAATTGTGTTGTTTTGTACAATCCCCTGGGGAAAGCTTGGTTCAGTTTTCACCTCCAGTTATTTTGTTCTAGGTAGCATGGAATGGACTCCTGAGCATCAACCTTTTAACCTTGGCCTTTCTCTCAGAGACTGAATGCAGTGAAATTTGTCCTACCTAAATCAAATGATCCCTTCAAATATAGAATTACTGTATTATAAATACAATAAAAATATACAATCTTCTTGCTAGAATGTTATTTTTTATTCCGTTCTCTGTTTTCTGATGTTATTTTTTTCATGGCCATTTACTAAATATACATACATTCTTCCTACATACTTCAGCATCCAGCTTCAGGACTTCTCATGGTCTTCCCAGAATTGCAGAACTAATTCATACCCCCGTCCTCAGGGAGAAGACAGAGCTGAAGGTGATACAAAGGACAAGATTACCCTGCTGGCCCTATAAGGGCAGGTATGGGCAGGTTTGCTGGAGGGCCTTGGGGATCGATCTGGGAAATAGGAACCTCCACAAGATTCTTCAGGATCTCTGGTGTTTCACAAGCTCCTGAGAACTGAACAGTGTAAAGTCAGGTGGAAAATTAAATAATAAAGTATAAATAGAATCGTTTGAGTTGGAGGGGACCTTTAAAGGCCATCCAGTCCAACTCCCCTACAATGAACAGGGACATCCACAGCTTGATAGGATGCTCAGGTTGCCAGTGCATGGACATCAGAGTGGGGAAGAGACAGCCTGGAGGAGAACAGCCATAAACTCTTTTGTCTCCCAAGAAGACTGCTGGGGACTTTGGATATAAACGAAATACGATGCAGTACAACGGGGAGTTGCAGTACTCTGGAGCAGCAAAAGACTTTTTTTTTTGGTACAGATTAGGATATTTTTACATTTGCCCCAGTTCTCGCTGCCTGATAGTGGTCTTTTGCCCATCAACCCGCAGTGGGAAAGCTCTTTCCACCAGTCAGTGTACATTGGCAGCGATTCTGCTTTCCACTTTGAGAACAACCCACTTTCGTTTGTTTTTCTTACCCCCTAAGAGGAGATCGTTCCCAAAAATGCTTATAACTGATTCTCGCTTCAGGTATATGTTCCTTTCGTGGCTTCTCGAGCTGTGGTCTGTGGAGTAGGAATAGCACATGAGGTCATTCCTGCTGATACCCACAATGAAACATTAGAAAAGCATATGCGACAATTGGTATGTCAGTGGGGGAGGACTAATGTGCCGCGTTACCCTTTCCTCATCAAACTGGGTTGTAGAGAATTGCTCTGGCAATTGTTTATTTGCAGATCAATATCGCTGTTCTTTGGTTTTTGTTGTTGGTTTGTTGGTTTGCTTGCTTGTCCCTTCCTTATTTGTACATATTCTTTTATTCCATCTTTTTTCAATTCCTTTTTGGGCCCAGTCCTGTGAGCAGCAGCTGGCACCGTTGTGTAACCTACTCTCCCATGTCCCCCATGCTTCCTGACAAAGCAGCATCAGCTCAGGTCCCAGCTGAGCTCCCTTTTCTCACTGCTGCAGGGCAATGGCTCGGAGATGTGCACAGCGCAGGGGATGACAATTTGCTGACCTGGACAGGGACCAAATGTGTGTGTCCTGGGTAAGCTGGCTTGCACGTTAAGTGGAAACTTTCATTATTTACCAACCAGTCAAAATGATTTTGCTATTGACAGAGGCTTCATTATGTCAGCCGCTCTGTTCTTTGAAAACATGGACCAAACAGTAAGAGAACGGTGGTAGGGAGGGGGAAATTCCATTTCTTCCTAAATTGAGTGGAAATATCTTCAGGAAAATTAAAGAAAAACCCAAGAGGAGGAGAAGAGCAAAAGAAATAACTGTAGCCAAAGCCACTTTCCTTTTTCAATCTACCTTCCAACACGCTCCTGGTAAAATCATTACAAAGGCCGTTTATTTTTAAAATTGAAAGATTGGGGAGAGTCATAATGAGATATTATGTGTAAAAGTTGCACATAAATTTCCTTCTGTCATATTTTGGGCTCGCCTAACGCATCCCTTTGGCAGGCCTGAGGGAAGCTGATCACTTTAGTATAGATTGTGTGTGCTTCAATAATATTGCCCAAGGACAGAGCTACTGGGTGGCTGAGTTGGCTACATGCTGATTTAAAAATTAGCTGGGCTTTTATTGGCCACAGTAAACTGTTCTCAAACAGAAGAAAAAAGTTTTATACAAAATGAAGAAATGTGTTCGGAGCAAGACTCCTCTCCTTTGCCCTTTCAGGAATACAGTTTTTTACTCAGTAGAGAGAATTTTTTATTCTTTCTCACCTTTATGGAGAGCTGTGGAAGAAAGGTGATGTGCTTGTGGTGTGTAATATAGAGCAAAAGGTCCCACACTGAGTTTTGAGTCCCTGGAGTTTTCCCTTATGTGTCTCCCCGCAAAGACCTTAAGGATGTGGTCACAGCGTCATGCTATAGCCTGGTCTCAGCCTCAGGTCAGAGGGAAGAAAAGCTCTGCCTTCCTTTTTTAAAGCATAAGGACCCAAGCTGCCATGCATTTATTACAGAAGAGTCCTAAACTCTTTTTGTTGCCGTGTTTGGGAAGCATTGTGAAATCTGCTATCACCTATGCAATCCAGAATGTTTCCCTTCTCTCAGATGTGGGTTTGTCCTCGAGACCGTGAGAGTCATTCATACCTCTTTTTTTTTCTTGCTGCGTTTCTGTTTTATTTTATTTTGTATTTTTGTCATTATTACCCCCATCTCTCTGTTTTTGAGGTTTAACGCTTCCAGGATCTCAGCAGAGTGAGGGATTTCTGCAGCTGCCAAGAGCTGGGGCACTTCCTTTGCCTTTCCTTTCTTGGTCTAAACCAGAAACTAGTCTTCAAGGAGGACAAAGACCATCAAAGTGCTTAAGAATAAATAGTAATTCATAGCAGTCTTTGCTAATGTGCTTAATTTAGAGCTCTGGAGGCCAAGTCCTAGCCACATCTCCTCTGTATTCCATTTTTACGGAGCAGTTGACCTATTTATTCACTTTTTGACCTAACAGAGGAAGAAATAGAGGATGGAAAAGACATGACCAAAATGAGAGGTTTAAATAAATAGCTTTAAGTGTGGGAGAAGGCCAAATTCATTGTAACTGTAAACATGTTTTTTTGACGTGAGCCAGCTCTGAGCACCCATATACTTTGGGCACATTGGAGTGAATGTGAGCTTTGCAACCAATTTGTGCCTCAGTCCTGTGCCAAACGAAAACCTAAACTGGAACTTGGGAAGTGAATACTGCAGCTCAGTTGGTTCAGATAATCGTCCTCTGAGCAAACCTCCCAAACTCGTCCCGTTGGGAGTTACAGTTAATTAAATTAAGATTTCACTCCTCTTCACCGATATCTTCATCTCTGGGTAGAGCCTTGGGCAAAGTTGAAAGTGAAACTTGCTTCCTGTGCTTCAAGGCAGCTTTGTCTAAAACTGACTCCGGAATCAAAAGCGCCGTGCGCAGCTATTAACGCGCCCTCACCGCAAGCTGCTCTGCCAGCATTTCTGAATACCCGGTTCCTACAGGTAACCCAGAGTGCTTTCATCTTGTCTGAATTGTAAAAGAAGGCATTGGGGTTTATTAAAGAGTGTGTGTTGCTAACGTGTCATACATCATGCCATTAATTAAGAGAAATTCTTTTTTCCCCAGTTGGGTGGCTGCATAACGCTGCCAGCATGTATGTATTATCCATCTCTCCCCACCCCGGCCTAACCCAGATGCTGCATGACTGATTGTACCCCTGAGAAGCTCCAGCCTCTTCAGGTAATTCAATTGCTGAGTCTCCAAAACCAATGAATTAAAAAAAAAAACCCTCTGCACTGGGCTCTGCTCCCCTTGTAATTAGTAGCAGAGCATGGAACGAAGTGGGGTGCGGCGGGTCCATGTGTTCCCAATCACAGCCCACACAATGAAAATGTTTTCTTTCTGGGACAATCTGAAGAAACCTCACGGGGATTTGGGGCTTTTATATATATGTGTACGTAATAATAATAATTATCCTCATTAGAAAGCTAACTCCAAAGCTCGGCAGTGTGCTTTAGGAGTTGGTGGGAGAGCTGGCTGATGCACCAGGCACTGACAGCCCACGCGAGACCTCTCACATTGCTTGGGGTGCTCGGGGCAGCGCCTTTGGGGATGGGCACAGCCCATTCATTCTCCTTCTGTTCTCCAGCCGTGTGCAGTGTGTGGAAAACGGTTGCTTTTAAGCCATTTTTTCCATCCTGCTTCGATCACAGGGTTTCGTTTACCCAGGGTGGTCAGAGAAGCAGCACACAGGCACCCAGCTCGGTGTGCTGCCCCTGCAGAGCCCTGGGGACCAGGGATGCATTGTGGGACCTGGGCTGTTATTGTACAGAGGGTAGCAATATTCTCCCTTGGACTGAGCCCTAGGGTATAATTAGAGCTGTTCAGGAATTTTGTCATTAAAAGTCTTTTGGTTGGAAAATGCTAGTTCTTTGAGGAAGGGAAAAAAAAAATCAAAACTTTTTCAGAGTTAAAGGGAAAAATTTCTCATGTCAAAGTGGGACAAACTGTGGAATAACCACCAGCCTTGGGTAGAAGAGATGTGTGCAAGTCCCAACTCCAGCGGAAGTGTAGGTTGCTTACATTTAAAAGCCAGCACAGTAAAATAGGAGTGAATGATTCTGTGCTCACCCAGTGCATGGAAAACTGCGAAGCAGGGCTTTCAGCAAGATCCTCCCTGTGTAAGCCAGGAGTCTGTTGTCAGCCTGTTTCCCAGTTCTCAGGAAACAGAACCAGACTTAAGGACTTGCTGTGTGGCAAGTGAGAGTGGTTTTTGAAAAGTGATGTTGAAAACTCGTGCAGGGAGGGACAGCCCTCCCCCACGTGCCCTCACCACAGGGACTGCACTGCTGGCGAAGGCAGAGCTATTGTGAGTGGGAGAACCAAAGCTCTTCAGTCACAGACAGACGGGGATACCAAAGCCATCCAGCAAACAATTAGTAACAGCCTGGTGCTGTCATTGTGTTGCTAACTCAGTTTCTGCACATTAACACGAATCCCACACACCACTAAGTTCGCTCCATCATGGAGATAAAACTGCTCCACTGGAGGTGGGATGCCTGACCTAATAAGCCACTAGCCTACATACTGCAAATAATAGCTCGCAGGCGAGCATCACTCTGTACCCAGCACTCATCACAGTGATCTAATCCTGCCTGAATGTGGCACTCCCAGGAGGTACTCTGGCACAGTGCTGCAGGTATCCTCCAGAAACATTATTTCCTAGGTCACAACATGTCCCGGGCTGCATGAGGAGGAAAGGTGCTGGGAAAGCTGCTTGGAAGGCAAGTGATGTTTCCAACCTCTGCATTTATAGGAGATTAAAAAAATAAACAGGGTAGGCAGCCATGCAGCAGATGTCATTTTGTTCACTAAACTCACTCCCTGATCTATACATGAGGAAAAGACTTTCCTCTAGTGAAGATTTTGGCTGCTGGTGAAGGACTCTGTGATATTACACATTGCATCCTCACAAATCTAGCCAGATCCTCTGGCCTTAATGAATTCTCAGATTTGGAGGAATTCTGGAAGAAATTTGGATTTCTGGAAGACATCTGAAGTGGGACTTTTCAGCATTTTCATACAGAAAGCTTTGTTTCTTATTTGAAGGTGGTTTTATCATTTGGAATATGAACAGTGTTTTTTTCAGATAGGAAATAACAGCCAAATGCTGAAATTGTAATTTTCTGAATTTCTCTATTGACTGAATATCATCATTGTATTATTTACAGCTAATATTGCTACGTGATTTTTTTTAGGTAAGTTTTTAAAAAAGAAACATCAGTTGAGATAAGTGTTTCAGAAATTTCAAGGTCTTGCATGAAAATCTTTAACCTCTTCCTTCAAGTATCATTTGCTCAATGGCATTTACTGTTCTTTTTACGTTTGGCTGAGTTTCACATTCTAAGATTTTTATTTTGCGTTAAAAAAAACTCAATTTTAGAAATTCATGAGGTGGCCACCGAGGACTTGTGCTACTGGCACACATTGCTAGGAGTTGCAGATCCAAGAAACCCAACAGGAAATCTACTCCTAGAACTTCGGTTTTAAGGAAAGTCCAGAAATTGGAAGAGAGTGAGCAGATCTCTGAGTCGGTGTTGCACTTGGTGTCAAAGGGGATGGGAAATGAACTTGGGCTTCAGGGCCAGCTTATCACAGATAGCAATAGGTGGAAAGATGAGAGTACCAAGGCACAAAGAAGAAGGGAAGAAACAAGTGTTGTTCTTCTGTTGATTTGAGTTTGTGTCATCGCTGTCCAAGGAGACTGGGAGGCTGGGCTAATTCACCAGGAGGTCAAACAGCAATGCCTGCTTTGGTGTTTGTTACTTTTAACTCCTGAATTCTGCCTATTGGAAACTCACTTACAATAATGAAATAGAGGAGGCCAGTATATATGGACTAAATCTTAGCGTAAGGTTCTGTGTACAGAAAGTGTACACACTCACTTCTAAGCCAAAATCCCAAGTGTGTGAATTCATATTTGCAAGCGTGTCCACCATGCATCAAGACCAAATTGTAATTCATTCCCCAGTACCTTCTAAGTGTGCACAGAGCTAGCATGACTTTTTTGTCATAAATCCTTAATGTGTGGTTTAATCTGTCATTTTAAAATTTGGGGAAAAAAAATCATCCAAGGTGTAATTTGACAGACATAAAAAATGAGGCATTTCATGCACGCAGTGATATTTTCAGAGCGTATATGCATTTGACTGCCCTATTTTGTGAGGTCTTCTGCAGGAAGGGCTTTGCAGATGGCCAGATCTGCAGTGAATAGATGCTTTGGGAACATATTAGCTGCTATTGAGCGTGTGGATTTGGTGCACTTCTTGTGTGCACGATTAACCACTCCAAAATTTTGATGACAAATGGGTCATTATGTTTCCGAAAATGTTTATTGTATAAATATTGTCCTTTCTGGTTCAGCAGTGTATTATTCTCATTCCTTTTGTATGGCCATAAAACTACCCCTGTTCTTGCTTTTCCTAACTGGTGTAACTGGCATGCAGAATGCAACAGCTGGTTAACTCTGCAATGATCCAAGAGCAGCAGAAGACAAGGAGTGCAGAGGGGGCTGCCTTCTTCTGCCAAGTGTAAAACTAAGCAGCTGCTTTATATTTTCACATGAACAAAAATGTTTTGTTAACTGCTTCCCTGCCAGAGGCGGTATGATGTGCCTGCAATGGGCTACGGCTGCTGGACTGCAGGGTTACTGGGCATCAACAGGCTTAGTGAGGCTCCTTTTTTTCCAAGCAGTGGCCAATAGCATCCAGGACAAGCACTTCCATCACGGCAGGAATGCTTGTAGGACAGTATTCAAATGACTTTATTTTCTCTTTAGTGCATGAAGCAGACCCATATGTGCAAAAAAGAAAAACAACCTTAAAAGAACATTCTTAAGACTGCACATGCTTAAAAGCTGGGAAATGCCACTGGAGAAATATGCTTTCTGCTCATCTTTAATTATATATAATAATAGACTTGTAAAAAGATAGGGGTGGAATAGACCATAATATGACAACTAATTCTCCCCAACTCAAGCAGGATTGGCTCTATCATCTAACAGTTGTCAAACCTGTCTTTCTTTCAATAGCTCAAGTCTTCAAGATTTTTTTTTTCCGAAGAAGTGTGGCTTTTGGGGATCCTGGGGAGGTTGCATTAAACCTTTCCAGAACTGATGATCTTCATCTTATTATACAAATGAAAAGGTGGATGAGGAAACTACTGTTAATTAAAAAGAAAAGTGAGATTTCTTTTTTTAGAATCAGAGTATTGGAAGTGAGACTGAGAATAAAGCATTTCACCCACCAAAGGATATACAGCCTGGGGAACTGTCTAGAGGTACGAATTAGAAAGGGCAGAAATTGAGCCCAATGTTACATATTTGCATTTCCTTTTTATTCCTACTTTGCTGGTGAGTGGGTGCTGTGGAAAAGGTAATTAAGAAGAGGCTAATCAAGAGGCCTAAGATGATGTGTGTGATGTGCGATTACATGTAAATAGAAGAGATTATGTTTAGAAAGCCATCTCAGAAAGAGGATCTGGAGCAAGTGAAAAAGATGTGCTGCAAATGTTCATGGCCCAGGCTCTAGCTAGAAAAGGGGGTAGGTTCATGAGACTGAAGTGCCAGAAACCAATCCAACACCAGTGTAGGTGCTGGGCAGCCAACTTGTGTGGCTGTGGGCATGGTGGAACGGCTGACCTGCTGGTGACTGCTCTCCCTAACAGCTGGAAAACTGGGAGAGGAGTCCCTGGTGGGACACAGCACTGAAGCCTTGAAGTGTGGAGCACAAGCCCATGGCCACTGTACTCATGAAATGCAGCAGTGAATTAGATGAGTCTCCCACCTAATTGGGCTGTGAAATGCATTGTGTGTAGCTTAGAGTGGGCTGGGTGCTGACAGCAAACTGTGCAAAACCAGAAGGTTGCAGATGGGGAGGAAACGTCTGCTTAGGATGTAATCAGAGGAAATGGGATAGCCTTCAGCCCTGGGGGCATGCAGCAGGGAATCCACCTTCTAAGAGCATGAAACCCCAGTTTTCAAGCTAAGCATTTATCTCCAAACTTTCCTGTGCACAACCTGATGTGCAGAACAAGGCTTGCTGAATTGCAAAGGCAAGGCAATTAGAGAGTGATCTAAATGGAGTGCTAAATGCCTGTGCTTTATATTACCTTTATTTGTAGCCCTCTGTTTAAAGTCAGCTTCGAGTTTAACTTGCCAAACAACCCTTTCCTACTTATGAGACTTTCTGTTTTGGAGGGTGGAGGAGGAGACTGACGAAAAGGTTGAACAATTTCTGGGAAGACAGTGGATGTCTTCACAGAGATAGCAGTGTCTTGTGGAGCATCTACCCGAGGATGTGTTCAGGGAAAGCGGGGGATGGAGAGCATTGGCAGCCAGACTGGAATGGGTCGGTGTAGGGGCTAGCAAGGCCCAGTGCCAAGTCTGGGAAGCGGTGCCTCCTGGCAGACATACAGCAGGAGTAAAGAAGGCAGATAGTGGAGGAGTGAGCTGGGAGGACCACAGCTCCGCATTGGTGCCCAGTGAGTGGTCTGCAGGTGGGACTTCTGCCAAGAGCAGCAGGGAGGGCACCGCTGTGCTAGGGCTGCAAAGCACTTGCTTACAGCTTAATCATGAAAAAAATTCCAGAAGAAAGTATTTTTACTTCCATAACGTTAAGTAAAAGAGCAGCTCCTCTGCTTGTTCTATCGTATTCCTCTCTTGCTCTATGTTAGATGTGGAGATGTGAATGAAGAAGAGCCCTGATCACACACACATTTGGAAATTCTGGGTAGTGTGATTTCCAGAGGTTGGTACAAGTGCTTCTCTTGAACACTGTGAGATCCACGTGTTCAGACACACCAGTCCTGGTTCATTCAGTTCTCACGGCTTGGAGGAAGAAGATGCTTTCTCATCTCCTGACGCACCAAAACTGATCTCTTAAGTAGTACTGAGAATGTTACCATTCTGAGAAAAACAGTAAAGCATGTGCTTCACTTTACTCACACTGAACACTGTACCACGTACCTAACATTAAGCACTAACTGAGCAATGCCAAACAAGGAGCATGGCTTGGGATAAGTTTAAATAATTAGCTTTGAAGCATTGGTGAATCTTCATAGAACTTGGCCCTCAGGTGGCAACTCCAAGCATCCCCCACAGCAGAAGGGACTTACCACTTTCAAATGAAGTTCTGGCTCAAATATGGTATATAGTTTATCTTTCATCATGTGTGCTTGAAGCAGCCTTCTAGACACCTGGAGCTGTGGATACTCAGTGCAGATATGTCTCGGTTATGTATCACTAGCTTATTTTGTGACATGGCTTCAGGAAAAAGCAGGGAAATGGTATTGAAATGTACATTTTTTTAAAACAAATTTTAGTTTTAAGAAAAGCTTGATAAATTATGAGTTGAATCTCCTTCAGCCATTATTTACTAGACTTTTTTAGAGATTATCTATTTATTTATTGCCCTCTGAGACCACTAGAGAGGAAGGAAAATGCAGTTAGTCCATCACTTCCCTGGATAAAGAGAGATGCAAACTCTTAATAAAGTATCGATGGCACCCCAAGGGGACAGAGAGAGATTTGCATCCCAGTGGCCCAGCTGACAGACCACATAAGTTACTGCAGCAGCAGCGAGGTCCTGTCAGAGACAGGAGCAAGATGAGAGAAGAGGGAGCAAAACACGATTTGTACTGGCATGCAGCGAACAAGCTAAGCTGTGTAAAAATGAATACATGAAATTAAAAGGATTAATGGGACAAGTTAGTGCAGGGTAACAGGGAAAGTCCCCTGTCTAGGTATTTCTGCCAGGTTCCACCCAGGCAGGTTATTTTTTTTTTTTAAACTTTCTTCCTTTTGTTAGTGAAATTTCATCTGCAGAGTGCCTCATGAGCAGCATTCAATTCCTCCCCCTCAGCCCTACCTGGATGAGTCCTTTGAGCTTTAAAAAATTGCTTTTATTTAAAAAGGCACGTCTGTTTTCACGAAAGCCTGAGATGTTGGCATGGTCCAAGGAAAGCTAATGGCATGCTGGCCATCCAAAATCATCTAGCAAGTTCATTTGCATCGACTGCTCCTCTTAACCTTGCGCTGTAAATCACTGGTAAATAGCTGTGCCGTGCACCCTGGGCTGGCTGCTGTTCAGAACTGAGAAGAATCATTTCTGCTTATGCCGCGAAAGCCTTTGGAATCACTTGTGATAAACGTGTGGAGATGTAAGGTTTTACTATTTAAATCACAAAGCGATATCTAATATTTTTCTACAAGTGTGTTTTGCTCCAGAGCGGTCTGTTTTAAGCCTATTCCCTCTCACTTCTGAAGTTAAACAAAGCTATGTGTATGTAATCAGCATTTGCTCCATTAGGTGGTGGGGGTTTTTGCTTTTGTTTTTCAGTGTTTTGTTTTTTTACTACTGTACCTGGCTTTCAGCTCACAAAAGGCAATCACGAGATGACAGTCATTTTATGCAACAGAAGGCTGACTAACTGAGGGAAAGGGATGATATTTGGGAATGAAAAACAAAGCTGTGACACGTAAAATTGCATATAAAGTGTTTGATTCTTTTTTTTTTTCTTCATAAAATTCTCACCAAGTGAACTCCAGATGTCAGCATTTAAACACTGTCAGGTATTACTTGTGTTACTGTGGCATCTACGCAGGTGTTGCTCACACCTAACCTGAGGGGCATGGTGTGCACTGAAATGCTTGTGGTTTAGGTAGACAAGTCAGAAAAACTGAAGATCAGGAAATGTTAGCACTATTTTAGTTCAGTTTCTTTTTCCCTTGAAAAGTAATTGCAACTGGTTGCAGATAACTTGGATTAATCAGAATTTAAGATGATATGGAGATTGGTGCCATGGTTCCATTGGTCATGTTCAGTCCAGAATTAGTTATTTCTCTGTGCAGCTGTAATAGTTCAGGTTACTTCACTGTGAAGGGTGAGGTGGCTTCTCTGCTCGTTTGGGAAAGAGGCAGCTTGAAAGCATTGCTGCTAGCCAGGCTTTGACAAGCATGTTTGACCTTTTCATGGAGGTTTTTGCCTCTGCTTTCCCTCGTTTGTCATTTGTCTTGTTCTAGAGAAAACTTGAGTCAGTTTTGGAGGTCTTACTACTTCTTGTGTCTTCTGAACAAAGCAGTTAGTATCTACTAATGGAGATTTATTCATTGCATCTAACAGTTTGAGGATTTCTAAGTAAGTCACTTCGTGTATTATCATAGAATGATAGAACGGTTTGGGTTGGAAGGGACCTTTAAGATTATCTAGTTCCACCCCCCCTGCTATAGGCAGGGACACCTCCCTCTAGACCAGGTTGCTCAAAGTCCCACCCAGCCTGGCCTTCCTGGGTATTCCTGGAATCTTGTCCCAGGATGCTTTATCATAAAACCTTGAATGGATCCATGGATCCATTCTAACTTTTCTTTACAAGCCTTTCTCCATGCCCATATGTCCTGGTGGGAGCACCCAGTAGCAAGTCCTTACACATCATTGTTGGAAAACGGGAGCCAGCACTAATCCTTCATCTTTGTCAGAAGAGAATGCTTTGTCTGAATGTAAGAATACACGTATATGTCTAGTGAGTAAGCAAACATAGCAAATATTAACGCAAGAGCCTTTCTGCTGAGGAGAATTAAGCCTAAATGGGGCTTGCCCAAAAGGGTAATGAGAGTCAGAGCTGGAAGAAAAAAAGAGTTATACTTCAAAAATAATGTTTTGCTTAGGTTGTTGAATTGTGGTCAAGGAAATGAAAAAGGGGACAGGGCTGTTGCTGGGAGTTTTGCCGCGATAGGGCACGTGTGTGTAGGAACATCTGGTACGTTTGGTCCTAACACTCCGGGTCTTTTACCAACTCCTGCCCAGGACTGCTGAAGTAAACCAGGTGTAAGTGGTTTGTGCAGAACAGCCAAAACCACATCTTACTCTCCAAAACCGTGTCTTGAACATGAAGGCTTTGTTCTCTAGGGCCGGAGCTCCTCTTTCCCCACTGGTAGTCCGTGAAAGTGTTTACAGAGGCCAGCAGCCCAAAGGAATTGAATTCGGGACCTTGAAAGCTTCGGCCTTCACAAAATAAACCTTCAAAGGAGATTCAGAACTATCAGCAACAAAATACTTTCTATTCTCATCCATGGCAGCCCCCTGCATTCCTGTCTCGTGTTTATTTAACAATTTAAAAAATAAATCCATTGCTTTGAGCTCAGGGAATTAATTTTTTTAAGGTCTGTGGGGTCTTTTTTCCATGCACGCTTCCCATAATATTCTATATTTTCTTTTTCCTTTTTTTACTTTCCTTCAACCATCGTTTGCTCTCATTGACGATTACAGCTCTTGCTGTCTCCTTCTGTTGGTTATAGGATAGGTGAGGTGAGGAAATGCTGATGACAAAAGGTCCTGTACTCCTCCCCTTTCTTCACCTGAGGGGTCCAAGTTGGTTCCTCTTTTCTACATGGGAGGTTTGGCTTAAAATAGATCTAAAAATGCTATATTTTCGAATATCTGCACTTAATACTGTTCTGCCATGTCTGTTCCTTGTGCTGTGAGCACTGAAATTAATGTCAGTCTCACAAAGAGTGTAGTCAGGAGGCTGTTTAAGTTACACTAAAAAAAAAATAAATGAAACCCAAATCCCTAGGATCTACTTAATTGCCCCAAAAACTGGACAAACACCAGAGCTAATTTGAACTATTTGCTCCAAATTACTGTTGTGAGTTTAGCTCCTTGCTTGATTACTGCGTAGTTCAGAAGTCAAACCAAATACATGAAGCAGACCTACAATTTTAGAAAAAAAAATTAGGAGGATTTTTCACTGCATCCAAGTAGCTGGATTTGGTTATTATTGCCTGATGAGACTGATTGCCAGTATCGCATTATCTGTTTCTGTTCCCTCCTTGTGTGGCTGAATGGGGGGGGGGGGGAAGTGGAAAACCCAAAAGCAATTTGACGTGAACAAAAAATCCATAGTGAATTTTTTTCATATTTTTAAAGGGAGTTCAAACCTGCCTTTCCAACTGCATCTCCTGTTTAACAAATTATATTAGTTCTTCTAATATTCTTCTAATGTAACTAAAATTTTTCTCTCTCTCTCTCTCTCTCTCTCTCTCTTTTGTTTTGTTTTGTTTTGTTTTTTGGTGAATACATAATAGAAAGGCCCTTGCCTCACCCGAATTTTCCTCCATTCCCATGAATGCTTATGGGAGTTGTAAACATCCAGAGTACCTTAAAAGTGGAAGCCAAGACAGAAATATTACCAATTCCTGAGTTATCTGGCTGGATCTCATGTTCAAATGCCAGTCAGGATGCACTGGAGATGTTTCTCAGCAGCAGCCCAACTACATGAAAAAGATGAATGAAGTCTTTGGCCATCATAATCTTCAGGGCTTAACCCACTTGTCTCGTTCAACAATGACAGGCTGTTGGTCAAGTGTTAATAATCTGGCTCTGTGCATAAGATAGGCAGGATTTCAACCTGTTGCAGTTCTAGCAGGGCAAGCTTCTCTAGCTGAGAGTATCTTCTGTAACTGAGAGCATCTTCTGCTGTTTTTTGGTGCAGACACCAGTGCCTTTGCTGAGGCAGAAGGCACTGGAAGACAATGCAGTGGTGAAAGGCAACTTCTTACTCTCCGCGGGCAAATGTAGATAATTATTTGAAGGAAATGATGTCCTTTGGGTCAGCTGATAGAAGACAAATAGCACTTGAAGTAGTAATCCACAAGGACGTTTGAGGATGCATCAAGAGCTTAACAGCCATCCCTGTGCACAGAGCGGTGTGGTGCTCCTGGAGGTCTCAATGCGTCACGCAGGGTAGCTGATTCTTGAACCAGTTCAGCATGCCATTGCTTGTGCAAGACACGTGTCCAGCCACCAGACTTGCATAAATTGGCTCTAAATAGTTAATTAAATGCATTTGTACCCCACCACCTGATTTGCATACAGAATTGTCAAAACAGTGTGCTAAGATTAGACACAATGTACTCTCTGAACACAATTGTGCGACTGAAACACTCTGAAAATCTGGCGCATTGAGTTAAATTTTCACATTGTGCCTTCTTGTGTAATAACAATAATCTCCTCTGCCTTGGAGTATAATCGCAATAAAGAGCTTTTTGTGATTCATTCAGTGTTTATTCACTCAGTAAACAGCCCTTTATTGCTTTTTATACTACAAAGCAAATGAGATTATTGCTTAAATTGTCCGGTAGCAACTAGCTTCTGTCCTCTGGCTTGCTTGTTCAGTTTGTTTTTGTGTTGTGGTTTTGGAAAAGAAAACTTGTTTAAAATTAGCTCCCCAATAAATCACAGTAACAATGAAGTGAGAGTTTCTGCAGTGTGACAGATTTGTAGCTTTTTATGTTTGTAATGATGATGATATGTTTTCTAGCTTATTTATTCCCTTCTGCCTTTATTCTCCTAAACTCTGAAGTCTGTTGCAGTGAAGAAAGCCCTAAGATGCTGAATTTTGGGAACGGAGAACCTCTACTCTAGTTCTTATCCTACTGTGCTCCTAAAAGCTTCAGCCATTTTCTTCACTTGTCCTTGCCTATACAATAAGACTGATGATGTTATCTCCTTTGGAAAGCGCCCCAAGGTCTTTGGATGGCTAGAAATAAATATTTTTGTTATTCACAGAATCTCCTGATGTTTCCCAGGAGCAGCTGTTTTTAACATACCACTGCCCCATGAAGATGTACAGTGAAGGAACTCTGCAGGCCTCAAAACAGAAAGGCTGGGAACACCGTGTTGGTCATCAAATGGAGAACAATAGGTCAGCCGTAGCCAACATTTGTTCGTACACTCCTTCCCTGAGCATGAAATGGAGCAGCCTACTATTAGTCCTCATCCTAAGGCTACATGGTATCTTCACCATAAGGACAGGAAAGACTATTTCTCTTGTTCAGGCAGTAGTGCATAAATGGCATTTCTTATTTCAGTCTTGCCAGCATTCAGACATTAGCAGAGCATTTCACTGATAATTATTGATCTTCTGTATTTATAGAAAGCTAGGACCTAGTACAATTCAATATTCAGGAGATGCCAATTTTCTATGAATACCTGAGAATGACTTGGTCATTTTCCATTTCTGTAATTGCTTCTGTATTGCTGGGGCGTGAACTGCATTCCTTAAATCAACCTGGAAATGGAACATGAACGAGGAAGCTGAGATGAATTTCTTTCTTCTTACTGAAGCCAGGTATGCTCTTTTCAATTTGGGCACTTCCAGTATTGCTTAATGTCCAACTTCACTTACACCTAGTGTCAGGTTCCACACTCAAACAGTTACCTTAAATTAATTAATCAAGGATTGCAAACTGGGGCTTTCAACCTGTTAAATATGTAATTGGTCCTGTGTTTTCTCTGATGGACTATTTTCTACAGAAATCTTTGATTGTTATCTTTTGAGTTACCAGATTTCTCCTTCGAGTAATAGTGTTTCCTATATTTAGCTCTTCTCTTCTTCTGTGTCATATTCAGTTGTCTTAAGAGTTTTTATGCTAATTTAGGCAGACACGGTTCTTGAACGCAGCAGGTTGAGTCCCAGCTCTATTCAAGGCAATACTTCAGCTTATTGGCACCAGAAATGAGATGGTATATCCCTGGTGCCTTGATATTGGAATATCATTCAACATCCCTGACCCAGAGGACCTAGTTATGTTCTCTCTAGTGCTGAGGGATAAGTCTGATGTGAGCTACCACCTTCTGCATGCCCACCTTTGCTTATGGTGCTAACTAACCAGCTAGAGGGCATGCTGCAGGCATTGAGCTCATTGTTGTGTGGTCATTGGGATATCTCCCAGTGCTTGAAAGATAAATCAAGGCCTGGAGTACCATAATTTTATAGTTCGACAGCAAAGCTTCCAGAGGTTCCTCTTTGGGAGCTACACTGTAAAAGCTGTTGTGGTCCTGGGCAAAAAATCTTTAAACAAGTTCATACTTGTATATATTAAAGTGGAGATTTTCGGAGCCTGTATTGGCAGTGGAGCAGTGTCCTCTCTTTCCCTTTGAGATTCCTGCCAGTTCTGGCCCTGGTTCCTTTATGAATGTGACATGTTTGGTTTCAGTGGATAGGAATATATATTTTCATATACTTCATAGTTTCCATGCATACAAAACTTGGTAAGTGGACAGCCTCATCTATGATTAGATTTTCATTTCACAGGATAACAGTGACTGTATGAAGCATATTTTCATGTGGTAACCAGAAAATGTTTCCATTTAATGATTAGACAGCATACTTTCCTTTATCAAACCTGCTCTGAAAATGTTGATTGTTTTAAGAATGCATTCTCACAGGAGATGTGTTGCTTTAACTACATTTCATTTTAAAGAGGCTCTGCTCTGGTTCACAAAAGCTTTCAGATTGCTAGATGAAGTGTGTGGTTTGTTAGAATAAGGTGAGGAAACGTGAGCTGATGGCCAGTGTGCCAAACAGGTACTTAAGAGACTTTTCTTCACTTACCAGCCCTGACACTGGGTTTTGGGATGCCCTTGAGCATGTCACTTCACCTCCACATGTGTTCTGCTCATTTCACCTTGTGGGCTGGAACTTCTCATCTGTTCTGACTGCAGTCCCACGGTCACAGCTCTGTCTCTCACCAGGGCTTGCAGGGTGCTCAGCACAATGAGGGTGCACAGACCCAGCTGTCACAGGAAATATTAATTAATCATTGCTCCCAAACAGAGCTCTGCACAGATGCTCTCTGTGGGCCCTCAGTGCAGCCTTGGAGCTGCTGGATATGCACTGTTTTTTGCGAACACGGCCCATGGATATGATTAAAAGAACCGCCTCAAATCATCCCAACTTTCTCACTATTAAACATCAGCCATCAGCTACAGCTCCTTCTCTTTTTGATTTTCTTTTCTTCTTATTATTTTTTCTTAACCTGGCAGCCTCAGTCAATAAGCCATAAGCGCCTAGCTAAGAAGAACTGCTGTCATCAGACAAAAAGGCCTCCAAGTCCACATCCCTAACAACCTATTTTAATAACAAGAGCAATAACGGGATTTATTATGCATGCGGCTTTCTGCAATCATTTCTGAAGAGAAAATTAGTTTGAAGCCTTGGGCGACAGTTGAACTCTCAGAGGCGCCTAAAATAAAATAAGGAGGAGGGGGCAAAGGGGGTGCTGAAAAAAATAATAACTGGGGAAAAAAGTGTGGTGGGAAAAGTTGCTGGAGCAAGGATGCCAGTAAACTTTACCTGCAAGTTGCTCTTGTCCTCTGGAGGGAGGGAGAAAACTGAAGGGGAATAAAAAGAGGAAGGAGGACAAGTCTGCTGGTGGCAGGAGGTGAAGATCTGAGGCAGGAACAAACCCAGCACGCATATGATAAACTATGTGGGCATCTGCCACCACATCCACACCTGCCCCCAGGAGCTACCAAAAATTGCCTCACTTCCCAGTCAGAGCCAGCTGCACCTTGAAACTGAGGTTCAAGTATTGGCTGCAATAGCACCAGGCCCTGAAGGCTACTGTGGGAGTAAAGAGTGTCCTGAGGGACCAGCAACATTGTCAGTGCCCGAGTGAATCACAGAGAGGGAATGACTTTTGGGAACAGGAGTAGGATTCTAACTGGGCAGTGACCCGGTGCTGTTCTCTGGCTGGCTGGGTTCCTCACAGATGTGCCCCAGTCCAGGCCCCATTTGGGCGCACAGAGCTCTTCCCTTCTCAGTGGCCTCATGGCATGCACAGCAGTTTGGAGGGCTGGAGGTGGTCTGTGTTTGGTGGCTGGGATAGTCTGAGATACAGCCTGAAATCCAGAAATTATTTCACCAGCCTGATGCTGGGAGCTGCCACCCAAGGAAGGAGGGTCGCGTGTAGTCCAGCTCTGCATAGGATGGTAGAGGTTTGGGGAAATCACGGGACAAAGCTGGCTTTGGCCTGCCCTGAAGATGATTTCCCTCCTGTGGGGTGAACCTCACCAATGGCGACCCAGGGCCAGGTGCCACCACACCGAACTGTCCTCTTCTTCTCCATCCTCTTCCACCCCAAGCAAGTTTACTTCCCCTGTCCTTGACCAAGGCAAAATAAAGGAGAGGGCTGTGCTTGTTTATTGTGTGTCCATTGGAAAAAGACAAGGCCAGTGGCTTTTCTGTATGTCTGATTGAGTGCTGTCTTTAATTCTGCGGGATTTTAACATTTTTTTTCCTTCCTGATGCAATATATGAACCTAACTGTTGGAAATGCTGTGGGCCCAGCTGATTGAGACCAATAATCTCAAACCTGCTATTAGATGCTCCCTGCTTTTGGGGCTCTGGTTTGAGGACACATTGCTTTACTTCAGCTCTGCAGTTCAAGTCCGTCCCTTTTGAAATGTGAGGGGTGGCCAAAGAAAATAACATGTGGTTATTGTTCAAAAAGTCATCGTACCAGAAAAGTATATGATCGCTTAAAGGCAGCATCAGAGAGCAGGGTCTTCTGCTGGCTTCATCCAGGGCCTTGGCTAACCATGTAATTCCATAGTGATATTTATGGCCTGTATATAAAAAAGAAAATGGTCTGAAATCCTGTGGCTGTTTGGTACCCATGTCTTTAATGTCTAACTGCTTATTCATTCTAAAAAGTGGGATTTAATAAGACAGTTATTGTATGTTATTTAAATACCAATTGATTATTAAAAACAGTTATTTATAACTACAAATTATAAAGTACGTGGGGAAGTGCAGCCAATCAAATCAGCAGCTTGCCTGATGAATATCCCTTCCTAACCCCATCATTTTATATATAGAAATGAGGTTGACTTATGCAGCGGGAATAAAACTAACTTAACTGCCTTTCTGGGTCATTTCTTTCTTTGATGAATACTTGTAACTCCCCTTAATGGTAATAGGACCTTTGCTTTCCAACTGAGCAGAAAATAAACAGACCTCACTGTAGGGGCTCTATTGCCTTTTGGGGGGCTCTGAGCAAGGTTAAGCAGAGGCAGATAAAATGGCCTCTGCTTTAATAAAGCATGCCTAAAATATTCCTGAATAAGATGCTCTTTCCCTCTTTCTTGACCAACACTGCCCAGAGGGTCCTGCTGTCTGCCCAAGAGATGATGCCTCTCTGGGATGATAGCAAAGCCAAACTAACAAAAAAACTGGCAAGTCAGAACCCATTTTGTAGAGACAGAGTCCCACTCCTTGGACCCAAAGGCTTGTCTGTTTAAGACTGTATTTTATTTTCTTTAGACTTTTGTTTTTTCACATCATTCTTTAAAGATTTTTCTCTCATGTAATCCTGGACTTCTTTGGTGGCATCCCCATCTGAGAGAATAAAGGCATGTTGAAAGCTTGAAGAAATGAGTAATGCTCACCTTACCTTTCTTCTCACTCTTCCCTCCCCATACACCCCCTTTTCTTTTTTCCTGGTTAGATTATATGATTAATGAAAGCTAGGAAAAAAAAACCAACCAACCAGGTAGTCCTTTCCTGACTCCTTTTCCAAATGTAAAGTGCAGCTGCTGTTGCAGGTACAGGTTCTACTGCTCCAGCAAGCTTTCATGGCACAGCAAGCCTAACTTGTAGCCAAAGGAGAGAAAATCTGATACGGTATTTATAAATCTATTTAGGGAAATTAACACAAAACAAAGTGGTAGCTGAAAAGAAGACAGTGAAAGAGAGGAGTGAGAACTTGTTCTTTTAGAAAACGAATCCTGTTAAGGTAGGCTCACAGATAAATGACAAACACTTGGAAATCCTATATCCTGGTGTGGCTTTATGAATTAACTGTGCAAAGGAAATGGCTTGCTTTTCCTTTGTGAGTCTCATTAACGTCTGCAGGTTACACACTGAGGTGTCATATCACCAGCAGATATCAATCAGCACGACTCCCCTGAAATCAGTGTAACTACATCAATTTACACAAGATCCACGTCCAGGAAAAACAGACACATCCCAGGGTGATGTGTTAAAGTCAAGGAAAGCACCAGACCTTACTGCACCAAAGTGCTTTTATTTTCACAGGTCTCTCATTTAAACTTAATGTTCTTTTAACTGAGGTTCTCTTTAAATGTAATGATGTTATCTGATAAAAGGTGTTTTGATTTACTGTTACAGAATATTTGCAATTAACAGATGTGGTGATTCATCCCTGTTTGACTGTATCTTTTTTTTCCCCTTTTAGCGTAGTGGAAAAAAAAAAAACTAAACAAGAGCTTTAAAAAGATCTTCATTACATTTTAATATCACTCTCGATTTAGTTGAAGGAAAATACTTCTGTTTATAAATGAACTTAGGTTAGCTCCACTGAAGAAACTCTTTGTTTTGCCACATGAGAACAAATACTTTGAAATTGAATTTTCTATGGGTTGAAGCCCTGCTGTTACTGAACTGAATGCTATAAAACTGACTCGGAGCAAAAGCAACAGTGGGCCAAGCCTTGCAGTTTTTATGGAAACCTCTGTATGCCTCCAAGTATTTCTAAGCCACCCATTCACACTGGCATCTAAGATGAATCATTTCTTATGAATACATTGGCTGATAGATCTCCTTTTCTCTGCCTAGAGTTAGTGAAAAAAAAAATAATAAAAATCTGTGATTTCCTTGCTGCTTCCCCAAAGTTTTGTGCTAACAAATTTCACTCTCCAAGTTGTTATTCTTTGTGAAGTATAATATGAAGTTGGTAAGATGATAGATCATTAATGTATTTGCCTGACTGTGCACTGCACAGAACCACCGAAGTGCCACAAGGAGTGCTTCAGAACAGGAGGGATGCTCACAGCAGGGGACCCCCAGGCCACCACAGGTCTCTGCAGGTCTGTGTTTTCTTGGAGCCAAATAAGCCACACTATCTTAGTCCAGAAACTGCTCTGATCATTAACTCAGGGTTTGCCCTTGTAGTGAGCCTAACTGGTTGCTTTTATCCTCATTTTGCTGAGAGCAGAAGGTGTAAGAACATGCAGGAGCAGAGCTGGCTGCACATCATGCCAGTTAGTGGCAGCTTCAGCAGATCCCTAGGAAAAGCCAGTGGTACTAGGAAGCAGAGCCTTTGTTTCACTGAGGTTGTTGCTTCTTTAAGACCCCCCGTGGGTCAGGGTCTGAGTCGGGTTTGGACCTTGACCAAGCCCCTAAATCTAGCTGGGCTGAACTTCAGCAGTGCTGGAAGAAGACAGGATTTAGAGCTGGATTTTATCACTCTGGTTTAACTTCAGGCTTGCATGTGAAGAAGGGTCTGTGCTGATTTATGTTGCTCTGGCTTGAGCCTCAGCGCTGTGTTGCAAGACCTCTGCACAGACGCACTGTGCAAAGCCAGCTGACGTTCCAGCCAGTTTGCAGCCCAGGAAAGCCACCGGACTGCCAGAGCACACATTCAGAGCTGCAATTCTGGACAACTATCACACACTTAAATACCATTTACACTCTTCAGTGGCATCACAGTGACATCCGGTACAGTAACTCTGGAGGATTATGTGAAGTGAAGAGTGAAATAACTTCACCAAAAGGCAAACGCTGAAGTGTTCCCTTTTGTGTATTGAACATTCCTGTAGGCTCAGTACTTGCTCTTTTCAGACAATGCTTTCTTGGCTGGTTGGATTATTGTATATCACCTCTCTAACCTGCTGTATTAATTTCCATTGACTGTGAAAAGAACTTGTCAAATAAGGAGGGGAGAGGAGGGGGGAGTTTTTAATCCATAAGGCATAGTTCTTAAAAGCACCTTGTTGTGTAGTAGTTGCACACAAGTGAAGAATTTGTCAAGAATACAGGGCTGCTGCTAATTGTCTGAATAAATTACAGCTTTGGAGCCTGGAAGCCACAAATCATGTCACTGCAGCACTAAGCCGTTCCTTTATGGAATTGGTCTTTTACAACCTGGAAAAAAACTTTTCAGAAGGCTTCCCTGTGGGAGAAATTAGACTCAGTGTGTGTGTGTGTGTTGTGTGCAGGTGTAGCGTGGGGTGGTGAACAGGGCTGGCTCTGTAGTCTCCCAGCTGCTGTCTTTGACACGAGGGCTCCCAATGTGCCCATGTTTTACGCTGACACCAGCCAACATACCACACGTGGAGCAGCAAGTCCATGGGTGAAGCCAGCTAAGGTGCAAGAGAAATGAACAGGATTAAGAGAAAACTTTTGGCTGCGGGGGAGTGGTAAGTTCAGCAGTACAGACCCCTGCTCATTCCTCCTTGGACCATAAGGGCAAACCAGCCTCAAAAGAAAACAGTGTATAATGAAGCACAGATTCACTTTGCTGCAGAGAACTCACACAAAGCACTATTGATGATTTTATCCTTTAAGATAACTATTTTTTCACAAACAAAACAGCAGATACTTGTTGCCTTGTAGTGCTGTCACTTGCCCATTTTTTCTACCTGCTTTAGCTGTGTGTAAAGGAAATACAGGATATTTTGTTGTTGTTGTGTTTCCTTCTGAAGTACCTGGTTTAGGACTGTGGGCTGAGTCTTGCTCTCACTGTTGTCATTTGAAAGGCTCCTACTGAGTTCAGCAGTCTTTGGATGGAGGCAATCCATGTGCAGTAATCCAGTGAGGCACACTCTTTAAAAGGGAGTTTAGCTCTGTGTAGAGAATGGCACTTCAAGATAATTCCCAGTTCATACTATGAACTAGACAATAAAGTGGAAAGTGCTCACTGGAATTTCCTTAAGGCAACCTGAAGCTGTGCTCAGGCTCTCTCTGAGTTTATTAGCAGTGTTTGGCAAAGTACTTCAGGCTTCTTTGCAGACCACAGTAATTGGTTACCAGACATTAGAGGACAAGCTGCCTGATAAAATTCAGAGTCTGTAGTGAGGCAGACAGGCACGATAACACAGCAATAAATCACAGCTGTTAGGGTATATTCCTGAGATGGCTGGCAGAGAGGTTCCAATCAGAAGTCACAAAGAACCTGTAGCTCCATGTCGTACTCCCCTGCATGGTCAAATATCTCCCTGGATCCTCTCCAGGTGTTGGGTCAGACAGAGCAGAGGCCTACCCTAAAGGGAAGGTAACTGCAGCTGAAATACCAGACCGGGGATGTGCTCAGCCTTGTTCTTCAGAGGCTACACTAGAAAGAATACTTCATATACCCTTCAGGAAATTTAGTTCCTAGACCAACTGTCCATTAGTGTGTTGCACAAATAATTAATTGCAAGTCCTGGTAACTGCCTGGGATCATTCTCTGCATCACCCAAATGTGAAACAATACTGATTCAGAACATTTCTAAAAAGCTCAGAAAAAAAATGGTGAAAAAAGTCTCAGCGCCATCGATGGCTCCAAATCTTCAACATCTGCTTTGGACAAGCAGCATGGGGACAGCAGTTCTTTGCACCAATAGGAGAACAGCTGTTCTGCAGACCTCTTCCCTCCTTTAGCAGTATCTATAGGCTGGCTAGTCCATGTGCTAAAGGTAGGGAATAAGAACAAAGCCCTTCTTCCACCAAAACTACAGTAAATCTTTACAGCGTAACCATTTGTTGAGTCATTTATCTCTTGACTGAGACTCGTCCTGTTTTTCACTGCTATCCAGAGCTTCCACAAACCACAATTTTATCACTGTTCTGCCACCCAACTGAATGAATTGATTCAATCCGTCACAGTCTGCCTACATATTCTCTACTTTTGCAGTGCAGAAGAAATAGGTGAGTGTCATATTGTCTTGTGCCTGTCCCTGTTTACAGACACATTAGGAAGCTCAGAGCAGACCCTGGAGATCCCAGGTGCCAATTCCTTGGTTCACTTTTATCACTGGAATTACAGGATGAGTTCAGCCTGGCCTCTAATGGTGCCAGTATTGATTAATGTTCTGCATTTTGGATTTACCTGAAAGTGCTTGGTAGTCTTTACAACCTTTTGTGTTTTATTTGGTGTTCAACATTTTCTTGATGGATGTCATCACAGTTGTAACACAAGGTATGATAGAGAAGTAGGTGTAACTGTAAACTTGAAGGTAAATATACCAAGGGCTACCTTTCTTTACAAAAGCTTAGACAAGAAATCCTTTTTATTTTTGTTTTTATTTTTTTAAATATCCACAGTTAAGGTGTAAGGAATTAATGATTGAGCCCAAATGAAGCTCTTAAGATCCAGACATTAAAAGGTATATTTGTACTTTTATAGGCTGTTATTATCTCTGAACGTATATATATGTGTTGCACTCTGTTTTTTGGTTGCATTCATTGTTCTGCAGGAACTGCAAGCTGGAATGACTTCGTGCAAGCATCTCTCAAAGTTATGGGAGTTACCTCCTGGCAGATGTGGTGCAAGGTCTGAGAAGCAGGGCTCTATCACAGGATCTCTAAGGGTTAGCTTCCCATGCACCTGACACTGGTACTGGGGGATGAAGAAGCAGCTGCTATTTATTTGGCCCCTATCTCTGAGAGACAGACAGCATTGTTTCAAGCTCTCTATGCCATCCCCAGTGAATTTAGATCTCTTGATACTCTGCACCCCAAAATGAGTATCTCTGATACCATGAAGGAACATTGCCATAGTACTGGCCCCACACAACACACCTGCACCTTTGCACATGCTGATCCCCATTGCACAACTCTGGTGCAAAGGCATCCAGCCTGGCCTAGCCCTGTGCTGCCATTTGGATAGGTGGCCATGTCTCTATCCTTCTTCCTTGCACAAACTGTCTCTGGAGATGTACTTGCCTCTTCTAATTGGAATTTTTGTTGCGGGATGCAGTCAGCCCTATGTATTTGATTCCGGCTTGGTGCACAGCAAATGAATTTATTTGGCAGATTTTTCTCCTGTCGGTGGGGCTCCTCCTGTACGTTATCAATGCGCCTCGTCCTGATGATGCATAACACTAATCCATCATTAGAGCAAGAGTGTGCTCTGATGATGGATGAAAATAATTTATCATAAGAACAAGGGGCTATAATGTAACACTGTCAAAAGATGGCACCATGAGGAGATGAACTGATCAACGAGGAAATTCAGTAATGCTCATTGAATCAAGTGGTTCTGCTGCCAAGAGGCTCTTCTGCAAAAGTTTGGCAACCTACAAAAATATCATTATTCTCCTTGCTGAAACAACTCTTTGCAGTAACGGCAATGATTTAAAGGTTTTCTTTTCTTGAACAACAAAGGGAACCTCCTATTGCTAGCCTCCTTCTTGGGAATAAATATTCCACGTGCAATCACAGATCTTTTTTGCCTTACGCAAGTCTTAATTTTTAGGGCCATTCACATAATGAAATGCAAATATAACACCTATTTAAACCATCCGTCCGAAGTAGGTTTGTTGCAGCGTGGTTAAGTGACTGAGAAAGAGGATTTAAAGCTCAGGAGACGTGGTTATAGTCTTAGCTTTCTTTTGGAAGCACTACATCTGTAATTCAGCACTTCATTCCTGTCTAGTGCACATTTGCTTAACTGTGGCCATATGTTTATGTAGATTCTTCAGAACTCTGTTAAAATAAGGATTAACTGAAACACCTATTTAAGTGCCTTCCTGGACATAGGTTTATGAATTTGGAATAAAAGCAAACATTGTACAAAAGGTTTAAGAAAAGCTCAGGAGTTTCTATTTCAGTGCCCATGGACAGCTATATTTTGAGTTGCCTCTAAGAAATGAATTGTCAAAGGTCCTCTCTTAGGTGAAATACAATAGAAAATGGATCTGCTGAAAAAACAGGTCCAATAATCCATGGACTCATAGAATAAATCAGGTTGGAAGGGGCCTCAGGATGTTGTTCACTATTCTTCTAGCCAGAAACCTAATAGCATATGGATAAATGTAAAAGACAAATAGTAAAAATCAGAGCGATCTTAAGTCTTCCCTGTGATTCCAGAGTACGTGTGTCTAACTAAAAAGGCACTCCATAGGATGAATAAAAGTACCACTGTGCAACATTGATTTTCCAGGCTGAGTGACAGTGGTTGCCAGTCTTCCTATTACTGTAATTGCTGGCTAAATGAAGTATAATTGTATTAAGTGGTAACTCTGAAATATGTATGTACTGTAGGAAGGAGCTGAAGCATTGCAGGCATAAGAATTTGATTGGATTATTTGGAAGAGGTGAGGTTTGGCTCTATGGATACTTGTGCAGAAAAGCATTGTAGCTCAGCGTGGCCCCCAAGCAAGGTGTTTACAATAGGAAGTTCTTTGGGTCAGTGCTGTTGTCACATATGATTTACAAAGAGCCCGTGCTCTCTGCCCTGGTTCACCATTTCACTTACCCAAAATGGTTCCTTCCTTATGTAATATGGAATAAAATAGTGATGCTTTACATGGTGTTTAGGACTTTGCTGCCTTTTTCTGTTTCCTTTGACTGTTACTTGTCACTCTTCTTAATAATGAGAGAATTACAGTAGATTCAATATGACTTTTTATCTTGATGTGAAGACTAATGATAGTAATATTTTTAACAGTCAAATTGAACTGTTTTGACTTATCCAAACCAGTTGCTGCAGCATTTTAGTTTGCTAAAATTTGACATTTCAGAATCATTTTTTGTTCTAATTTCAGATAGGGAAAATTGTTTCCTTCCTAGGCAATTTAAGATATATTTGGGAATATTTGTGGATGCTGTGCTTTGGAATGTGACTGAAAAGAGCTTTAGCAATGCTGAAAACATAACAGAGAATGATGAAAAAGCTGCCCATGAAAAGGCTGTTGTGAAACCCCATAAAATGGAAATCATAGCATTACAAAAAGTGTTCTTGTTTTTTTTTTTTCTGAGCAAACCCCCATAAAATATCATCTCTCCTTTCTGTTAGCCTGATGCAATAGTGGGTAACCACATTCTTACTCTGGAGGATTTGCTGCTAGTTTTAGCAACAGTACTGCAACAATACATTTTGTTTCCAGAGTGGAAAGACAAATGGACCTTTGTGGAGAAATGCAGCAGAATTCCAGCAACCATTGAAAGGAAGGGCATTGCCATTTTTTTTGCCATTGTTTTCAGTGCTTTCGGTCGAGTTCCTGACAAAGTTGCTGAAAGTGTTGCAGTAACATTATTGTACGCAGCAGGGAAATAATCTACCCTCAAAATCTTGCACTCAGTTCCTATTTAACCAGAAGCAAATTGACTGCTTGGCAGGGGAAAGCCCCCTCTTTCCTGGCTGGGAAAGCTGCAAAGAGCTCTCCGCACCGCCAGCGCAGGAGGCTGCACCAGGTCCTTACTGACAGCACCCAGGGCAGGGGCTGAGCCAAGGCAGAGGCATGCTTGCTTTGCAGCCAGACATTCTTAAGACATGGCAGCTTTGTGCCTGGGAAACAGCCCATTATGACCACTGAAGCAGAGATGCCAATTAAAGCAGTCCTCAGGGCAACCTCAGCCTCTCTGGCAAACAGCAGCCTTGCACCCTGCTGCCAGTCTAAAGGAGGTAGGGATGGACCAGCCCTCGGGATGCCTGAAGGACCTGCAGAAGCTGAGGCTATCCCTGTAGGCTGCCGTAATAAAGACATTTCCCCACTGTCATAAGATCTACTTTATCTGAATGTGGGAGAAAATTCATTTCACCATGCTCATCTACGCTGGGATGTCAAAATGTTTTTGCTAATTCACCATAGGGATTATGCAGGATCCACTGTTAATCCCTCAGCAGGAGAGAGGCTGGACATGCCTTCCCATTTGTACTTCAGTACTGGGCTTGTTCATCCAAACTTCCTGTCCAGGCAGTGCTACTCATGCAACTTGCTTGCTTAGATGGATGGATGGATGAACGGGTGAAAGGATGGAGGGATGGAGAGCAGGATTTTCAGGAGGAACAAAAAAAAAGATCTCAAAATGAACTATAGGCAAGGATTTAAGTGCAGTCCCTCCGTCCCTCCCTTCCCCCTGTATCCTCTTAGTGTTTAATTGAGTCATCTGTAAGCATTTTGGTAGGTCAGGAGTGCAATTAAATAGCCTGTCTATCGTAAAATATTTGAGCAGTAATACCTGATAAAATCATCATTATCTGGGAGTAATTGACCACATCAGATAATTAAGGTTCCTGAGGCAAAGCTTCACCCCCAAAGGAAGTTCACTGATATTAGAGCAGGGCTGCGGTAGTCAAGACTGTGTTAGCGTTTCCATTGTAAGCCTTATATTTTAGAGGCATTTAACTCTGAGAGCTTACCCATAATGTGACCTCCAATTTTTTTGTAACAGACTAAGGAAAATACAAAGTATTTTTGTCCAAGAGACTGAAAAATTCCTACTGAAAACGAAGTTTGAATAAGGCTTTACTTTAAAATAGAGGAAAAAAGCACAGAATGACAAGATTGCATCTTAACAAAAGCCTGGTGAATTTGCAGCCCGAGAAGGGTGTAACAATTAGCGTATCATCTCTCCTATGCCGTGAACGCTTTCATAGCTTGACAGCAAGGAGACTGATGCCCTTGATTTCTCTGCAGTTCAAGGTATATAAACTTAAGATATAATTTTCTCAAGTTAAAAAAGTGAAGAAACTGCTATAGGTTGTAAATGAGCTCTGATGTTTGAATTGTGAGATAACTGACATTTAGCTGTTTTTAGATTCAACTTAGTTATGCTGAGTTTAGAGAAATGAATCATAACAGGACATGAACCTCTGGTCTCTGGAGTAGAAGAGGGGCAAGTATTTCCCCTTCTCTCAGACATGACATAAGCAGCAGTTTTGTCACAGGATTAGTAGTAAATGAGACATACCCCAAGCTTCACGTTAAATACAGGTGTCATGCTGATCAAAGCAAGGTCCTTGCGTGGACATGATGCATGGGAAAGAGTACACAAGGACAGCACATGGGGAATCACACCTTCTCAGAGTCTAGTAGTCAACAGTTTAGGGCTTTCTTCTGCTATGAGATGCTTTTGCATCAGTAGGTTTCTGATGGCCAAGCCACTCCTCTTTAAGCTTTCTCTCATTACATGCTGGGAGTTCAGAGCAGGCTGTTGTGTCTATTGAAGCCCCCACATTTTTCTGCAGTCTGTGGTGTTGTTGCTGTTTTGCACTTTGCACGGTTTCTTTTCTCTGGAGTCACTCTCAAAACTCTTTGATATTTTTTTATCTCAGTACCCCATAGGACTTTTTTTTTGCTGTATTTGCATTCTGATTTTTTTTTTTTTCTGAAAAATGTCTTAATGAAAAATATGTACCAGAATGCTCCGTGTGAGTAGCCTCCAATGCTGAAGATCAATAACAGTTTATTTGATCACTGACAGCAAATGCTCTTTCAATTAAGCAGGTCACATAAATAACTTTCTGGTTTCAACGTTATTTGGAAAGGTTGAGTGTGAAATAAATGTGATTGGATTGGCAGCAGAAGTTCCTCAAAAGGATTGGAGTAAAAAGCTACTTACGTACTTGGGTGGTAATCCTTGCTTTATCAGGGTGGCCTAAGACAACCGAACTGCATTGAGAAATCTCAGTAGAGTACATTTTCTTAGAGATTTTCAGCACTTTGCAGTTATTAAGAAGGTTGGAGATTTCCAAACTTTTCCTAGAATCATAGAATCACAGAATCCTTAGAGTTGGAAGGGACCTCTGAAGGCCATCTAGTTCAGCTCCCCTGCATTGAACGGGGACATCCATAGCTAGATCAGGTTGCTCAGGGCCTGTTCCAGCCTCACCTCGAAAGTCTCCAGGGATGGGGCATCAACCACATATTGTGCTCACATTTCATATTGTACTCGCATTTTTGGGTTAGTTCCAGCTGAACACAAAGTAGAGAATACCCCCAAATTAAAACACATGCTTGCATGGATGTCTTTACCACCTTTTATCACTCCACAAATGTCCCATTGTGCCTTTGGTTGAGGGTTCAGCCCAGTGTTGTTCCATCCCTACAGGCTCCTCTCATTCTTATGGCCACGCTCATCTGTGATGCCTAGCCCAGGGAAGGGTTCATGCTCACAGCAGTGTAACCTCTCCACATGCAGCTGCGGCTACAGGCAGACATTAGAAGTGCAGGTCCAGGCATGGGATGAAGTCATAGTGTTCACTGAAATCAGACTGTCTTGGTACATGTGAGGGTAGCATCCTTGTAACAAACAGATACAGAACAACGCATGGAAAACCTACTGATGAAAAGCAGAAAGCTACAAACAACCCTTCACTGTTCAGAGCTTAGATAAAGTCTGCACACAAGAAAGAATCTGAATTTCACAGTAGGGACCTGAAGCAAACAGTGGGGATTAATGAGCTTTAGGAGTGTCCAATATTCAAATCAAAATATAGAGGAAGCTTTCACAGTTGTGCTCAATCCAGAAATATTTTACAAGCCCCATATCTGATGAAAGCTGTTTGGGATACCTGATTGTTCACAAAGCATTAGGAATGGCCCTTGTTTCAGCCGAGGTTGGCTCTGCAAATGGTGCTGCTGTCCTTTCCCCTTTAATTTTTCCGATACCTGGTTTCTGTAGAACAAGTTGTGGGGGAAGAAACAGATTTTGCAGCTACTGAGAAAAAGATCAGAGGCACCAACCTTGTTTAAAAATTCCACAATCAATTTAGGAAAAAAACAGTAAAACCCCAGGAAACTCCCCAACTTCACTAAGAAGTCCTCAGTTCAAAGATAGCTGTACTGGGAGGAATCCACAGGATCTGCCTGTCAATAGGTTTCTCAGAGGAAGAAACACTGGGTAGTGATGGTTTGGTTTTTTTTTCTCTTTCTCTGCCATTGAGAGACTGCTTTATAACTGCAGAGCAAGGTGAAACTGCTAACAGAGGCACTGGGGAGGAAAGGAGTTCATGTCCTGAGGATGGCTTCCCTCTGTACACTGCTGCTGAAGGTGAGATGGAAATAGCAACCTTCCGTATTGCTGGTCTGAGCAGCCCCAGGTCACACCGCGCAGCTTGCTGTGTTCTGGACCCTGAACACTTGGTTGGTGTAAGACAGCTTTAGCACTATCCCGAGGGGTGTTAAATGTGTGCAACTCTTCGAAGTTAAAGCACTTAGAGGCATTGAGCAGTGGGTTTCCAATGCAGTTCGTGAAAAAGCTCCATAAGCCATCTGAGCTAGTATACCCATATGACTGGTTTCTGTTTTCTTACTTCTTAAACAAAACAAAACAAAATAATATTATAAACAACAACAATAACAACAAACAGCCCACCTCACTAATACAGCATCTACAGATCTAAATCTCCTCAATGGCTGTGGTGGGGCTTGAACGCCTTACCCTCAGGGACTGGGTGAACTCCAGGCTGCATGCTTTAGCTCAGCCATACTTCAGTGAACCAAAGGTGTGACGTGCCCAGGGTTCACCCACACAGCTGAGGTGGGATGGTAAGGACAAGGCAGTCCATAGGTGCTGCTCTCCTCAGCATGCCCTCCCTGCTTCCTGTCATCTGCAGCTAGTGACAGGATTTAATAGTCCTTGCTGCCTTCTTCTTCTGGAATTGAAGCTGCTTTCTGAACCAGCCTGTACTTTTGGCCCCTGCAACGTCCTGTGGACATGAGTTCCACCCTTTGTTTGTAGACTGTCTGAACCCAAATTACTTTTTTTCCCATTTTTTTTTTCTCTTGCATTATGAGTAAGAGTGAGTAATCTAACTATGACTACGAATCATTGCTATCTCAGGATTGCTTGGAATACGAGGAAACCAGCTTTGAATCTTTTTTGAGTACCACTTATCCCAGAAGGCTGCTATTGTTCATGAAATACCAGTGCTGAATGGCAACACACAGAGCGTGATCTTCCTTGCACAAACACATGTATGGATGAGCACTGAATAGAAGCAAAATGAGCATGCAGATAGCCCCATGCACCACTTGATACTTCGGTGCCCGCAGAGCTGAGTGTTCACACAGGATCTCTCTTGCCTGCTTGTCTCTGGGCAGTTTAAATGCCGAAACTGGCTCAGTGCCAGAGTACATGCTCACTTTTGCACATACACCTCCTGAGGATCCACCTGATGCACTGAATAACGCACCTGGCTGTGAGTCAAGAGGCGTGAGATTGGCTGCAGCTCACTTTTTTCTGGCAGCAGTCTTCGCCTCAGTTTCCCCTCTTCCTCTGCCTCTTTTTTTCCTACTTAGATTGTAAATTGTTCTGAGCTGGCGTAATTCCTCTTTATGTGCTCAGCACTACGGGGATGAGATCTTGGGAATCAGGAGGAAAGGGACACATTGCCCTAATCCAAATCATAATGACAGCAATTGTATGATATGGATGGACTTCTCTGAAATTTTCCTATCAGTAACTTTTATGCTACCCATCACAGCTGCACGTCCCTAAAGTGACAGCACCTATTGGCCTAACATTATTATGCATAATAATAATTTAACTAAAATAGCAACAGAAAATGTGCATTACACCAAATGAATTTAAATTGATTTTTCCTCTTTCTCGAAGCTTATTACTAATTGGTATTTTTAGAGCAGAGATTCATTTTCATACACTAAAATTAATGGGCCATATCAGCGGGCGTGAATCAGGATAGCTCCATTGAATTCAATGGGTCCTATATCATTTACTCCAGTGGAGAATCTCACCTACTATTCCAAAGAGCATTTTCTTCTTTTAACTCACAAAATAATTGCATTTTCAGTCTTATGTCCTGATCCTGCAAATAATTGTGCAAGACATTAACTTTATGTAGATAAGAAGCACTGCTGATGCCATCGCAGTTGCTCACATGAGGGAAGTTAAGGTTTTGCAGGATCAGACCTTAAAATGCAAATGAAATCATGGCAAAATCTAATGTGTTCACTGTAATAACTTAGAAATGGCAGTACTTAATATGTAGGCTGTCCGAATACTTAAAATTTCTGCAAATTATATTGTACAGTAAAATAGCAGAAATTAGATTATCTAGGTTGCTTAATGCTTTTTATTTATTGTTAGAAATTGTGCTTTTTTTTGGTTTTTTTTTGCCCTGGAAGCTCTGTCTCCCGCATCGTCTGCTGCAAATCTGAAATTCAGCAGGGAGATAACCTTTGGATTAAAGATGTGCTTTCTTCCTTAGCCCCCAAGAAATTCCAACTCCAGTTTTGCTGAGATAAAGCGTTTTGAAATAGCCAGTTCGCTTCTTGCTAGAAAATTTGGCAATAAGTACTGATTGAAACAGGAATTTATAAGACTTGATTTTCTCTACCCCTCCTCTTTCCAAGAAAAGAAAAAAAAAATGCTTTGCTGCTAGTGCCCTGGGTCTCAAATGGTAGGCTGATGTGCTAACAGTGCGAGGTTAAAGTCTGCTGATGGTGCACAAAGGATGGGGTTACCAAGTTCTTTACATAACAGAGAAACAAGCAGGATGGGGTTACCGTGTTCTTACACAACAGAGAAACAACTCTTCTAAGGAATGAAAAGTAAAAAAAAAAAGATGATGAAATTAGGCAATCAAAGCTTAAGAAATATTAGATCTGGATTTTGTATCCTCTGGCCACCTTAACAATACAGTCTACAATAGCAGGCTCACATACCCTCCTTTTTCTTACCACTACTGAAATATTCGGTGTGTACGATGAGCACAATTAACATGCAATGGGCTTGACTTTACTATGGAGATAACACTTTTTTTTTCCCCCAGTTTTTGTATGTAATATATACATTACCATGTACTTTGAGTTTGTTTCTGCTTTGAGGCAAATTGAGTTTGACATTTATACAAGAAGCAATAAAACTGATGCAGTCAAAGTATATTCCTAAAACAAGTTCAGTAATGTCTCTTCCAAACTACATTTGAGTTAGTGGAATAAATGCCTTTTCATGTTTGCAGTTGAAGTACTGGCCAATTCTGCCAAATGGTTTTTGGAAAATTGCCTTCAGAATTGACTTTCCCTGGGGAAGATTTGCTTCTATGGAAAACAGAGATACTGGGAGAATTTGAAAGAGAGAGAAAGCAAGAGGGAAGGCAGAGTGAATAGGTTAAAGGGTAACTTTAAACAGGTGGCTTTTATTTCTCTTTGCCCAAATTGTTCTGTAATTTCTTACCCTAAAACTTTCTGGTTAACTACAGCAAATTTCTTTTCAGCAAGAGCGGCTCCATGCTAATCCAGCTTTGCTGTTACCTTGGCTCAGGCTGGCTGTTTCTCTCCCTCCAGGCTTCCCATTTCCTGGGAGCAAACGCATGGTGGGGAGTTTTATCCTTCCCATACAGATTCCAGCTTATCCATTTGGGAGTCCTGAGTAATTTTGGATCCCATGGGTTTGCTTCATCTCAGTTGAGAAAGGGAACGGTGTGAACATTTTTATGAAGCCATTAGTTTAGTTGTCTTGAATAGAGATGCAAGTTTGAAATCCCGTAAGTCACCTTATTTCCCTCCCTGACCTGAAAATGTGCAAAATGAGTGTCCTTTCCTCCAGTTTGGTTAATCTGTTTTGCTACCTGAAGAAAAATATCTACATAGGACGCTGCAATTGCTATTGAAGTCTGGTTTTGTTCACATATAGCCCTTCTGAGCTGCTTTACAAGTCAGCATGCTTTGGGAATCAGCAAGCAGTCACCGTACAGAGAAGGAATCTGCTCTATCTCACACGTGTTGAATGGTATTTCCTAGTCCAACTATGGATGACCTGACAAAAAGAAACATATACCAAATGCGTCAAACATCTTTCCTAATACAGTTTTCCACCTTGCATTTTGGAGGTAAGCAGGATAGTTTTGCAGAGGTGCACAGAGGTGCAAATCATCTCTAGCAATATGATGTCTTCAGCCTGATGGCAGAGCTGCAGAAAAAAAAGAGTTCCAGCAAGGATTCCTCGTACCACTGTGTATGCATCATGATTTCTGATCATACTGGGGCCACTGCTTAACATTGCCCAGGCCTGGGACTCAATTATCGTTTACCGCTTGAGGTTCCTGAATCCCCAAGGCTGCCATGACTTTGGCATAAAACTCTTTGACATTTCCTGCTGGCACAGCTCTCTTATGCCCCTCAGACAGCACAAAGGGGACCTTGAGAGTCTGGCACATCGCTCTGTACATCTTGGTTTTGTGATGGCACCCATGAAACTGATATGAGCAGCTAGGAAAGGAGGAGGGAGTTTATTTTTAGCTTGCACCAGGAAAACAGCTGCAGCATTTTCTCGGTGTAGAAGATGTCTCACAAGACAGAGGGAGGCCTGTCTCATTGCCTCCAAACTTTCCCTCTGAGGAGTTTCAACCTTTCAAGGCTCCCCCTGCGCAAACCTCCAGCTCATGTGCACTGATGAATGTAATTCTAGAGCTTCGTGGAGGAAACCAGAACTATTTTTATTTTTAGTTGAGTAAACCTTTAGCATTTAACAGTCAGGTGTTTATTTCACTTC
This sequence comes from Pavo muticus, assembly GCA_016647715.1. NCBI lineage: Eukaryota > Metazoa > Chordata > Aves > Galliformes > Phasianidae > Pavo > Pavo muticus. Next base: position 659,850 of record JACDJE010000221.1, on the reverse strand, counting down.
CCAAACTGCCTCCGGCTCCAATAATGCTTAGCATGATCCTTTTCTAGGGAGGGGAGAAAGGAAAGGGGATTGAGTTAAATGCTCTCAAAATGGAGAGATCTGAGGAATCACAAACTCGTACCCACTGCCACACATCCTACCTCAGCCCCCTCCTCCCTCTCTTTGGCCCTCCTTGGAAGGAACCTGACAGGAAATATCTTAGAAGTAGGGAATTTTCAATGAAAATATTATTTCTCCATCTGCCCACTTTTCCGCCCTCGCAGGTTGTATGGCTAAGTGACGTTTAGGAATGTGTATCCTGCAGGCCGCGCGGTCGCCTGGCTCCTCACACGTTGCTTTCCCATCAGAAGCACATCAGGGCACCATGCCCTGCTGTCTCCCAAATCTCACAGGACACGCTCGACCTTTTGGAGCGCGCCGTGGCCTTGAAGAGTCATTTCAAACCTTCGCAGCTCCTCTAGGGAGGAGGTGGACCCCCTTCCAGAGAGCTTTCTTGCGGCCTTCCTGGGAGGCAGAAGGAGGGTGGGTCCTCCAGAGCTCCGGGATAAAAAAAGCCAACAACCGTGAAACCTACAGAAAGTTGGCTGATACTGCATGCACGCAGCTATTCAAACCAGATGCTCGCATGCCTTCCTGCCCACGCTACCTTACCCACACTGATCCGCTCCTCGCCCAACAGGAAGTTTCGTTTTTTTGTACCTTGAGCCATTTTCAACAAAAGCCAGAACAGGAGAAGGACGCACATGTGCTGCGATGACCTACAAGAGGCTGCTGTCAGCAAAGCACAAGCTTGCTCCTTCTTCCAGAAGTTGCCATGTTGCTCTCTTTTTCCTTGGTCAGGCTCAATTTATTCCAGGCGGTTAGGAAGTGTTAAGGCAACATGGTTTGACAAATAGCGTGTGTCTGAGAGAGGGAAGAGGAAAATGACTGACATTAATTTGTGTTGGGGATAAACACTGGGGGAAAATGAGTAATATCTGGACAAGTTTTGGCCTTCCCACCACCTCCTTCTTGAACTAGTTTTTTAAAAATTTCTCTTGCCTGTGCCTAATTCTGTTTTGCTCTTCGGTGATGTCTCTCCATGTCAACCTGTAGCGGAAATGCTGAGTCACGGCCCAAACTAGTGATTGAGCACCTGGTAGGAAGGCAGGGCCAAGCCAGAGGAGTTCAGCTGCATGCAATGCACCCGAGTGACTGGAAAGGGCTGGAGCCAGGATCCACTCCTTCCCAGACCTCATTTAAGGGCTGGAAGTGGAGGTGAGGGTATCTTGCTGGAGATCCCTGCCTTCTGAGGGCCTTCTAAAAGTAAGCAGTTTTTCTTCTTTTGTTTGTTTCTGTGTCCATAGCTTTTGTATTTAGGCTTGTTCTCATTTGTTGTAGCCTGGGATTGTGCTACTCTGCTATTATTGCTGTGCTTTCCATCACGTGGAATTATACAACCCAATTACATAACCCAACTCTGTGTTCTGTCCCAAATCCACTGTGTCTGATGTCCTCATTCCTAAATGTTGATTGTAAAACTGCATCTTCAACATTATTTCTAACTCTTTCTGAGTCAAATCTGACCAGTGCTCTAATTGAGGTGCATTTATTTGAACTCGCTCCACTTGTGACAGCATAGGCTTCTTCAAGCAGTGGCCATTGACAGAGCTGTAGTAAATCTAGGAGAGTTCTGTGCGAAGACCCCAACTGAATCCATCCAGCCTTAGCAAGAAGGCAAGGCCCAGAAATAGTATCTTTTTTTTTTTTTTAACTTCCTTGTGATTAGGGTAAGGACAAGAGTCAGTGTCAAAACTTCAAGGAGAGCTTCAGTGCAGAATCCAGATTTCTACTGAAGTTGAATATATTAATCCATATACCAGCAAGTAGGTTGACTTTTGGTGTTGTGAACATAACTCAAAATTAGTGAAACCTGCAGCATTTAGCTATAAACTATAAATCTGCAGTTGACGTTGCAGCAAGTCAAGCATGCCAATGGATCCCAATGAGGCAGAGAATTCAGGCTACCATTCTGAAGGAAGGCAAGAATTATTCAGCACATGCTTGCTAAACAGTAACCACTTTGCCAAAGTTTTCTGTTTATTTTTTTAACATCTAGTTCTCTATCTTAGTCATTTATTCTCATTTCTCTCCTATTCTCCCCAAGTCCCTTGGCAATATTTGTGTTACTGTTTGAGCCTGGTCATGTTCATACTTTATTGGATAAAAGAGGGGTGTGGAAACTGCTAATAGAGGAGGCTGTAAACCGTGAATAAGTTTTAACGTGACCTCCTCCCTCCCTAGATGACCAATTATAGGTATATAAGCCTAAAATCTATAGCCTTACGTTGTCATAGTTCCATGGGATCTCAGTTGTCAGATAAGCTAGCGAGATCAGAGTTAATATTTCCTACCCAGAGGTTATGTTTACGTGACAACTCTCCATCAGTAGTGAATCCAACACTTCTCATTCCTGTCCTGGCTGTGACATTGCTGCTATATTGTGCACTGGACTTCTGAAGTGATTTTTGGCTGCAAAGAACCACGGGAAAGGTGGTTTGTTTGCATCCACCTTATGTATTAATGCAGGCTGTGGTATGGGGGTGGGACCCAAGGGCTGGAGCTGACCCCACATCACCCAGCAGCTGAGCAGTGGTGCTTTGCCATTGTGCTTGGCTCTTTTGCATCCAAACCCCACTAGCTGCTGTAATTAAAGACATAAGAAAGACACATGCTAGCAATTTCCTTATTGCAAACTTATCAGGTTTTTATTTGTTCCTTCTTACTCCCTGTGAAATGCAATTACTCATTGGCATAATTCTGAAGCTGGATGCATTTCTGCAGTGAGTAAGAAGGAAAAAAAATATCTCTTTTGGCTTGTTACACAAGATCATCAGAAAGGTGATCAACCACATAAACACATACACCCCCCCTTGCCATACCTCTGGGTCAGCTCACAACTGTGTGGATACAGGCTTTGCGAGCTGAATAACCCATTTATCTCCGTGTGGAAAATCAATAAATTGAAAATAATTAGCTGGGTATGAGAAGAGGCAAAGACTCAGACAACTGTTATTTAAAGCAAGGCTTAGGCATGTAGAAACAAGGTAAAACAAGAGAGGAGAGACGGGAGGGAGGATGTGAAAGACAGTGGTGAATCCAAAGGCACTGTAATGTGTTTTTTATATAACCCATCCTAGGCTACTCCACATGAGATATTTCCTTGTCAATATTTTATTTGTTTCCAAGTAGGCAGATGCCAGGCTGAGCAGCACAGATCAGAGAAGCAGCAGCAGGATGGGCAGAAGAATGGGCTGTTAATGGTAGTTATCCACTATAGCCACAGCAATGGAGAGACAAGTCAGGCAGAATATGGTCCTCTCCTCCCTCCTGCTTTATGTTATGTTGACTTGGTGACAGCTGCTAAATAAAAACAAATTTGGTGATTGGGAAGAATGTGCCTCACCATTTGGGAGAAGAAAACAGGGACAGCTCAGCAATGCACGAAACTGCTTGTAGCTCGGATGTGATGGGTGGTCTCACAAGGGGATAATCCAGCTGAGCTCTGGAGTGTGTTATTTCTGTTAATTTTTAACACCCGTGTCCTTGCCCAAACCAAAGATTCTGGGTTCAGCTTTAGGTTCTAGAGCACCAGAGGTTTCTGAAGTTATTTTGCATTTGGTTTATAGGGAAAGTTTCAGGTGTCTGTTATCACAAAAAAGGGCACAGAACCTGAATTATAGAAGACTGCTAGACAAGCAACAGGTCCTAGATGAAAATGGTACAGGAGACTGTTCAAAAGGAGAGCTTAAAGCAGAAGCACTATAGGCCATATCCAGGGTTTCCATTCTGGGAAGGCTATATATTAACTGGAATGCATTTATTTTATGATTCATCAAGTGCAAAAGTCATATCTTTAGATGTGACATAATGATGAGGGGGAGAGGCTGCAATGGCAAAGTTCAGATCCAAGTTCAAATTCAGGGATGCTGGTTTTCAACCACTGCAGCCACTCAGGCTGGGAGAGAAACTAACCTGAACCAGCCTAAACAGTTCTGTGGGCTAATGCTTTTTCTGGGGTGTTTGGGCTCTTTTAGATAGATAGCAGAGAGGAAAGAGGTATTCATCTTGTCCACTTTCTGTACAACATTTCCCAGAATTTTTTGGTTTATTAGGTAGGATGGCCTTTCTGCCATCCTACTGCCTTCTTTCTGCCTTTCTTTTGATATCCAGAGCTAATATGTTTGCCCTTCTCACTTAGTCAGAAGTTCATATGCCTGTACTTTTGTGAAGAGAACAGAAAAATGTTGAACACTTTACATTGAAAAGGCTGCTTTTAATAGTTCCTATGGATCTATTTGATTGTATCTATAGAGAACATGACAAAAAAAAAAACTGAGTTACAATAGGAAATAAAAGAACTTATCAGAGAAGAAGAGGAGAAAGAGGCTTGCTGAATTGCATGGGCAGAGGTTATGCCAGCTCTCAGCTTGGGCTCTATGATGCAGGAGATCGGTGAAAACACACAAAGAATTCTAGCAGGCTCCAGAGAGCAAACAAACCTGACAGAACTATGAGAAACTCATCAAATATTAAAAAAAAAAAACTCAGAAGAAGGGGTTGCAGTGATGACTGGGATGAGTCAGGCATGTACAGGAATGTCAGCAAAGGTGGTATCAGATTGAGGAGGAGCCCCAGCCAACTCTGGTCAGGCAGATAGCTGTCTCTCAGCCCTCCTCCCACCTGATGAGATCCTGTTCCGGGGGCCAGGGCAGGTCTGAGGCTGGGAAGGCTCCAGTGTTTCTGCTTGGAGCAATAGCTACCCTCAGGATTATCCTTCTACTGCGTTGCTACTGCAGTGTCACTTAAAGCCACTTAGCAAGAGGAAAGCACAAGTATATTATGTGGAAAAGGGTGGGGGGGGGGCGGAAATGGTTGGGAGCAAACCTCCAGGCTTCTGCTTCTGAAAAACAGCAAACTCCCCAGCACAGGTCTGTCTGGGTGACAAAGCCCAGGATGCGCTGTTCCTTGCGAGTGCAAGTCTGAACAGCTTTGCCAGGCCGAGGGAGCATCAGCTGCACTGCTCTCCCCAGCAATTTCTCAGTGTCAAGCTGTTAGCAAATGCACCCTGCTCCTATGCTCCAGCCCCTGGGCAGCAGCACGGCTGCGTGTAGAGTCTTGTGGTAGAGGGAAGAGGGAGACGAGAGAGCTCCCAGACCGCCAAGCAGGTTTTGCGGTTTTGTTTAAGATGCTGAATCAGAGTTTCACCTGGAGGGGAGGCAGGAGGGGATGGATCATGGTTGGCAGGTGTCTGAAGGAATACTCCGGTGCATGTATCTTGGAGGCTGGCAGACTGCACCGCTTGGCTGGTGCGGCTGTTTCTGCTGTTCCAAAGGCAGTTAACGTCATTGTCAGACAGGAACGTGCTGGTTCTTGTCGGGTGGCCCTACTGACAAGAGAAAACTCCTTTGAACAAATGTGCAGCAATTTGAAGGGATAATGAAATTCAGCATCCACCCAGGCTGCTAAATGCGCCAAGTTACGAAACGTTCACAGCTCAGTTCTGTCCTGCCAGATTGTCCTCTTTGCCCCCAAGAGCAGCTTCTTTGCATTGACTGCACTTATCCTGCACTGCAGGCGATTGCTTTGGGGAGTGATCTGTTGTTCTGTATAACCACAAGGGGCACAAACGTGAGCAGCAGGCATTGATCTTTGAACATGAGGTGGAGGGTATGACAGGAGCCTGCTACCAGCTCAGAAGCTGCTGTGCCATAACCAAGAAAACATTGAACAGCCAGCATGGGGATGGGCAAGCTTTTCATCAGAAGTACATTAATATTCTCCCAACTGCTGTAAGCACTGGTGAACTTCTCAGCATTTGGCAGTGCTTAGAGTATTGACTCCAGTGAGCTGCTCTCTAATTTTCTGTTCTGCCCTGGATTGCTCTCATCTGCCCGGTCTTGTTGCGCTAACACAGATGTGTACTGAGCTGTGCTGCTGTGCTGGGTCACTAGATGGTGTACAGCTGTGCTGGTGCACAGGAATTCCAACCAAGGAGAAGGCTGGGAAGAGGAAGTGGAAATAAGACGTTTCAGCTCAAGCAGAAAAAGGTTATAGCATTAACATTGCCTTCAGGTCAAGATTAGGTGCATGAGTAGAGTTGGTTGGAAAAAGCTTTCGCAGCCCCCAGTGACCATATTATGCCAAGTTTAAAACAGTCTTTTTGTGCCCTCACTTCCATGTGTATTGAAATTCACCAGGAAGATAAATACTTACTTCATTGCCATCTGTTTTTATTCTGCTAGATAATGTAATCAAGACTATTCTGTACACGAGATGTATTGCTTAACTAAATATCATCCAAAACAACCTACGGATTTTTGACAGTCACCAGTATTTGTTGGCATTCAAGACCGAAGCAGCTGGATCAAGACAAGGCAGGCTATAAACTAGGCATTTCTCTGCCCCTTTGCTGTTGCTTGAAAACTTCCATCAAAGATTTATCCAAAAGAAAAAAAAAATGTGGTTGCTGAAGCAGAAATTTCTTTTCTGGATTTTCTTTGAGAAACTGAGTTTTAATTTAAGGATGATTTATTTTCCATGTTTGATTTCAGGAAACTAAAACAGAAGAAGAAAAAATGTTTCCATGTGGGAGAAGGCACTATTTTTTTTTTTGTGATCTCTTCTCCCTACAAAAAAAAAGCATGAAAGTATGGCTCCAGATAGCTTTTGCATTGGCTGAAATTTTCATTCGAAACAAACAAGCCCATAAATGAACACGCTATCAATCAAATTCTGTGACTTGCCCAAAGCCACAAGGACAAAACAACAAAGCATAGCACCATGTACTTAAATCTGAGCGCCACGCTCTGCTCCGGCCACTGGGCTTTGGAGTTTGCAATTAGCAACAAGATCCACCAGAGATAAGCGGGCCCAGCTCAGTCTCTGACTCTGAGTTTGCCTGAAAGTGGTTATGTGGGTGGTGCAGAATTTGTCAGACAAGATGTTCACAAAGATCTCCCTAAGCACAGCTGAGAAAAAAATGAAGACAGCCCTACTGTAAAGTGACACATAATTCAGCTGAAGTGAAACATACTGATGCAACAACGGAGGATAACTCATTCCCCTTAGGCTAAACTCATCCAAAAAGCTAATAATGAAAACCGAAGGACTCCAAACCATTATTTCTACTTTCCAGGCCAGCAGCAGGGATAGCTTATGTGGTTAGCAGCTGACTCCCGAGTCGTGTTCTTGTTTCCACCGCTAGCTCACTGTATGATCTTGCAGCATCGCTGCTCAGGCCCTCAGTTTACTTATTGGTGTGATGTGGATCTAGCTTGATTGCAGAACCTTTAATTGATATGTGCAAAATATTCTGAATGAATATGGATGGGGCTGGATGCTGAGGCAGGCGCATCCTTTCGAGGGTTTTTTTTTGCCTGATGTTTAGCAGAGAGTAGGAGAGGGAGAAGTCCAATGTATGCTCTTTTAGGCTGGGTGGAAAGGAGAGAAAGAAAAGATAGAGTGATTGGTGCTGCTGTTCATATTCTAGATAATGTGAGGTACTGGGACCACAAGCTGGCTGGGCTGTGCTGGCAGCAGCTCCTGGAGGATGGCTTTCAGCAATGCAGAGGATCATACCAGCACTGGTCAAGGAACCATGTAGGCCTGGTTGAAGGCTGCTTGAACTTGCACTCCTGCCAAAAATGAATGCTTGAGCTACCAATGTAACATCGTTATATTCTCTGGCCAGACCTCTACATCTGTAAAACACTCAGTCCCGGGAAGCCAGAGCAGTTTACACCTGGATCACGTGGGAGCTGCCCTTCAAGGTAATCCTTGAGGACTTCATCTTGGCATCCATTCTCAGCTGTTGGCTTCCACTCCAAACTTCAGCTTAGCAGCTCCCTCAGTTTAGTACAGGAGTGTTGAATGGAACCCGTGCTTCTGTATCTGTTATCCAGACAGATTCCTGAAATCATTATTTATCATCAATGTTTTGAGCTTCTGCAAGAAAAATGAGAGAACATATCTAGATCACCAGCAGCTGTGTGGGACACAGAGTTCAGATTTGCTAGTGTCAGTGACAAGGACTTGGAAAGAAGTCAATTCTTTAACAATGGCCCATTTTAACCCTTGCCTTGGTCTGTAGTTTAGAACTGGAATACAAATACAGTGTTTTCTTGAAAGGTCTTTCAAGTCATTTGAAGTGACCAAACCAGTTACTATTGGCTTGTAGGAACACTGTGGACAATATTTACAGTGTTTAGCCTGACAAACTAAGTAATTGCTTTGCAGTTAAAATGCTAAAAGTGATGGAGCTAGATTTTTCAAAAGAAGCATTTCATCAGAGCTTCCTAAATAAAATAATTGTAGGAGGTATCTACAAAATGGAGCTGGTGGCTGGAGTTGTTTCCTTCTGTGCTGGTGCGTAGACCCACTCTTTGCTGTGACTTACAGACATCAATGCAGGTGCTACAGCAACGTACATATATAATCACTGTGTAGGAAACAAACCTTTGTCTAAGTTTTGGGACAAACACTATTTTTGTGTATTCATGAATGCTACAAAATCAGTAAGTAGCCAAATTAAACACAGATACTGTGCATGCACAAATGTGGGCTGAATTATGCTCGTTTTTGGGGTTATATTGGCAGACTAGGCTACCAAGATGTGCTATGCCGAACTCTGTTTCCAATGCCCTGTCCACGTGCTGGGTACTTAAAAGACACTCCTGTAGGTTTAGCTTGAACCTGCTTTATCGAGGCGAACAGAGGTGAGGGAGAAAATAGCACTCTCCAAATTTGGGTCCAGAGGGATCTGGCAAACCTGTTCTCCTGTCAGATGTGAATGCATTTAATATAGAAACTTTCATGGGTGGTAAGTAAATGGGATGAGAACTCAGAATGACTTCATCCTTTTTTCCCATTATTACCAGGTATTCTGTAATAGCACTGGCAGGCTGTAACCAGGACTGGGACCTGCTGTGCTAGCACTTGTATGGACAAGCACATAGGCACTGTTGTTGCCCCAAAAGGTTTAGAGATCTTGAAAGAAAGATGATTTTGGCTGTAAGGATGTCATAACAGGCAAAAAGCAGCAGAATAGGGAATTGAAATGACTTGCTTAGTGTTAAGAATAGTTTGAAAGACTTCTGCTTCCTGTTCTGGCAGTTTAGTTGCTCGTGGGCTATGCCACAGAAACACTGCCACAGAGTGGAATCACTCTAGAATGAGAAGCAGAAGCTGCTGTGTTCCCTCACAGCTGATAGGGCTCCTAGAGATCAGCCACAGCTCCTCACCATTGGAATACCAAGAGCTCTTTAGGGCTGAGTTTTACTTACCATCTCCCAGTTTTCCCACCATGCCACTTGTGGAGAAATCAGACATTTGGAAAGGTGTAATCTAAGTAGCAACAGTTACTCCATATCCTGGAAGTGATTTTTGATGTATCTGCATATTTTTTCAGTTTCCTTCTCTGTCTCAATCGTGATATCTGGGAGCATTTGCAAATCGGTTGAAAGCATCATCCCATATCAGATATGAACAACAGTTTTTATTCTCACCCATCCCCATCCATGCTTCCACTTCCTCAGGCAGATTTCTCAGGAGGAACTTGGGTGAATAGCCAGCCTTGCTGGATGCTTTGAAGGGAGATACAGTTTAGTTGTGCCAAAGCATTAGGGAAAGCAAGTAGTTACTTAAGCTGAAGGTCCTGATTAGGAAATGCCTTCATCCACGAAGATATATGTTGATCCCACCTGCACACACAAAGAGTTCAGAGCAGTTGGATGCAAGATTGCAGCTGATCTCAACATCTGCAGAGATGAAAGGAGCTGCAGCATCCAAACCATGCTAGGCTTTATTCAGAGAGATCCAAACTGGGAATTTGGATTCCATTGCAACTAGAAACAAACTGGTAACCAGTTCAGCCTGCCAAGCAATGCAGCAATTAGTGAAAGTTCCCATAACCTCTCTGCTAGGTTCTGCCAGCAGCACAGTTTGCTCTATGTTTAGTTTGCTGGGGTTTCCTTCTGGAAACTAAAATAACACCAGCTTGATGCAGTTTCCCTCCAGAGATTCAGCGAAAGTAAATTACATCCCTCTAACAGGTAATACTTTCTGAGTTGCAAGCACCAAATCCAAGTGTTTCAACTAGAAAAAGCTTTAGGTGTCAGAGAGTAGAGGGAGACAAAGAAGCGACCCTGGAAAGCCATCCTTTAATGCATCACTATGCTCTCTTACGTAGGACATCCCCTTTCTCTTTACCTTGGTGAGAAATGGGAGCTCTGACTGGGTGTCTCACAGTGGATAAGGGGGGGCATCTCTGCGTGATCCCACTGGATCCTGGCAGAGATCCTTCTCTGTCATCAGAGAGCTCTCCTCTGCCTGAAGCTCCCCAGCTGGATAAGGGGGGCCACCTGCTCTGCCATCCCCACCACCAGGATTCCACAGCTCATTTGTTTGGAGCAGCTGGGATGCTCAGTTTCCCATTGAGTACATTCCCAAATAACCTACAGGATCTTTTCACTTGAAGTATGCTGAAGCTAACCTCCATGTTTAACACATTCTCTGTCCTTTTGCTGCTCAGTGCACTGTTTGAATGACCGTACTGAAATACTCTCTATGCTTTCCAAGCACTGACATTCCATATAACATGTGATTCTCATCTGTGCACCTAACAGATCATAGCCCTCTGTGTTCTCTCATCCTGCAGTTCTTGACTCAGTACATTCTGAAGTCAGAAGCTGATTCTGGTTCCCATGTCAGAGCCACACAGACTGAGCCAAAATAGCAAGTACCTTACTGCAGCTGACCACGAGGGTTCCCCTGACTGCAAACTTCCTAAGAAAAAATGTCTGTTGTTCTGGGCAGGACATCAGGAAAGGAAAAAATCCCTCCTCCTCTTCTCATCCCACTCACTCCTATGAAGGGATTTGCTCTGTGTTTTTTTTTGACGTCCTGAAGGATTTAGAAATCTTTTTCTTTATTATCATTTTGGACTGAGAATTTCTCTTAATTCCTCTCTATTTGTTTCAACAGATTTCTTCCTGTTTACGTAAATTAAGGATCAGGTCTCTGGTCTCCGGTCCAGCCAGGGAGGACTCAAGCACAATGAGAGAGATTGTCCTCTCAGGATTTCTAGCTGAGTAGAGTCCAAAGTGCCAGAAATCCTGTGGGAAGGACTGTTTTCAGGGAAATTCCACCCCACATTTTCCATGCATAGCATATAAGTAATGTCACCCCGGATAACCAACCTTCTTAAATCCTCCTGCTTCACTCAGCCGTTTTGGGAATGCATATGTGTATATAATCTTTTTCAAGTGCCTCGCTTAAAATGGAGCTGTGACACCATCATTTTATTTCTCATTCCCTCTGAAAGTGTAGAAGGACAGCATTTACCTGGAGGGTGCTGTCCTTAGCTGGTGAAAAAGTGCCACTGAACCCTGTTGTAGTTGTGCCATGTGGTGTAGGTAGGGCCAAGTGAGATATTAGGGGCTTACAGGGCACCCTCTGAAGCCAAAGCTCTGACACAGTAACTGATGCAGAGGAGCAGGAAGCTGGAGGCTTCATTTCTGGGTAGGTCCTCTGAGCAATCAGTGGTAATTCTGATCAGATGAATCCCTTGTCTCCTATCAGGAAGAAAGGCAACGTATGCCGGTACTTTAATTTCATTTCAATTTGCTTTAGCAGAGATTTATAATTATTATAAGGAACAATTTTATAATGTAATTCTGTGTTGTCAGAGTAGGTTAGCTTTATGACCTGCTTTAAAAAATAAATGCAGCTTTAATTAAAACAAAACCAAGGAGAGAAGTACGGTCTTGTACCAACATGTTGCTGACAGCACCCTGCTAACTGTCTGCACTGAACTGTAAGCCTCCGCTCAGAGATACCAGTGCCAAAAACAGAGCTTGTGGCACACTTAAAGGTACCCCTGGCTTATTTTTAATTTGTATCTCAACTTTGTGTTGCTGGAGGTTTTCTAATAACAATTATGATGTCAGAAATCAGACAGTAATGAATAGCAGCCCTTAGTAGGCTGTCAGGCTGTACAGAAGCTTAGCTGTGTGCATTAATAAACTCACTCCCTTTTTGCTTAACAGCAGTGCATTACCATTACCTGAAATGGAGTCACTTTTGGTTTAGCCTGGTACGAGATCAGAATCAGACTCATTAAATTTAGCCTTCAAGCTGCCGTCTTTCATGAGGTAAGATGATTTTGCTTCTACATAATGGATGTCACAGAGCTCATCTTCAGTACATGCTCACACGACTCGTAATTTTCTGTATTTGCATTACCTGACATGTGAGACAATATTATTGCTATATCACACTGAAGTCTCTTTGACATCAGCAAACAGAACCACCATGCAAACCAGAGGCTTTCTAGTATGCATGCGCCATGCATAGCCCCATTTTTGCCTTACTGTCTCCTTCACAAGGTCAGTGATATTAAGCTGACATCTTAAACCATTTCAGTATCACTTTGTCAGGATTCTTCATGTCTCAGTGTCCATCATACATCAGTATCTGAGGAGCTGTTGCACAGCTGGCACTGCATAGCTTGGTTAGGTCAAAACACAGTATTTTAGGGAGTAAAATCTGGCTCCCTGGGAGTGAATGGAGTTTTTGGTTTCAATACTGTCAGTTTCAATATTAATAATCCTATTGTTTTCCTTCTCATTAACTTGGGTGTGAGAGAGCTATCTGGTCCTCTAACTACATCTTGAGGTAAGCACTCATTTTTGATGAATTTTACTCTGACTTGTTAAAATGCTTCAGAAATTTCATCCTTTCCTATTAGACGGTGAATGAAAATGAATGATACAATTAATTCTGGGTTCCTGGTAAATGATATATGCTCAGCAGGCAACACTTTCTAGGTGAAGAGCAAGATGCAGAAACTAAACAGTGAGGGGCAGATTGCATCCTTTCTCTCCAACCCTTCACCTGGACGCTGAGATCCATATAGGAGTCCATTATCATTGAGTTTCCCAGTGGGGGGAACACAAGGAAGGAGCCTGCAGTAGCTGTCAGTATTGAAGAATCAAAGCCACGTATGGTAATGGAAAGCCAAACATTTGAGGGATGATTTATAGAAAATTAATTCTCTTCTCTGGTGTATAATTTTCTCCAGTTTTTCTACAGAATAATAGGTAGTGAAATAGGTAAAAATAGTAATAAATAAATAAAGAGCTAACAGTTTAGGATTTAATTCCCAAGTAGCTGTCTTAGGAATGAAACTGTACTTTTCAGAAAAGATATATTTTCAAATAAGCTTGTCTAGTCTGGCATTAAGACAAGCAGCATATTATAATACCTCCTTTAAAATCAATATACTAAAACTGAACCTTTTTCTTCTAAGATGGGTGCCAATAGAATTTCCTTGGTCTTGGTGTGAGATGGCCAGCACTCACTTCTGTGCCAGATCAGAGCTTGATATGAAAAGACTCATGTCCTAAATGTTCTGCTCCATTAGAGAGGTGATATATCACTCCTTCTAAATATCTTAACGTAATTCTAGTCCGGGCAAGACATCCCCTGGCAGAATACTCTAAGAATCTTTTCAGAAAATACATATTAGTTAATAAAATCTATTTCTCCCTGTTATTAGTGCATACCTGGTCACAGGGCTGGATTTAGAATAGTCTTTTTTCTGAAGGCCAAATTTTGGAGAGAGTTCAGTGTAAAGTGTCTAACTCTCATGTTCCTCATGGCTTTGGACACCTCTTGGACAGGAGCCATCTTTCTGTCCTGTGTTATCCTGTTGAGCACTGATTCACAACTATATTTCAGGCGCTATCATGCAGTAAATAGTAATGATCATTAGCAACTGTACATATCACCCGAGGCACTGAAACTAGTCAGGAGAGATACGATAGTTAGTTCAAATAAATTCTGAAACATCTCTCAGCTACTTTTTTGAATGCTACATGACTACAATAGCTTGTAGTGATGAAATCAGCACCCATTTGGGATGGCTTTGCACTCCAGTTAGGGAGAAGTCTTTCTGTATGTGCTCTCACAGAGCACATGCTGCATCTGGCCCTGGAATGTGCCTGGTCTTTCTCTCTCTCTCTATTGTTGGTTTATTAAAACATGAAAATTATAATAATTTTATCAAATGACATTCAGTAGCAGGAACTCACTGTCTAGAACTAAGCTTGGCTCTGGAAGACTTGACAAATGTCTAAGCCATAAGATACTAACCTTGATCTTGTACATGCTTGGTAATGTCAGCGTGGGCCAGAGGGAGTGTATGGTATGGATGTGTCATGGATGAAGGGAAGTGTCCTGAAGCTGATGTTTGAGTAAGAGCTGAGATACAGTTCCCCATTTAATATTATACTCTCTTGTATGTTTTAGTATGTTTAGACCTTAGTGTAGCTATGGATGGGCATTAATACAGCTGCATACTGTAGGTGGATAGCTGTTTTCTTGCTTGGCTCCTCTAGCAAAGTACCTCAGTGGCATTTCAGTGAGTTATCTTAGTCTCATCTGCTTCCCTGCAAACTGTCCTCAGATGGTCAATGTGGGAGCTTCCAGTGATGCTTTTCCTTCTGGGCCACAGAGTTGTCCTACTGGTACTGAGATCTGAGTGTAAAGAACAAAATGAGCTCAGTTATGTTCTAGTCCTTATTGAAAAATCTGACATGCATACATGAAAAAAAGTATCTTTAGACCCTGTACTAGCAGTAGTGCAAAGAAACCTTTTGAAGCTCTGCCTCCATGTTGATTTAAGCTGGATTTGATTTTCTGTAAACATACTCAAAGGCTGTGGTACTATTTCTAAGGGTGTGGAGATCTTCCTCTCACTGCCATGGCCTGGTAGTGAACAGGATTGGGAATGGCACTGGGGGAAGGAGGAGTAAAAAGCCTCTTGGTGTCTTGTAAATATTCCTTCGTTTTTAATTTTTTGGATATATATTTTTTTAAGATGTAACAGTTGAAATGCCTACATTTCCAAATCTCAGTCAGATGAACTGCTCCCAGTTAAACAAAGTCACTGTAACAATCTCTTTGCATTTGCGAAGCTATGAGGAAGAAAAAGGAAGTGTTTATATTTTCCGTATTTAAATTTAAAGTGAGAACAATGTCTTCTGATTATTTCATTGGCTAAATTTAACACGAAGTATTGAAGAAATTCCTCCACAGAGCTCAGCGCCTCTGCATCTAATGAAATACAAAGGAAAGCAGCAGCCAACACAAGAAGACTTTGTACTGCATGAAAGACTTTTCTTATATTAGCAAAGCAGACTACTAATATGAGATGATGGGACATTACTAATGCAGCAGAGTGTAGCTAATGCAAACAAAATACATTGGAATGCCTAGTTGAACTGAATGGAGAATTTGTTTGTCTCGAACCCAGATTCTGAAAATCAAAATAAATCCCCCAGAAATAAGGATAATTCAGTAAAAAGCTGGAGTCCATCGGTTGCACCAAGAAGTGTGTGGGCGCTGCAGGTACAGACGGACCCACAGACCTGATTCCCACACTGACTTCTGAAGGGAATTGGGTGCTCAGCTGTCCTTGGCACTTTGGATAATCTCTTCTTGCATAAATAAGAAATGACAATAATTTGCATTGACAAAATTACTAAGTCTATGTGATTAGCAGTTAAGGCCATAAAACTGCTTTTCAAGCCTTTGAGAGCATTGCTGTCATTGAATTCAGGGCTGCATGTTCACAGCAAGTTCACCCCCTGCAAACAGCTGGCTGTAATGTTCTCTTTAAAGTGCAGCGGTGATTTTTTTTTTGCCTCCTTCCCCCCTCCTCCATCTCTCAGCCCTTAATGACGATATTGTCTGCTGTAAATGGATAGGTTTGTGCAAATTAGAGAATTGTATCCCTAGTTTCAGCTGAGAGTAATATCTCCCACAGCAAAGGGTCTGCGTAGACTTTGATGCATTTCACTCGAAAGACCATCTAATAAATTGAATACTTGTGTACTCTCCCGCAACCTCGAGGGCTGTGTGCTTCAGTGGGAGCTGCTTTGCAGCCGGTAGCAACTAGTCGCAATTTGTTATTAAAACTGCAGCTCCCCACTGCTTGCTGCTGCTGACTACCGTGAGGTTGGAGTCTGCTCAAGAAATGCAGAGAAAGCAGAAACTGAGAATATTCCCAAGCTCACCTTTTAATGAAGGCATATGGCATTCAGGATATTGTTATTCATGTAGTAATTGGCAGCGGCCTACACGTATTTATGGTACCGCTCATCATGCTTGGAAAATTTTGGAATTGCTCCATTTTTATGGGCCATAAAAGCAAAGTTAAAGTATATAGCAAATACAAAGAGGCATGAATAAGTCCTTATAATTATACCCCAATATTTATGTACGCACACATAGCCATCAGGCAAGGAGACATTTTTTTCATAGCTATTACTGAACGAGAGAGCAACTACATCTACATTGTGCTAAGTCTAAATTAGTGGTTGTGATTTTTAACTGTCAAGGGAAAAATCAAATGTATGGTCCCGAGACTTCTCCTGGGTATTCTTGGCTGCATGTGAACTGGAAAGAAATATGATGAACCAGAGCATGCCCAATCTGCTGCTAAGCTTGATTCAAACATTTGAATTTAAGCTGGGACTCCACAAAAAGAACCAGCTCAGAGAGACGGGACATCTTTTTATAGGCATTTTTCTATGAAGGGCTTAGAAAGTCCTTTTTTTTTTTCTTTTTCTCCTTTTTTACTGGATGGAGAACCTGCAGTTTTCTGTCTAGTGATCCTTCCAGAGAGATGTGGGGGTGTGGTTTATGTTCTTACTGAGTAAAATTTCTGCTTTAATCTGTATTTGTAGAATTAAACTTCTGCTCCTGTAGCTATAGAGTTACCCATATTGATATTCTAATTCAATGTTGTATATTAATAAAACCTTTTTTTTTTTTCAGTAGGCTGACTTAAGCTGGAAATAAGAACATTTATGCTAGAGTAAGGATTTCACATGGAAAGATAAGAAAAAATTGTGGTTCAAGGCCACAGATTTCAATTTCTGCTACTGAGAGGTTTCATTGGTTTGAGGCTTGCTGAAAATAAAGGACAATGCTGAGAGGAGGATATACAAATGAATGTTATGTGCCAATATTAGAGCCTGTGTCTGTGTGGACTGACAAGATAGGTAATTTAGAATTGAAATAAGAAAGTACACTTCTTTGTGATACAAATTCACCAAAACTCACCCAATTTTTCATGCAGACATTTTGGAAGCTTCTCAGTTGTACGAGGGGTGCTCAGCTGGGCTCACAGCAGCTCCCACATTCTGTGTATAGGAGCTAAAGACCTAAGTACTAGTTTTGATAATGATCTGCAGATGCTGACCTTGTAATTCTCATATTCAGTGTTTAGAAATGAGCTTCTGAGACTCATCTCCCTCTTTCCCCCAACCAGAAATTGCAGTATTCCTGTTCTGTCTTAATATTCGAAATATAATGCTTGCAAAGACCACCCCAGTGAGGCAGGATTTTGTACTTCTCTATTAGAACCTTTCTCTTTCTACTTCGACAGCTGGTGTTGCAGGTAGGATTCTTTGGCTCACGGCATCTGGGCTGAGAAATGTTTTCTCTCCTTGGAGTCTCAGGCACTTCAGAATAATCCTTCAGAAACCATTTATCAGACCGAACACTGAAATGTTTGGTAGAATTTACAGCAAACCACCCTCTTTCTCTACCCACACAGTTGCCCCAGCCTCACAGCAGAGCAGTTGTTAGCAAATTGGTTAATTGCCAGCGCTTTGCTGATGTTTGCTATTCTGAGCCAGGGCTAGTCAACTCCATTCCTACTGATATGGAAATGACCTTAAACCCTTCTTTGGAATTAAAATGGGATTTGTTCTGAAGTTTACAAATTTCTCAGGCAATTACTTTTTTTCTGGTAACTGACTCTCAGCGTTTGTGCTGCTGCTTTCTGCTGGCAGGAGGAGGAAAAGGAGGGTTGTGTCGGTAAGGTACTGGCTGGCAGAGCAGATGTGCTTCAGCCCCTGGCTCTGTCACAAATCCCAGCCGTGGCACGGGGCGAGTTCTGTCATCTCCCCATGAGAACAGAGCAATGGTACTTCACTTCTCCGTTTAAGATGCATTCATTTAGATTGGAAGGTCTTTTTGAGAAAGATTGCTTCTGTAGGGTTGGATAGAACCTAAACTTATTAGCATCAAGAAAGATTAGGATGACACGATAATGTTCAGGAAGGTAGGTAATGGATGTGACAGAGAGATATCAAGCGAAAGGGTGCTCTTGCAACACTTCTGTCCCTAGAATGAAACCAGAAACTTCAAAAATCTTGTGAAACCACTTGTTCTCCAGAGCTTACTACTTGAACTTCTTGGACCATTGGTATTTCAATTGTTTGGATAAAGCTGGAGAAATATCAAAACTTTTGGGTGCTGACTGGAGACCTCCGAACTGTCTGAGGTTTCTCCACCATTGACATAACCATGGCCTGTGGCTTTCAACAATAACATTTGTGCTGATTTTAGCAATGCAAATCCAGATGCAGCAACTGTGCCGGGCAAGACAGATGAGCCGCAGACCGCTTCTATCTATCTGAATGTGGAATCTCTTTTGGTAACCAATTTTCTGCCAGCGCACACACCAAATTCTCATACAGTTTCCCTGGTGTGCTGGAGCACAGTCAGTACCATGAATGTCTGCGTGGATATAAACAAGCTTTTCTTTCAAGTACCTTGCTTGCATATCTGGCTGATATGAATGATTGCAACATGCAGCTGTGTGTGCTTTTGCAGGTTTTATGGCATTCATTTTCTACAAGGAAGGAACTTCTCACTTGAAAATGGAAAGTGCAACAGGGAAAAGGATCATCTTCCAAAACTGTACGTAGGAAAGCATTTCATAGAGCGATGGCAAACGTGATGTTTTAGAGGCGTGCAAGTATCTAGGCTCACCTTGGGAAGCCTTGGACTACTCCAAGGTGAGGTGATCCCTGCATCTGCAAGGACTGTGTGCTGGCCAGTGTCAGCCTCTACTGCCCATCAAAGGCCTCATCCTCCCATGGTCCAAGGGTCAGCAATCAGCAGCAGGGCTGTTTGGAAGGGCAGAAGGCAAATCTCATTGGCATATCAGTGACTGCCTACAGTCTTGGAATGTGAGAGGATATTGAGGGCTGCCAGGGAAAGTATAATAATAATAGACTTAACTGAAGGTTTGATTCAACTTTATGAACAGGAGAGAGGCAATTCACGTTGCTTACCCAGAAGCAGTTTTTGCACTGGGGACTTGAAGGGAAATATTCAATTAGAAGTATTACTTCACAAGGGAAAAGTCTACCTGGAGTGAGAAATGAAATGTGAAAATTCAGTGGGAGCTGGATTTTCTTTGGGGATGCTCAATGGAGAGTTTGTTTTGGTAGCCAAGCTCCTAATGGAAAGATAACTTCATCCTTAAATCTCAAGTGATTTCTGCCAATTCATAACAATTTACACCTACAGGGCATCAGCAAATTAAGTCCAACTACATCACTGTCATGCAGCAAAGTATTGAGTACACTGGAGCATGGAAAGAGTGGCTTACAGAATGACATATGTTAAGGAAAAGAAATAAAATTCAAGAGTCCCAACTCCCAGTTGCCTGCTGTAATCACTGTATCTTGTTTTTTAATCCTCTTCTACTGCTGGAAATAAATGAATTATTTAGGTACTGCCTGACCATTTTTCTCTCTCCTTTTTAGCATTTTATGCCTCGGCTTTAATTCATTCTCAGTATTTTTTCCATTTTAGTTTCTAGCAATAACATTATTAAATTTCATGTCTGCTTCCGTTTTTATTTCCATCTTTCACCAAAAAGATATAAAGTGAAATGAATCCAAATGAGAGAGCTTTTCTCTTCAAACCGCTCTCAGTATCATCGTTTCCTTAATTAAGTAATTGAAGCTCTCCCAACACACACAACGTCATTCAATCTACTGCGGTCTCTCGTATTTGCTGCCACTTAAGATTTGTTCCTATAGGGGAGTATTTTTCCAGTCCATCAGTCTCTTCTGCATCTTTCTCCTAATAACCTCTAAGGCCTGGTCCTCCTGGTACCCCATGGCATACATGCAACACAGCTTTAAAACAAGGAAACAACATAAATACAAGAATACTTCAGTATTATTCGTGAGGCTGTCTGTCCTAAGACTCACGTGGGACCAAACTTGATAGATCTGACTTCCTTCCTTGCATTTATGGGTGAGAAGTCATATTGCTTGCCTTATTTTCATGTTTGTGCCCTTAGTTTCTTTCCTTGAAGTGAGGGATTTTACATTATTAATCACCAATTTCCTCCCCTGACATCTTAGACTGTTCAAACCTCTCCTGTCACCTCCTTGCTGAGTACTAGCTGTCTTCACTGGATTCTGGAATGACATATTTCTGTGCTGAGAATCCTGGCCAGAAGAGTTTCCAGACCAGAAATACATTTCCTAAGGATAAACAACACATAGCCAATGCAAAAATTTGGCAAATTCCACTCCTCATGACAAAATCTAATTGTCGGCCCCACTACGTTAGGTAGATCCTTAACACATCCAATATGATGTAGCAATGGCTGTAGCTGTCTGGAGGTTCAGATCAACATTTTTTCTGTTGAATGTTTCTCAATGGAAGATTGTTTCACTATATTTTTTAGGAAAAGGGTTCTTTCATTCTAGATTGGGGCCAGAGAGGATTGAAGAGCAGCTCCTTCTCCTCCTCTGGGGACATGGAATCAATTCCCCCTCTCCTTCCACTCATATCCCTGTGATGCCAAATCTGGTGAGGGATGAAGGAGTTAATTTCAGCAACAGACATTTTCCCTGTGAATTTAGAAAGATCAAAAAGAGGAGATCCTATTGCAACTGTGTTTCAGGTTTGGCCAGAGGTGCAAAGAAACCCAGGAGAAGGCAGTGAATGGGACCATACTGTGGATATGACAGCAGTGGAGCTAAGCAATGGCTGCTGCTGATTTTGGGCTTTGGCCACACACAGAATTAAAGGTAATTGTACAGATGTGAGAGAAGGAAATAAAAGGAATGAACTGCAATGTGAGCTTTGAAAAGAAATGCTAGTAGGAGTTGCATTTATACTGAAGAACTGCAGAAGAACTAAACAGGCTCCCAAGCTTAAAAGCTTAACTCACACCAAATGGAACAATAGAATTTTTTGGACTCCTTAATCTCAGGTCCCTATTATGAAAATTTGGAGGCCTGATGTTCAAACTCATTTTTTTTGTGTGTGAGTTTCCTTTCTGCTTCTCACTGA
The DNA here is from genome assembly GCA_016647715.1 of Pavo muticus. NCBI lineage: Eukaryota > Metazoa > Chordata > Aves > Galliformes > Phasianidae > Pavo > Pavo muticus. Next base: position 638,631 of record JACDJE010000221.1, on the reverse strand, counting down.
AGTCTTCGCTCTCTTGAATAGAGCTGACTCCAGCTCTATGTCTGAATTATTCCCATCCCGCAATTTCCATCAAATTATAGTTGTGACAATGTGATAGTAAGGAGGTGATCCAGATCCACCTGAAAGAGCTAATTCCAAACAGAATTAGTTTGTGTGTGTGTGGGTGATATTAGCAGGAATTCATTCTGGTCTTCCCTTGCCAGTGGTTTCTCAGCATGGACCTGTGTGACGTCTTTTGCAGGCTGAGCATCCGTAAACCCAACCTGTGACAGTTCGGCTCATTGTGCATCTGGTGAATGAGCGACCTCCCGCCTTACAGCCACTAAAGCAGAGGAATTTCACCATCGATCTGGAGAAGCACTTGAGAGAATGGGAGTAACAGGGCAATAAAGATTGCAATATATCATCAGATTCAGCTGCTGGCCCGTATAGATCTGAGCTGCATTAAGATCATTACAGCCTGCCTGAAGTGATATAAAGAGTAAGCCAGCTCTGAGGAGGGGAAGAGCTGCTGATAAAGAAACAAAACCAAACTAAAGAGGAAAGAGAAAAATCAACCCCACAATTTCTTTTTTGCCAGCCCAGACAGATGCCTTGAATTTCCACTCTTCTGGAAGCTGCTGTTGGTGAAACTCATGCACTAGTTAAAGCAAATCGCTAGGGCCCTGCTCCCCTAAGAAACATCCATTTCCTCAAATGAATCAATTACACAAAAAGAAAGGAGGAAACAGCCAGAAAATAGGGAAGAAACAAAAATGAGGAATCTGTTTCCTCTGTGAGTCCACACATCAGCAAGATGCTTCAGCTGGCCTCTTGCTTGAAGCTCAGGGGCAGTGCTGCTGTCCTCACCAGGCTGGGAGCTGGGGTTGTGCTTTCCAGTCCCATTTGCTCTGCACAGCCCGCTGACAAGGGTCCCATGCTGGCCTGACCCCACATCTCTGCCTTGCCATGTGGGCTTTGCCAGGAGCCTGCCCAGCTGCACCTGGAGCACACAGCTGGATCTGGCGACGGGCCCAGATGCTCTGCCAGAGAAAGCCGTGCTCTGAGCTGAAAAATGCAAGTGCAGGAGTAAATCCCACCGGGCTACATCTGCCTATGCTTACTGCAGTAGAAATGGAACCATTTCTACCAGCTGATGATTGGCCCTGGTGGTATTCAGCTTTCAGCGTGCATGTTTGTCCCCTGGGCATTTTCTTCTTTCCATGTCCCTGCAGATCACCTGAACTCTCTGAGGCTGTAAAGGAGCCAAACTTGGAGCGATTGCAAAAACCCACTCACACTTGGGACTTTTTGTCACTGCAGATAAAGATAAGAACAAATTCCCTCTTCTGGCCCCAGCTCATTCATTGCCTGGAAGGAAATGTGCTTTATTTGTCACCTTCGTACAGAAGAGATAAGAGTGATTTCACACTTAGTGAAGAATGAAAAATCTTCCATTTGTAGAGAAGGAACGTGGGACTTCTATTCCTTTGTCCCCATGCTCCCCCAAAATGTTTAATTTCTTCTGGGTTTGCCAGCTCCCGTAGGACTATGATGCCTCCAACAAACTGCCCACTTAAGTAGATACTTGCGGTGCATTGAGCCAGGTGTGCTAAGCTATTAAACCACATTTTTATCAGCAGGCGAGGGCTTCTAGTCAGACTGGAGAAACCTTAATCCTCCCAAACAGAGTGAAACCTCCCTTCAGATAAAAGACTTGTCTGGCTTGTTCCAGAGGGAGTTGGTGACATGGCTGCGCCCTCACCTCCTTCTCCCTTAGGAAAATATGGCCCTGCGGGAAGAGTGGAGAGGGAAGATCAAAGGGAGTTGCAATCTAGCTGCCTGCTTCCAGCAACAGAAAGGCTAACCCGTCATTACGGCGAGCAGCCTATTAGAGGTGAACTGCAAGTGGAAGGGATGCACACTTGGGATCACTGGCAGACAGAGGAATTGGGGCAGTGCCACTGCGTAGGAGAGATTTGGGCTTGGGAGGGGACCTTGTTTCTTCCCACTCCTTTGGCAAGGTAAAGCCCAGGTGTGTCCCTGGGAATCCCTAGCATTTTAACTCATTTAGGAGTATTAATGAGTGGATGGTGGTTTTCACCTGCACAACTCGTAGGTAATTCTGGGCTGGATTTCCCACTGCACCATGCCTCTACAAAACCTCTCACTCTCGATTTTGTCCCTTCCCAGAGAACAAAAAGCGAACGTCTTCTTCGAAAGTGGCTGTCTTTCCTTTCACCCTCTGGCTTTGGGCAATGGGGAGGAAGGAGGGCAAAAGGGCAAACTTCCTCGAAGGTGTAAAGCAGGGCTAGGAAAGTGAAATGATTCTGCAGAAAGTGAGTGCAGCAGTGCTGGAGTGGGAGCAGGCTGGGCAAGTTCTGCACTTTCTCCTCTGACTAAGTGCTGGCTGCTGTGGGATGGGGTCCAGCTGATTATCCGCTTGCATGAGTTTTGGAGGTTGGGTAAATAGTCTTAGTGAGACATGGAAGGGTGTTGGTAAAAGCATATTTTTCAGCTGGCTTTTTGAGATAAGCTAAATGGAGATTATCTGCTCAACGGCTCACCCGCATGAACTTGCAGCATTAGCTTGACCATACCCACTTTACCTATTCTCTCACTGTAGTCATCAGCTTACTTCTTTCCAGCACAGATTTGTATTCTTAGACTCAAATATCAGGCACGGGGAGTCGAAGATGAGCAGTGGAGCAATCAAGGCTTAATTAATTAGTGATCCCGCAGACTGTTGGGATGGAGAAGGCTGTATGGATGTGGAGACAGTGTAGGGAGTGGGGTTACCTTCACCCTGTGGATGGACCTGCCCCTGGGATATGTGTATCTAGGCTGGCCTGAGATTGAAAATGCAATTGTTGGATAAAGACAGTGCATAGCCCTGGGTGGCACCACTGCTGCATTTAGAAAAGCAGCAAAGCACGGTGCTCAACAACAGGTCAAACTGCTGGAGGAGCTGAATGTATCAGGCAAGCCTCTACCACCCCCCATGAAACACTGGCGTATGCATTTCCCAGCAGGAAACCAGTTCTTCTGGGGGCAGTGGAGCAGGACATGGGCCATGGTTCCTCTGACTCCTTTGCCCAGCATTACTGTTGCATCCAGCCTGGAGCCAATCTTACAGTGAATACAAGAAATGGGGGGGATGTGTGATGGCCTTTTGGGAAGTTTTGGTGTGTCTGGCCATCCAGACCATAGGCAGAGATATCCAGGCTCTTGGTTTACAAAACTTCATCGTCTGCCTATTAGCATTTTGTGCATCCCATGGTTTGACTGACTTTTATCCAACCTGCTGCACAGGAAACTATTTTTTTTATTATTTTTAATCTCAGACTAGAAGCTCCAAACAGGGAATTTCCATCTAGCAGGCAAGTAGTTATTAATAATAAATAAAAGCAACCTCTTACATGGATGGAGCACCTCTCATTGAAAGAAATAGATCCCAGGGTTTTATACTGACATGTTTCTACTTTTAGGAATCATCCTCATATGGATTTACAGCACAGAGACATCTTGCCTTGTACCAAAGCAAAATCACTTTATCCAGTGCTAACAGCAGCAGTCCCATGGGTTGAATGAAAGCTATATTTGCTGGAATTAGCAGCTAATAGTGACTATGACTTGTTTTGAATATTTTTATGAATATCCTTTAATCTCATCTGATACTTAGAAACTCTGGCTTTCTGTTTGTCGTGATGAGATCTGTGCCCTCACCTTGATTTGAGCCCAGAGCCCACTTTAGCTGAAGCACTCCAGCACAAACAACCTCTCAACCTTCACCAGCGAGAATATTTGCTTTCTGATAGGCTGAATTTACATACTTCTCCTTTTTATGTGAGTGCGCCTGTGTTAGGATGAGAAGTTTTAAAACAAACACAGTTATCCCCAGCTGCTAAGTTCTGACATGCACTTTAAATAGGCAACCCCAGAGATGTAGTGCACTACGAAGGAGAGGAGAGCTAAACTGGCTTAAGCAGTGCACTGATCACGGAATTATCATCTGCTATCACACAGTTTGCCATTAGACCCAGCTGCTGCCAACCTGACCAGTGCATTTCTTCAAGCTAAGCTAACAAAGCACTTATTTGTTATCCAGGGAACTACCTCTAATAGACTTCCAGTGAAATAATATTTGCTTTCCAACCCTACTTTGAATCCCACTCACTTTGTTAAAAAGATTGCCTCTGGCTGTCTCTGCTGGTCTAATCTAATAGTTTCTAGTTTGTACAAGCAAAGCGCTTTCAGCCAACTATATAAATAACTTAGAGAGAAGAAGACACTTTTACAGCGCTCTGTGCCGGGTGCTATAGAACATGACAGATTAGTAAATGACGCCTCAGTGGAGCTCATCTGGGAACCTCTGTCAGTTGAATATGAGCAATTACAATATTGTATTTGGGCTGAAAGGGTTGTCTGTCTTCTTACAAAAAGGCTAACAAGAAAAATAATTCCTGTCTTATTTCTCCTGTGCATGAAACTGATCTAAGTGGCTCTAGCCCCTTTTCTCTTCCCCTCCCATTTCAGGAGCAGGGGGGGGGAGAAAAGCAAGCAAGGAGAGAAAAGAGGGTTATTTTCTTTCTGTTTTCACTTTTGGTTTGAATTGAAAATGAAGAAAGAATAATATTAGGAGACGGGGCTCCCTGAGGTTTGAGAGTGGATGTTATATCAATATATCAAAGAGCGCTTTCTGCCACCCGCCTCTTTTCCTCCAGCAGTCCGGTGTGCTGCTAAAGGCACGAGTGCCCCACGCCTGTTGGAGCCGCTCGATTTATCTCAGCTCACCTGCTAAGAGCACCGAGGGCCTGGAGGTTCAAAGCGTTGTCCGAGGTTTACCCGTGCTGGGTTTTTTTTTGTTAGAAATGCTGAGGCAGAGCATCATCCAACAGAAAATATACCGTGCAAGCTGGGATTTCCAAAGGAAGAAAAATCACATCCTATTGAAACTGCTGCAGGACTAGAGGGCTGATCCCACATGTGCTCCTCTTGTACCACTCAAATTACACCAAAATAATCTTCCTTTGTGGTAGTCTGACATCGGATTTTGCCTTTATTTTCCTTTCTGTTATCACAATTATTTGTTCTGATGAACCACCTCCGTACCAGGAGTTTCTTTTGTCTTCATCTTCTCGCTGCAGCCAGTTAGTGGGGCTTTTTTCAGACCTGCAAATAATTGCGTGCAATTGCAAGCATGTGAATATACAATAGCAGAAAATTATGCTCCTATTAAACACGGTCCTGCTCCTACAGAGAGGAAAACCGTGTCTTTCCCTCTCCATCCTGCTATTAAACGGTGTGTGCCACGTCTTGACCAGGCTGTACTTGCTGTTATTTAGGGCAGTCTGGAACATGATGAAGCCAGAGAAGTCTGAGCGTGAGCCTGCTCCTTGCTGTGCTACACAGACCCTGGCATTTCTGGGCTGACAATCAGTTCCTGTAGCCCAGTAGCTTCTGTAGAAGGACACAGAGCTGTGATGAGAAGTCACCAAGAGCTGCCATTCTCTGGACCCATGCGGATCTAAAATCTGCTTTTGGTTATGCTCACGCTGCTGCATCTGATTCCTATGCACACTGTGTGCTAGCAGCACTGGGCAGAATCTGACCCACGGATTTCTCCCATGCCAGACAATCATGCTGTGCTAATACTCAAAATGTATCTGAAAACAGAGATGTGAAACTGAGATCATTTCAAGCAAATCAGCCTGTTTTCATCCTGATGATGATGCCATGGGCTCCATTCATGGCAGCTGGAAGTGATGGCAAGCCTGTGAGATGAGGGGAGCAGATTGCCAGCTCCTGGCTCGAGAGGTGTGTAACAGCATTTTGATATCTGATTTCCTCCTCATTTTGCTTTGCTGGTTCCCAGGTGATTTAATTGGAGATTGTCTGTTACCAGGTAGAATGTATCCATGCAATAAAACAGCGGTGCTGGATGTAAGGTTACCCCTTCAAAAATAAGGCCTGGGGAGAAAATTAAAGAAGATGTCAGCATAGATGGGTTGAATGAGCAGGCAGCTCTTCTGAACCAGGGGCCTGGGCTCCATTCACCAATTTTCCCACTGTCTGTGTTTGATCTGAGATGTGTTACATCACCTCTCTTTGGTGCATCCGAGCTGCGAGCTCCATCAGGCAGGCTCCACTCTGCAGCTGTGCAATATGCAGAATGTGCAAAACAGTTATGTTTTGAACTGCACTTGGATATGTGTTTAGAAAATGTATTTAACCTCTTTCATTTATATAAAAAGTAGACAGTATCTTCCCCAGGTTTTCAGTACTTTGTCACAGTCTGAGTTCTAAAACATAGAGTTTGTAAGTCTGATTTCAGTCTTGACCACTTTTACTTCAGCCTCGGGCACTGTATTCTCAAGGATAGGTGACTGCAACTTTATAAAACTCTGCAAAACGCATTTTAGAAAGAAAAGCTTGTGGGAAGTCTGCCTGTTTGTGTGGGGTAGAAACAGGCAGCATTTGGCAGTCTCAGCAGAGTTAGGGCTGTGCTGCAGGGGTCAGTGTGTTTCAGACTGGATGCTTTAAGAACTTGGCAGCAGCTGGAGAGGGACCATGGTGGCAGGACAGGGACTTTCTGCACTTAGCAATAACCACATGAACATCTGATGAGCTCCTGAGCGTGGTGCCAGCAAGAGTAGGGCAGCACCTGGTATCCTGGACATGTGTTTCCCATGAAGCCTGCCTAAAACAAGTGGTTAGATCCACAAGTAGTTATGGGACAAAGCAGAGCTGGCTCTAGTATTTATTATGCAAAGTTGTCATTTAGTTGTGTCTTGTCACGGAGATCCACAGTGAAATATTGATGGCTGTACCCACCCATTTTGGTTAGTGCTACACACTTAAATACATCTATAGATCTGGGTTTATGACCAGTTGCCTGTATGCAATGATGTAGTCCCCCATCTCTTCTTCTAGCCCACAAAAAAAAAGGGGAAATTACTCCACCATTCCCCACTTGTCCCAGTTCCCAGCAGTGAGCTTTGGTCTGGTGATCTCCACTAAAGTCCCTGCCAGCCACATGCCACCCAAAGCTCGGTCCATGCACTGTCCTCGGAGGCCCAGGCATGGGACAAGCAGCCTGTAAGACCTGTATTACTCAAACTCCAGGTGGGAGGAAAGTCAACATCTATATATCTTTCACATCCCTAATTGTAAAGTTGTTAACCTTGCATTCAGTGCTTGAATGCTACTGTGATGGGCACTGGAGATAAACCTGAGAGCCAGACATTGGAATAACATTGTGAATGTGTTGGTTTGGCTTTTTTTAATGCAGAGAACTATCATTGACAGGATGTCAGCTGCTGATGAAGGGCTCTGAAATGTTTTATGGGATGTGACAGCTAATAAAACAGGTTGTTGTTTTTAATTGTTTGGCAAGTAGCAGGGAATTGTGAACAGATGTGAACCGGGGGCAGAGGAGGCTGCAGGTTTCCCTGAATTTCTTCCATGTTTTGCTGTCACCACTAACACCAAATGTGAACAGTATTAGTCCCCTGCACCCTGTGCCTTGCTGCTTTGCTCATGTTTGAAAACCATGCGACCATAAGGCTCTGCAAAATGGCCAGAGTAGAAAGCATCCACACTGCACTGTGGATGTGCACGCACACTGCAGGGCAAGAAGGGACATCCGTGTCTTTACATCTCACCGTGCAAAGCTCTGCTTTCCAGAGCTGCTGTGGGTACAGAACTTACTCTCAGTTTCAGCCCCATGCTTGGCTCCTGCAGCCTGCTGCATAATGAGCTCCTAACACTTTCCATAGCGCAACGTGCTTTTGGGAGGCTCCAAAGAGCTTATTATATCTCTGTTTAAGAGACCCAGAGGGACCGTGCAGGGCTTGCATTGTCTGAAATGAAAGATGTCTCATCAGGTTACACCTTTTAGCTCCTATCTGTATAAGCATTCTGATAAGTGGTGCTTTTCTTCCTCCATCCCCCCACTCCCTTTCTCTCTAATGTAATCTCTGCCAGATCTAGTCAAAGCAGAATAGCTGCAGGGGATTCATTAATCCTAGTCTGGAGCTCACCACCACCAAATCATAAAAATAAAAATTTAAAGCACCTCAATTTATTATTCATATAGTTTTTGTCCCACTGCCCGCTGCATCCCCTCCACTGAGAGACCCCTCTCATTGCTCCATCCTCTCCCTCTGCTGCCCTGATGAATAGTTATCAATTCCCGAAGGAGGCTTTGGGATAAAACGACGCTCCTCCCATGTGCCGAAAGCTGCCAGAGCTGTGTACACTGGCTCAAGTACAACAGAAACTAAGCCTTGGCCTGGAGCAATGTAACACCCAGATAAACAAGTCTGCCAGAAAGAAGCCGGGTTGAGGCGCTGGGCCCGCAGCGCTCAGGGAGAGGCTGATACCAACAGCGCAGATAGCTGTGAGCCGGGGTGGGTCCTGGAAAGGCAACTGCTGGGGAGTGCAGGGGGCTGCATCCCACCTGGCAGCTCTCCATGACACTCTGTGGCTCTCTCCCATTTCCCAGCTGCCAGACCGAGAGGTGGTCCCAAATGATGCAGAGCAAAGGCTCCAACAGTCTCTCATGGAGGCTGGACAGGGGAATCCAGCTTAGAAGAACAAAAAGTCCCTTTGCTCTTCTGCATCCTGAGAGTTGTTTTGCTGCAAAGCCATGGACAGCCCTGCATGGAGGGGCCAGAGGAAGAGGCACAGCTGTGGGGCATCCTCCTCCTCCTTTTAGGACCTGGCTCTTCCTGTGCATGCAAGGAGAAGCTGGCTTGGAGGTGACATGGGCACTCGCCCATCCTGAGTTGTCTGCACAAAACAAATTGGTTTGAAGGAGGATCATGATCAGACACCTGAGTGCCAACGCTTTTCCTGCTCCTACTCGTGGGCAGCAAAAGAAGGCAGCCCCCAACTTATCCTCACCCCTCACTGAGGTGTTCAGGCCATTTCAACACAGCCCAGAGGTAGGGGCCATGGGTGCCTTGTACACTGCCTATGCTAAAGGGAATAATTTTGCAAAAGTGTGCAGGGATTTTGTCCCCACTGCAGAAAACTGCAGTTTCATTATGAATCCTACCAGCGATACACAGTAACTAGAAACCACCAAGCTGGTTTTCCTACCAAGCTTTTTCTTAGGCTTTTCAACTGGGAAGGCTGCCTACGTATTAAGCTTAGAAGGGAGCTTTAAATCAGAAAGCACGGTACACACCAGCTTGGCTTCATTTAGGGGGATTTAGGGCTGATGAGCGACTCAGGAAAAAACTTTCCGTGAAATGAGACTCTGATTTCATCAGCTGCGGGACAGAACACCAGCAGCCCTGCCGCAGACTCTGGCTGGAGCAATCAAATGCTGCAGATATGAGGCGGAGGTGAGCTGCTGTGAAACTGGGGGATAATTGATACCTAATAAGTTTAAGTGCTATCAGTGGTATTGTTAAATATAGTTAAATGCAGTTTGTCCACCTCTAATTCAGTATCGATCCACTTCTCCCGTGCAACAAGGAGGCTGAGCGTACTTGATTTTAGTGCATCGCTTCAGCATCGTTAACTGCCCTGGAACCACGGCACCGTTTGGAAACTGTGTTTGACCTCAGTGATACCCACTCTGATTAGCTTAATGAAAGCCCTGTGATAACGACAGTTTTATTATTAGTAAGTCACGCAACCCTATGAAGAACTCTTTTTCTCCTTTCTTTTAATATATATAACCTCCAGCACAGTGGGGGAAAAAAGCTCAAAATCCTGAGCCTCAGAATCTCAAGATGTCCAATGAAAATTAAAAAAAGAAGAAGAAGAAGAAGAATAAAAAAAGACTTTGACAATTATTTATCTGTAAACCTACAGGCTTTCAGTGAAACTCATTGCCTTTTTGCAGCCTGACTCATGTGCCGCAAGCGCCTGAGGCCAGCAGTGCTGCTTCCTCCTGCCTTCTGCTGCTGTGGTGCTGGGTAGAGGAGAAGGACTGGAGCTGCTGCAGGTTGCCAGCCCCAAGCACTGCCTGCAGCCTAGGATGGGGATGGAGCAATTTAAATCTGGATCAGGGGATCCCTCATTGCAAAAGCTTTGACGTTGCCAGGGCTTTATCTGCTGTGGGATTGAAGTGCTGGCTTCGTGCTGGCAATGGACCAAGCTGCCCCTGCTTCTCCTCTGTGTGCTTTGAAACTTCTGTCCTGTGGAACCTCCATCAGTCCTGCTGACCCCCTTGACACATTGGACCACTTGCAGAGACCTCCTTGAGGACGGCATCTTGCTCATGGCTTCATCATACGCCCACGCCTTCCTGCCTACGTTTTGGAAGCTGTGCATCAAACCAGAGCAGGAGAGCAGAGAACGTACAAGGATCCATCCTGCAGCCTGCCAGGCACCTTCCTGCTCTCTGTGGCTGCCATTCTCAGCACCTTGCAGGATCAGGCCCTTTCTTATGAACTGACAAGTCATTATCATCTTTCCCTGTTTGGCATTTAACGTCTCTTGGCAAAAGATTAATGAATTGACTGGCTTTCAACAGGTTTTATGAAGCAAGACAAGAGCATGCCAGCACAGACAGAATATTAAACGCGTTCAGCAGGGAAGCCTCTCCTGCTTGTTTTGTGTCTGTGCAGCAAGTGTGTGCGCAGGCATGAAGGGTTCTGAGGGAGCTGTTGGCTCATGATGGCAAGCAAGGGGGAAAACTGCCATAAAAGCAACATGTGGCCTTTAGCTTACTGCCTTACCTCGAATGAACCTCCATTAGCGCTGCTCTCAGCCTGCTGATTTCACACTGCCCTCCTTCCGCACCTTAAAGATGGTCATTATCCATACTCACAGTGGAAATGTATGATTTAGAGACTGGGGAACTTAAAGCATCACTCCTATTTCTGCGATCAGCTCCACCCGGTGGGAGTCCCCTTCCAGCCATGCCGTCGGTGTTTGGGGGCTGTGAACAGAGCCTGGGTTCTTTATACAGGAGTAATTCAGCCAAAGGGTTCTGGTGGCATCAGAAACCATCAGAGCAGAGACCCCAAACCAGGTTTCATGCTGTGGTACACGTGTTTCAGTTGTTGTGTTTTTAAAATATATGGATTGAGTGTTGGTTTAGGTCTTTAAAATAAAATAAACCATTTCATTCAAGGAATAGCTGTGTTAGCAGGAACTGAAACTTTTACAATGCTTATTTGCACGTGAGGGTAAAGTAATGGAATTTCAGGCCTGATGAGATCAAACCAAAATGCTCTGGATTGTTAGAGAAATTTCAGTCCTGGTCTTACTTTGAACTCCTCAACTCACATCCCAGATTCAGGTATTTCATTTTCTTTAGTCACTGGAGATAAATGAAGGAACACACTGATTTTGGAGAGCCTAATGAGAGAAAGCTGTAGCCTGTTGTCCTCATGTTAGAAAGTTCTGATACTGGAAAGTGCTGACAGCTCTAAGGAACTTCTGATTCCCATGGATATGAACAGGAAATAAATTTGGTCAGCATCTTACCGGTTTAGACTTATTAAGACCATCCGAATGAGGTGATGGTTATCCCAATTATTGCCTCTCCCCATATAATACTGCTTGGTTATGTTTTGAATAGAAGTTAAGAGCCACATCCTCAGCTAGAGACAAGATCCATGGAAAAGTGGGGCTGAGACTTCATCCCATGTCTCCAAGGTCACGTGGGATTTGTAAACCTCTGCAGATCTTTGGCTGTTCCTAAAATGTCTGCTCAAAATAACCAAGAACTACTGTGCTTCTGGTGCTCCTTGGAAAATACCTGGGAGAATCCACAGACTACCAAAAACGATAACCACTGCTCAAAGGGGAGCACCAAAAGGAGCTGTCCTGGGGCTGTGCTAACACATGTGCTAGCTGCTGCGATGCAGGGGTGCTGAGCTGTGGGTTCATGGGGTGACACAGCCCTTCTCTTTACATACGTTTTCCTTCAGAACCGGAGCTAGCCTTGGAGGAATTGTTCCCATCTGGCTGCGCTCCTAAAGCCAGCTGTATCATATTGAATGTGATCATCTTGCATCCTTCAGCAAAAACACATTTAGCATTGGAGATCTTCCTTGGCAGTCTCAGTAGGATGTAAGTTGGATGTAAGTTGGAGTAGAGGCTGAAATACGCTCTTTTTCATCCATGTGGCTTGTCCTGGAATGTGACTGCCTCATAACGCGAGGGTCCCCTCCCTTTCTGCAGACAGGCATGGGACTGCAGGATGCCGCATATTCAAATGCTGCAGATGCGTACAAACCATTCTGTTCCTTTGCCCAGGGTTCATCTGACAGTCATTTTGCAAGCGGTTTCCTTTGATACGACATCACGATCAACGTGTTCTAACTAGAATGGTGACATCGTTCCACACCTTGAACCACCCACATGTATATCCCCACAGCCTCACCAGATGCAATACCCTTGTACGGGCAGGAATTTCCCAGGAGGAAAAAAAAAATGATTGAGCCTACTTAAGGAGCTTGCAACACTAAGTTTTCTATTGTGTCTTTGACATCTTTTGCCATTACTGCTATGACCCTAAATGCAGGCCTTTAATGGCACAGGAGCAATGAATAGTAGGCACGCAAGAGCTTGGGCAAGCTTTGCAACTAAGCTGCAATAGTAGCAGGTAGGAATGTCACAAGTGACAGTTTTTCTAATGTTCTGTTTATCCAGGTATAAATTCCTCACAACTGTCCTAAACCTGTATTTTTACCTATATACATTTAGGACTGCATTAGAGCAGCTGCAGTTTTCGTGCTGACACCAGCACTGGGGTGTACTAACGCTCACTCTGCCTTCTAAGAATTTGGAGTAAGCCTGTGTTTTGTAGAGTTTCAAGATCAGAGAGCTTTCTGTGCCCAAAAATGGAAGACACTCACACTGCATATTTAATTGCAACTTGGATTTTTGTTCACTTATTTATTTGTAGTCAGTACACTTCTTGGAGGCTCTTCAACAGCAGGGCTGGTGGTCAGAGCTTGCACACTTCGGCAAGTGGCAGTGACCACAGTGCTTGGTACCATCAAAGCCCACTTTTGATAGCTAGCAAGCCTGGGTTACTTCTGCATGGGGGAGAAATATGCAGGCACTAATTTGCATGCAAAATCCACTCTGTGCTGTTTGTTGGGGGTGATTAAGGGGCAAACCAAACCAAGCCTTCAAAACATTTCCTTCCAATTCCATCACAAGTCCCAGAGCAGCAGGGGCTATTGCTCAGGTCTGGCAGAGGCTGTGTTCCCCCCGAGCTCCCCCAGCCCCCTGCCCAGCTGTGGCCACTTGTGCTCCCCTGGTCTGAGCACACAGGAGGAATCACCATGCCAATGCATGTTTGGTTAGGAAGCAGAAGCAGAGGGGAAGAAACATAATTCTCCGATGTACTCACACACATCTGAAGTGTGTCAGTGTTTCAGAAGCACAGTTTAAGGGCACATGTGATCTCCACTGCAAAATGAATGGCTGTTCTCAGCCAAGGAGGATAAGCAAACCTGCAGAGTGACAGATTTATATGCCATTGCATTAACAGATAAACCAACAGTTTAAATACAGCTTACGTACTTTGCATGAAGCATTTCTAAAGCCCAGTTCACACCCATCCATGCAGGGTTAACCAATACAGTAAAGGAGATGTCTGCACCGCGTGCATTCACAGCCTCATCTGTAGCACACCAGCCTCTGCCTCACAGTTCTGCCAGGATGGGCTGTGAAGCGCTTTTCTAACCTTTAGCTTTGCATCCCCATCGAGCCCTCCACTTGACAGAAGGGCCCTGGGCATGTCCCCACCCCCATCTCCCACCAGATCTGGTAGCACTGATGCTTACAAGGTGATGATGGCTATCATCAGAAATGGCACCAGCAGCCTGTTTTGTCTAAGGCTGACAGTCACCAGCCCCCACTAAAGGGGCAGGAAACCATTTCTAATAGGTGGGGGAATTCCTATTATATGCTGTGTCAGCTGTTTGTAGCATCTTCGAGCAAAAGGGTTGCTCCAAGTTCAGATAAGACTGCTTAAATACTTGCTGTAGTGAAGTCTCCATAGGTCTGTATGAAGTGGACTCATCCTACTCCTTCCTGAAACGTAAAGGAACATCCTGCAAGGTGCTGCACAATCTTTGTGCAAAGCAAGACCTGAAACAATCTTTTAGGTTTCTGAGAAATCCAACTAACTTCAGGACAGGGAGATGATTGTAGCCAAAGGAATATTTGGACTGATTTCAACAGTATTTCTTGAAAACACAAGAAGGAGCAGGAGTGTATGACTGCGTGTACACATACATATACATCTCTTTCCATTCCTCCTAACAGCTTTTCCTGCTCATCCTCTCCCTTAATTGAGATTTTAGCTCCAACAGTGGATCACAGCAATAATTATTTTCTTGATCTCTTGCCACACACTCTCTTTCATCTAAACTATTTCACCCACTCATTTTTGTGCAACCAAATGAGACACAGCAAACACGTGAGTAGTGCATTCACGCTGCAGAGGGAATAGGAAAACCCAGACTGAGGCAGCAGGGCTGTCTCCAGGTTTGAAGAACTCCATGGAAAGTGCCTTTTGGGCCTTACAGAATTTCTTCTCCAACTGTAATTTATTTTTCCCTTATTCAAAAACCTGTGTTTCCAACCTGCATCACGCCAGAACAGTTCATGACATTTCGAAATGAGCAAAGATACTCCTTCCAAAACTCGAGGAGAAGCTCAGAGGAACTGCCAACCTCTCGAGCCTGATACGGGCATCTCTTGGCATTTTTCTTGCTCCTTTAACCTGGGTAATCTGTCCAAAATAACTGCCACTGATTCATTCCTGTTTTCAGTGCAAGAGTGTTTTGGTTCTTTCTGGTGGAAAAATGTTTTGTCAGAAATATTTTGACTATATTTCCAAATTGTAAAGCACTTACTCGCTCCTTTCTGTAATTATTATGCATTTTTCACGTGTCAGGGAGAACATTGAAATGAAAGGGATGCATTGCTCTTGGCAAACCTCATCTTCTTTCCCCATTGTTTCTTTTCTGTAGCTGAGGGAGGAATATATCATTTTGTTCAAGAAGGGAAAATTCTTGCTATTCTCAGTGCTGTGAACTCTGGGAGTTCAGTGACATGCAATTGCTGTTCTTGCCAATGCAACAGGACACCAGCTCAGCTGCATATTTGGCTCAGCCCCGTGCTTTCTAGGAAGCACAGTACCACCGTCACTGATTAGGAGCACGAGTGTTGGGGTAGGATCCTTCTGTCCCATCACCCTGTCTCTCTCTTCAGCTGCACTGAAGCAGACTTTTGAAAAGCAATGGAACAGCACCAAAGAAAAAATATTCAGGGAGTGCATTGCTGCAGACTTCCTTCATACTGGGGTGGTTGCAGAAATCCTGCTTCTGCTCACTGCCCCTCAGCTCCCTGGCTTTGCTCATGCATGTTGAAACTGGCACTTTGGCTCTCCAGCTGCTGACACCTGTGCATGCTAACACTTGTGCGTTCTCTCTAAGCAGTTCAACACCTGCAGTATGCTCTGACATCATGGCTTGCCCTTTCAAAACCCCTCCAGGGGTCTTCTGTAGTTGTTAAACGTTTTTCTTCCTCTGTTCCATGTTGTGTCCCCAGTGAGTGATAGTGACAAAAGCCAGAACACACTTCTAACCTCCGATATTCCTTGTGTGTGCTTTTCAGCTATGGTGTTGTTAAATGTGAACAACAGTAAGCAAAACATCAATTTCTGCAAACCTACTACTGGACCTCATGAGCAGGAACTCTGTTATAACATGGGATATTTTTACCAACTGTTTTGTTTTAAAGGCAGATACAAAATACTGCTTGTAGTGGGAAAGCTACAGAAAGAGAGAAAAGGGAAGGGAGGGGAAGGGAAGGGAAGGGAGCAGAAGGGAAGAGAAGAGAAGGGAGGAGAAGGGAGCAGAAGGGAAGAGAAGGGAAGAGAGAGGAAGGGAGCAGAAGGGAAGAGAGGGGAAGGGAGCAGAAGGGAAGAGAAGGGAAGGGAAGGGAAAGGAAGGGGAAGGGAGGGGAAGGGGAAGGGGAAGGGGAAGGGAAGGAAAACTCCTGACAGTTCAGAGAATGAAAATGCCTTCAACTTCATACAAGTATTGTTAAAAGTGTCACTTGCAGACTCAGAAGTTGTCACTCTTGATGTTCTTTGGGATTTTCACTATTTCATTCAATTATAAGCTTGTCCATATAAACTCACAGGAAAATTAAGCCTGGGAATTGAAGGATTCTCAGGGAATACTGTGGGAGAGAATTTAAGGTAGGCTGCTGAAGCCACAACTGACTACTGAATTCAGAATTTGTCTATTTCAAGTTTTGTTTAGTATCATAAATTGAATTCTACAGAACCATAATGAGAAGCCAGTACTCAGACATTACTGGCAAGTGTGTCATGGGCAGCGTGGGCAGTCTATGAGAATCCATAAGGGCTTGTGGAAACTGCTTCCTGCAAAAGGACTGAAATTAGGAGAGTGAAACCAGGTTCTCTCGCTTAGTTCTGGTAGCTTGGCATGGCTAAGGGAATGTAATTGCCCTTCAATAGAGTTATAATGTACTAAATAAGTTATTAAGTAAAAAGGGAAATTAGCTGTATTATTAAAAGTCTTCTTTGTAATGATAGAAACACTTTGTATATTAGTATTACCTTCCTGAGAAAGTAAAACATCTTCCTTAGCAATACAAGCCCACCAATATCAAGACAGGGCAAAAATAAGAGCTGAGAGACTGTGGTTATTTCACCCTGTGCGGTTCTCCCCCCACCAGCTTCAGGTCCTTGGCACCAGAGTGGATGTCAAACTCCCCAGTACACGTGCAG
The DNA here is from genome assembly GCA_016647715.1 of Pavo muticus. Taxonomy (NCBI): domain Eukaryota; kingdom Metazoa; phylum Chordata; class Aves; order Galliformes; family Phasianidae; genus Pavo; species Pavo muticus. Next base: position 621,902 of record JACDJE010000221.1, on the reverse strand, counting down.
GAAGGCAGCAAAATAAGAGAATGTTGCTAAAGCTGCAGGAAGGATGTTAGCACTCTTTCTTAAAAAATAAAATAAAATAAAATAAAAATCTTTAAATGTGGAGTTTCTTGGGATGAATTAAACTGATGGAGTGCCACAGTAGCTCAAGAGGTCCTTAGCAAAACTGTTAACTGAATAAAACCCATTGCGAGAACCATTGGTGATGGGTGAATGGTTGGACTGGATGATCCTGTGGGTCTTTTCCAACATTAGTTATTCTATGATTCTATGATTCTATGATTCTATGATTCTGTGAACTCAACATCTGCCCTTCACGTTGAGCTGCGAAGGCAGACAGGAGGACTTGCCCCTCTGAAAAACATCAGACTTCCTGAGAGCAGGTGCTTAAGCTGTGCTGAAGGCATCTGCTCGGAAGTTACCTTACAGCATGTGAGCTCAGAGTGTGCCTATAGGAACGTGTGGGTTTTGCTCCCTGACCCAGAATCATATTGTTATATAAAGCCTGGGATTATCAATAACCTCACATTACAAACCAGCTTCTGTTCAACTCATTAAAGGATTGTGTCTCTGCCTGTTCTGACTCATTTAACCTCTTTGTCATTCTTTCTGTTAATGAAGATAGCAATTCATTACTCTCCACTAGCTGAAACACCCATAGGTTAACGCAGTTTTCCCTTCATAAACAATTGCTTTACAATGGCATTGCGGCATCTTGCTTTGTGGTGGCCAAATAGGTGCCAGGCCAGCCAACAACCAGATATTCCAACCTCAAATGCTTGCTCCTGAAATTATGGCTAGATATATCCAAAGAATCCAGACCTGGGTTAAACCAGCACACTTCCACTGCTCTCAGTGCAAGCTTGGTTCCCTGGCTTTATCACGTACGACATTACATCACCACCTTACAATGAAACATATAATCAAAAACCCAGAAGCTGGCTCTCTCTAGGAGTTTTGGAAGAACCAGTTTTTAGGAATAAGAAACTCAGATGTGACTTGGTTTCTTTAAGATTTAGATTGAATTGAAACAACGCATCCATATGTATGTTCCCACTATCGTCCTTTTCTTCTTTAAAGGCAGTTTGACCAGGCCAAATGGATGAGTAAAAATTCTGAAAGACTCCTTCCTTGGAAATCCAGGAATTGGCTGCTCTGGTTCTTCTGACTCTCGGCTCATGTGCAACCTGCTGCCTTGCCTAAGCCAATGCTCTTTTCCCTCCCAGCAGATCTTCCTGCACAACCCATGGAAATGCTGAAAGCCTGCTGTGCAGACTGGAAGACTCTTCTAATATCTTACCTTTTTTTTTGTGTTTCTTACTGGCCTTAATGGACTTTGATTCCAAATGCAAAGAATTCAGCCAGATCTGACAGTATAAAATTCCTTAGAGTTGGCCAGTGCCCCATGGGTTTAAATCCCAGAGTAACTAGGATAGATTTAAAGAAGTTTCCAGAGAGAAAGTTATGCCTCTGTATGGGCAGTATTACCTGAAGGCATGCTGAAGATAGTTTTGAGGGAAAAGCATTTTACTGGCTGAATAATCATTGATCTAAACAGGTGAATTTCCAGGTCCAACACCAAAGTAAAGCAATGGGAACTAAGCAAAATCCTCTGGAAGTCATTCAGAGTTAGAGAAGTTAATGGGTGGAATTTGAGCAGAACAAAGAAAAACAGAGAAACAGAAAAATGGAAGAAAAAAAGAAAAAGAAAGAAAGATAAATAAGTAGTGATAAAATGATTTTCAAATTTATTTATATATTTATTTCTTTTTACAAAGCTACTTGACTGCAGGCGAAACCAATGAAAACTATGTTGCTTTTCCTGTGGAAAAATTATGAAATTCAGATTGAGAGTGTGTTCTGATCTGTCTGAGTTTGGCATCTTGACGGGACTGGCTTCTCCAAGGCAGCCTATTACAGCCCCATTCAGTAGTTCTAACCATTGTGGAAAAGTGCCATGTGCCAACAGCTATTTTCCACAATTTTCTTCAGAAATCTGAAAGAAATGCAGAAAATTGATTTGCAGTCCTGGCAGAGAGATAGAGAAACAGTAGCACAAGGCTGCAGGCCAGTAATTTATGTTTCGAATATCACTGAGTGCTTTGCCTATAATTTCAAGGGAGGATGATAATAATTAAAAGCACAAACTCTCCAGTCATCTCTTACGAGGGAAAAAGCTGGAAGTTGTAAGTGTAGGGATTTCTTTGAGTGCTTAACTTTTCCAGTGGAGTTTCAAAAATTAAATATAGTAATAATATCTGTCATCCAAAAATTATCCCAAAGCACTTTCCAGTGCAGACAGGGGAAGCACTTCAGGCACCACTGGGATGCAGTGGATGAGACGTGGCAGCTGTGTGACAGCAGGCAACCACACCGTGGTCCCCAGACCACAGCAGGGAGGGCTTGGGTGCTCTGGCATGTCCCTGCCCAGCACTGGGAAGGGTCAAGAGACACCTGAGCCATTCAAGAATGAAGGTCTTACATTGTGGATAGCCCTACTGGACATGACATCCCATATCAGATCTGGTTCATTTGGGTTTGGTTTGATGTACCCTTGCACAGTGCTGTATTGTGCCATAGAATGAGTTCCTCATGAGGAAGCAGCCTATAGTTAGTCTGAAAGTTCAGAGCATTTGTGGAGATAAGAATGCATGGCAAGGAGTACAAGAGTGACCAGCTCTGTTTCTCACTTGAAGATCTTGACATGAAAAGATGGCCTCTGTATACAACATTGGTTCCAATTTAATGCTCGTAGTATTTGCTTGGAGTGTATCTTCACTGTGCAGCAAATAGTTACGGAATATTTATGTCTAATCAAAGCCCAGCCATCTCCTGCCTGGTTCTTGGGCTCCGTTTCAGCTCAAGTTGCAGCCTTCTTGCTTAGCTATAGAACTACAGGGTGAGAATCACTGCATTAATATTGCTGCATATATTCACATATCTGCAGCAGCATATCCATCAGACAGTGACTCATATCAACTATAAACAAGATGTGAATTAGGACAGAGTGTGGTAAATTTGTATATAATTTTCTTCCTCCAGATTCTAAATCCTCATTAAAAATAAAAAATAATCATACACCTGATCTATTCCTCCTTGAGTTTGAAAGGAGCCTGAAGAGAGGTATAAACATTTAAACTCCATGCTCATTTCAGTCAGGTACTAACTCACTTTGTTTCACAGCAGTATGTGTAAGAAAGCTGAGTGTGATCCCATAAAGTGCTGTGCTGACTTGTTACTCAGAAATTTCCTTCAGAAACATTCAGAAGGAAAATTATCCCTAGGGATCATGCTTTAAAGTTCCCAGCAGCTTGCCTGGATGCATTTAGCCTCCTGGAGGGGTAACAGCAGCAAAAAGCCCAGTGGAAAGTAACAACCATGGAGAAGATTATCTGAATCTCCATCCTACATGTTATTAGCATGATGATGTGCCTAGCTGGACATGGTAATCCCATCTCAGACTCATACTTTGCAGAAAGCAGACAATCCTACCCAAGCCAAGGTATGCTGTGCACTTTTGGAACTGGTACATCCCTGAGAAGTGGCCTTCAGTACTGGTTTTTATTTTCATCAACATGACAACACACATTGCTGATTTAACAGAGGGCAGAATTTGACCCTCAAGCCTCGTCAGCTGCACACATTGTCAGAGATGCCTTGACCACTGGGCCTATGCTCCAAGCCCCATTATGTTATGCTATCATGTAATAAATATGTGATTAATGATTACTAAGCATCATTTAATGAAAGGTTTTCTTGCCTTTTCTATTTTATATTACTGTGTAGAAGTTGAACCATGGATAATTAAATGCCACGTAAAATATTCCAATACTAGCGATCCTGGGAGCATCTTTTTGAACACTTGGCAACCTTGTAATTGCTTGTCATTAACAAGCATGCCCTAATGTGACATTCCATTTCAGCATTCTCTCTGAGAAGGTCTTTTTTTCTCCGTTGCAGCAAGGAGATGAAGACTGGGTTATCCAGAAGAAGCAGGTGTTGCAACGTTGCTCCCTGTGGAGGCTATTTCAATACCCAGACGTCATTAGCACTGAGATACAGTACGTTGTAGTACAGTAAATGCGTCACGTTGCACTGGCTTCCATGGCACTCTAGTGCATCCTGCAATGTATCATTGCAGGTTTCTGTCAGCAAAGGTTGTTTGAAAGGGAGGGACTTGGCTCCATAAGCAGGAACTGCAGAGCAAAGGGGAAGATGGTAATCTTTTCTTCCTCTTTTTTTTTGCCTCCTTTCATAGACATTGTCTTTTTTCACAAGCTTGGCACTGAAATAAGTGAAAAATATTCCAAACTCAGTTATCACTGTAAGCAGTTTAGTAATTGTATAAACAGCAATTTTCAATGAATGAGCATTATAAGGAAGTGTAAGCGAGCACACTGAGCTACAGCTAAGTCTACGATGGTGTACCAGTGCCTTGCAACTGGCCAACGGTACTATTTCTGCACAGGTAACATTTTACTGGGCTGGAGGCAGACAGAATATGGATGCTCCAGTTTTACAGTAGAGGTACCCACCTCAAGATGACAGGATAATTCAGTGAAAAAGGACTTCAGGAGGGTCTGCTAGGTCACACGAGATAGCTTGAGATTTGACTACTGTGTTTAAAATAACTGCTTTATTATTTAACTCCCTCTGTCAAGCTGCCTCCTTCATCACAGAATATAATTTCATTCAGTTTTACACCTGAATAACATCATTTTAAGTCTCAACTGAAAGGAAACTGTAAAGCCCTCTGCTGAATTAGGCTGGGTTTTTCCAGCTTTGCTACACTGTTTAGTAAAATTTGCTATCAGCAACACAGGAGGTACTGGATAATCTAATTGTGTGGCAGGGCAGGACAGTGCTGCGAATACAGCAAGGAGGAAGACACAAGCCTCTGGTATATAGAGTAGAAACATGAAAGTCCAAAGAGAGAGAAGCTCTGATGAAGAAATCTGAATTACTCCAACTAGCATCTGTTCTGGTGCGCGCAGAACTAGTCTCTCTGTTTTTAGCACAAGTTGCAGTTTTCACAGCACAAAGCGTTCGGTTTTGTAATAAGGTTTGCAAAAGAAGAGGATAATTTTATCTAAACCGATTTACCTGTCCCTAGCTATTAACCCAGCAGGTCTCAGATGCCAAGTGGAGACTCATTTAGTGGCTCTGCCTGCACATTTGCCTTAGCAGTTTCTTTGTTACTAGAGAATGAGAAAAAAAGCTGGCTTAGTGAAGGGAGAGGCATCCCCCTGTGTCTTAATAAAACAAATTCCTCTGGGTTTGGCCTAGCGGTTATGTTTCCATCGCTGTGCAAGAGCCCCAGATTAATTCCTGCTCCAGTGCTTTGCTGGGAGGGCCAGCAGCAGCAGGACAAGGCGATGCAGCTGCTTCAGGTGGTGATGTCCATCCCAGACCCTCAATGACTGTGGGGCAGAATGCTGGGTGGACAAACCCAGAGGGAGGAATCCTGGGCTCTTTTGGGGGCACCCTAGTGGTCCTCAGGTTTAACAAGCAAAAGGCATCTGAAGTGACACACCCCGCTGCCTAGCTGGGTAAAATGCAGGAAATACAACAACATATTATTTGCTGGAAATGAAATATATATATTTTAAATGTGGCTCTCAGTGAAAACCAAGTTTATAAAATTTCAAGCAATGTATGTTTTGTGGTTGTTGGGACCCAGCACAGCACTCCTCACGGAGCTTTAAATCATTTTGTATGAATGCAAAAGCCCTCTCTGCTTTGCTGAATCGAGAGATCTCCAGAAAAGCCTGAATGTGAAAAGAAAAGTAACAGCTGAAAATTCCAGCCAGAGACTTCGAGTTTTCCAAGGCCTGTTTGCTTTGGCCTGCCTCTGCCATTCCTTTCTCTCTTTCTTTAGAAGTGTGAAACGGGTTGGTTGCTGGTATTTGCTCTGCGGTCTGTGCTAACTGTTCCATCTGTGTAAACTCTGACTTGCCAGCCTGGGAGTTTAACAACACTTTCCCTTCAGCTGGAAGGAAAATGAAAGCCCCGTTAAGTGGCACTTTGAAGCTTTGCAAAACATGCTGCGTGGAGTTTGAACAAAGAGCGGGAAGGCCGAGGCCTGTGCCCGTCCAAGGCCCCGCGGGGCTGTCAGCACAGCTAGGCCTTGCTGTGGGGCTGCAGGTCCAGAGCACCCCTGGGATGCTCTGACGTGCTTTAGCAGATTAAGAAGCCCAAGCATAGAGAAGTGCCCTGAGAGCCAAGTGATCTATGATTCTAATAGGAGTACTTTGTCACTTGTTACCAAGATTCTGAAAGTGTTCAGGCTCCAAAACAACCTATTAGGCACCCAAGTCAGGACTAAATGCCTAATTATCTCAGTGGGTCCAGTTTCCAGCTGGTGTCACACAGTTGCTAAATTTATTATTCTAGATGTTCGGATTAGTCCCCAGGTGAGTCCAGTTCCTCTCTGCACATCCAGCTCAGCTGTGCCCAAGTTTGGTTGCCTCTGATTCTTAGGACTGGCATTGCTTCTGTATTTGGACTGTCGCTTAGGTTGCTACAGTCCTTCATACTGTTGATTGCCAAATTGTGCTTTAAATGTGAAACCATCCACTGGACATCTTGTCATCATTGCCATGTCTTGGCGAGTATAGGAGTAACCAGCCCTGGACAGTAGACAGACTTACTCTGCCCCATTGCATCTGGTTCAAAGGAAGACTGACCTCATCCTAGCAAGGCTCTGAGTTAATATCCAGCACTGTTGGACCAGCTCTAACTTAGATTTAAGCCTAGATCAATTATTACTTAAAAATAAATTAAAAATTTAAAAATCCCTGATTAACTCCACCTTGATTTGAATGCTGTCACCCCTTTATTTCCACAATGAGAGGTGAAATGCTGTTTTGCCTCCCCTTTTCACACTACTTTTCTTCTGATCTGTGTTGTATATTTGTCCTTCATAGTATTCATCGTCCCTGCCTTGAATGTACTCAATAGCCTCAATAGCTTATGACTACACTCTCTCCTTCCTCTTTTTTTTTTTTTTTTGTTTTTGTGCGTGTGTTTGTGTGTTGTTTTCTTTTGTTTCCTGACAGTGTGCTTAGTAAGGATTCATTTTCAAATGTTTAGCTGCCTGAATGTAGCTAACAGAGAAAACAGAAGCTGTAAAGCTAACACATAAGTAATACTTTGATAATGTGTAGTAAAACTCAGGATCTATTAATATCAGCATAGGAGGGGGGTAAATTTGCTCAGAAAATCTCTTTGTTGCTGAGAAAGCAGAATTCATCAGATTCTCTGAAAAAAATGTTTCAGAACATTCACGTGAACTTCCAGCAGCTGATAAGTTCAATTGTGTTTACTTCTAATAAAAAAAAAAAAACTGATTTTTTTCATAGTAAATTTGTAGCAGAGGTGATTGCAAATGTATCAAAGAAAAAAACTACAAATAACACTGGAAGTAAATGTATTTTTGAAGACCACTTTCAATAAATATTTCCAATTTACAGAGAATTATTTTTCCCTGACATTCAAACCAAACAATCACTAAACTTTTTTTTTTTTAAATTTGCCTTTCCATCACTGCCTTTTCCTGTTTTAAAACTCATTATTTTCAATCATTTTTTACTTGGCTGCAACATCTTCTGCAGAAATACATTTCTATTCAAAAAGCCCAACCAGCTTTTCTCTGTGACGATTCAGATCTCTTCAAGAAATATTAGTAAAATATCTTGTCACTTTGCTCCTGCTGTAGGTAACCAGACATATTTGTTCTCTGAAGAAATCTCCATTGCATAATGCAGACACCTTCAATTTTTCTGCAGTTGAGCTCAAAAGCCAACTCACTTTAACCAAAGAAAGGTCACTTGTGCATTTGCATAATATAAAATATATTTGCATAAATCAAGCTGTGACTTCCTATATTACATTGATCTTGAATGCATATTCTGTTTTTCGTGGTGACATGGAATAAGAGGCGTCAAGAACCACTTGTAACAGTGCCTAGTTTAAGCACAGTCCCACACTGAAGTGAACATAAATCATTCCCTGAGATGATCTGAATGCCCACAGATGTCAATGAGATTACAGCAGACAGTTCTGCTTCTGCTCACCTCACTCTCAGATGAGAGAGAAACTTTTTTTTTTTCATTTTTTCCTGATTTTGCTGTGCTATGTACTCTGCTGAAGTCATGGAAACAAACCTGTACGTGTGCAGAGATCCACAGAGAATGAGAATCCAGATTAAAGTAGACAAAATTAAGATTTGCCAAAATCATCAGTAAATGAATGCACCTGAAATTTTCTTACGATACTCCATCTTGATGAGGATGGCAGAGAAAATTGAGACTCTCTTGACTCTTGGAACTTGAGCTTTCATATGAATTTCATCTTCCAGGAAATATCTAATAAAGTCACTCCAGCAAGCATGGTACAAATTGCCAATATATTCAAAAGCATTGCATAGGTGCCAAAGCGAGGACATACCAGGCCAGCCTCTGCTGCTGCTCCAAAGCAACAATAGCAATAAGTCCTGCACTAGGAAGCCAAGGGCCAGGTCATGCTCTCTGGGCTGACCTTTGCCAAAGCTTCTTAAGAAGCCCTCTAAGCAGGTCTAGTCTGGCTCTTTACATAAGCTGCATGATTACTTTCACCCTCTAATCCACTTACACATGAGATTTACAAAACATGGATCTTAAAGACACTTTTAATTTTTTTTTTTTCTTTTTGAAGAGTGTATGGTAACTGTTGGGTCACAGCCAGAGCCACTGATTGAGCACCTGGAGAAAGGACCAAGTCTGCCTTGGAAACACATGTGAAGGCAATTCACCTGTGCAACTGGAAGAGGTGGAGCCAGGTTCCACCTCTCTTAGACCTCATTTAAGGGCTGACTGCCACACTAAAAGGATCTCTGGTTGGAGATCCCTCCCTTGTGGAGTTTTTCCTGTGAGCCTAGATCTTTAGAGACAGGTGAGCACTTCTCCATTTGTGCTAGACCCTTTGTTATTACACCTTCCATATTGCTATTCCACTGTATTGATCTTTCAGATTGTTACATAGAGGAATCATCTTATTTGTTATCACAGTCAAAGACTGCTTTGTATAGGTTTTCTATATGTGTCACTATGGTAGGCAGCAGAGGGCATGGCTAGCAGTGTATAACCTTTTCATTCACTTGAATGCCTACCTGTTAGCTCTCAAGAAATAACTGTTGTTAGCTCTGCTTGTCAGAGCAGAAAGTGAACTTCTCACCCAGCCCTCTTGCTTCTTGGATGTAGCTGAAGTTCACTCTCACAAGTGTGATGACAACAGTACTCATAGCATCAAACCACCCCAGTGGCACAGGTCACTAGACAACTCAGTGCACTAAAACAATGCCAAGAACAGGCTGGCAGAACCTCATACTAATTATCAGCACATAAGGAGTTAATACTCTGATTACACCTATTTAATCTGTGTAAGGTGGGCTCATGAGGCAGATGATAATCATCAGGAGACACTAGAAAAATACAAGAGGAATCATTGGAAGCTGGCAAAGCTTTTCTGGGGGATGGTGGGGAAAAGATTTACTTTTTTCTTGTTTATTTCTCTCTCTCTTATGTTACTTGTACTCCCTGATATTTTATTATTTTTGTTTTTTTAGACCAATGCTTAGGCTAAGAACTAGCAATTTGCTATTATGGCACATGCATTCCAAAGCATGGGAATTACCAGGGCAAAGACAAGCAGTCACCACAAGGCCATTCCTTGCAGCCAGTGCTGGTTTTGGATTCAGCAGCTAGGTGACTTCGTGGAGGTGGCCAGGCTCTAGCTCTCCCTTGTGCTTGGCTGTGACATGCTGTGTGACAGCCTGAGCATCCCCTCCTGCTACTGCCTTCTCCTCTGCTTGGACACATGCTGCCTCAGAGGCTGTCTGGTCAGTGGTCAGCTTCACTCAGCATAGCTCAGGTTTTGCAGAAGCACAGGGCTGTGATGGTGCTGGCATGATAAATGAAAGCAAAATGCCTCCTGTCTTAAGTACAAAGCTGTTCATTACTTGCAGCTGTGGCAGGCTTCAAGGGACACTGCTTGGTGGCTAGCTGCGCAGATCACTGTGTTGAGGAGAAGAGCAGATACTTTGTGCCAGATTTTGACCCTCTGATCAGACTGGAGCATATCAAGAGAAGTCCTAGCAGAGCCACACAGAACTTGGCTTCCTGTTTCTAGAAGCACTGCTCCAGCAGGAGTGAGCTGCTGGCAGTCCTGCACCTGCATCAGCACTGTTGAGAGCTACCCTGTCGACCACTGACAGGACAGCAATAAGCAATGGAACTGTAAGGAGGAGACAGACCATGAAGTCAAACATTTGATGCTACTGAGGCACATTTCTACTCCAGTATTGAACTGACACTTTTGGATATCTGAATTAATGGTTTAGGATTTGTAACTGGACAGGACATAGGGGAGATCCTTGCTGGTACTAGCTGAAGGCATGTTGTAATCAAACCAAATCAACCACATGTTTTTGTTGTTGTAGTTGCAATTTCATGATAGTAACAGTGACCTGACAGCAGGGTCTTTTCTGAGCACTAAAGATCCTCAAGATGCTGATTGTTCTGAGGCAGACACAAACCCATGGAGTTTTTAAAAGGATCCATTTGTTGCCTGCTGAAGCTCAGACGGAACAGTCCCAGAAAACACAAGCATGGCCTCCATCACCCCATGCATTGCTTCCCAGGCGAAACTGGTTTCTTCTGGCACTTTTAGCAGCATCCTTGTTCTCACTGAAAGTTTTCTTCCGCTGTGGTTTTGTAGAATGTTGCCTTCCGTGCTGGTAGGGCCAACATAAGGGGAAGTAAGTGGGGAAATGCCACTCCTGTTCCTCTGCCAAAAGCAGAGATGAATTCTGCCTTCTATCTTTAGCATGAGGGGAGCGGCATTCCCTTTTGCTTCCTTTTCCTGTGTGTTCAGTGAGGGCCTCCAGCTCTGGCCAGTTCCAGCTGGAGGACAGGGAGCAGGTGGCCCTTGGGCAACTCAAGGGCGTTCTGGACTTCTCCTTCTGTATGCCTGCCCTTGCTGAAGTCTCAGGAGGTTTGCACTGCAGTGCGTGCAATAAGAATCAGGCCAGGGGGAATGCGCAGGCACTTACAACTTCATTTAAAAAAAAAAACAAAAAACCTGCCTTTGCACAGCAATTAAAAAGGAAAAGCCATTTAAACATGTTTCCAGGATTTTGAAGGCATTGGGAACATTTTGGCACTTCTGTTGTCCATAGTACGTTGCCCTGGTGTATCTCTTGAGTCACAATGATGATGTTTTAGCTCCTGGCTAGATACTTATCAGACAAATATCCCATAATGCAGAAACAGCAAGTCATTAACAGAACTTGGAAGAAAAAAGTGAAACCAAACTAAATACGAAATAAAGCAATATCCTACAAACAAGTGATCTATCTGACACCAGTCTTCTGCTGGAGGCATCTCCATTAAGCTCCAGTGACAACAGATGGAAGATGGGACACAGAGAGGCCTCTAGGAAAGATTCTTCGAGCCTGTGCTAAAGTTGCTTTTAACTACAATTAGAAAGTCAATTAGAAAGTCGTTTTGGTACTAATGAAACAACAAATGATTGATACTTAATGTGCTTGGCAGGCAAGCCAGCCCAGTAAATACAGCTGAATTAAAAAAAGGCAATTCAAAGTTAAAATATGTCAGAAGTTTGCAATTTTGTGTTTGTGTGTAAAAATGGATCTGTATATTTGTTTTCCAAGTTAAAAGTGTTTCCGTTTGGAGCTGCAATTGAAAATACCTTTAACAGCAGAATTTACACTTGCACTGGTTCTGCGCAACCTGACATGAGTTTATGCTGGCACGTCCAGCTCCACATGGTCCACATCCCTGCTGCATCAGAGCACCTCAGTCCAGGCTGGATCACGGGTGGTCTTTTAGCCTCTTCTCCAGGTAGAAGTGTGTGCTCTGTGCAGGAACAGGGATGAAGGAAGCATAAAAATGCCTGCACATGTACGTATTTCTGCCTTGGAGAGTTGCTTGTGTGTTATAATTATCTCAGAGGTTTGATTAGCACAAGGACTTTTCTTTGTTTTGCTGTAAGCCTAGTACAACCTGAATACAGCTATCCTTTTTGCAAGGAAAATGAAAGGTCTGAGGTCTCCTTTTCATTTGCAGTGAAGAATGCCAAAAGTCAGTCCCTGGTGACAGTTCCTTCACTACAAATGCAGAGTAACTCCACTGGACACAGCCTAGCTCTTTCTACTCATGTAGCCTGTGGTGTGCTCAGCTTGTCACTGGAACATCTGTGCCATTCCCTGAGGTGACAGTGTGAAGATGTCATATTAGTAGCTATTACCTTTGGCCCTGGACGTGCACACACAGTCACTACCTGAGGTTTAATCATGCCTATTACTTCCCACCTAAGGATCTCAATGTGATTTAAAAGACTCATGGTGCCTAATCATCCCAGAGCCAACTACTTCCTAGAGGTCTTGCGTTCGGAGGTGATGCTTGAAATAACATATGTGATCAGTGTGGGTACAATCACTGGAACAGACTGAAACATTTCCTTAAGGTTGCTTGCTTGTAGCATCCTTTCACTCATCACAAGAGTTTTTTTTCTTAATCCAGGCATATGAAGGCTGCATCTTACATATGTTACAGGCTTAAGCTGCCCTGAGAGCATACCACCTTCTTACTCCTGGGACCCACCAGCCAGGTTTTTCTCACAATGCATTTGGCCTGTCTCTAGGGAGGCTGCTGTAAAATGATTGCTGAACCCATCTCCAGTTCACTCCTGCTAATTAAACACCTCTGGTTCAGTGCTCTCTCTTTCTCTGTCTTCTTTTTTTTTGGCTGGATCCAAGAGGATATTATTTTTAGCTCTGGAGGGTTAAAGGGGAAGGGAATTGTGCCAGAATCAGGTTGTTAGGAGATGGGGAGAGAGGAAAAATTGCTGGGGGTGGGGGAGATCTGTAATGATTAAAATTCCAACTAATAATAAGAGAGAAAGCTCTGGTGCACGGGCCGAGCCTAAATTAAGCTCTTGAATTAGGAGTGCTTTCCAAAAATCCCTCTTTAGACAATTTAATTAGGCGACAGGTATTTCCGGAGTCACGCAGTGGTTCCATTTGGCAGTAAATAAAGACTCCTAAGAATTTTTACCCTAGAATCCAATGAAGCAAACAAAACATTCAGCAGGAGACAGAGAGTGGCATGTTGGGAAGCTGGCCTGGCTCAGTACCATGGCAGCATCCCCTCACCCCCTGCCCAGCTCTGGTAATAAATGGTGTAGTGGAACAATCCCAATGAAGGGGCCAGGAGGTTGATCTGGAGAGGGTGCTGATAGAATTCATATCCCTGCTCTGCATGCCATAGCCTATTGATAATTGTGAGGCTACTAGGGATAGAGGTTGGGAGGGATTGTGATGTTCAATCAGCTTTATGCTTCACACCCCTGCAGTCCCATTCCTGCTCTGGTGCAGCCATGAAGTATGCAGGATCCCAGTCCCACACTGACAGTACCAAGAAGAGGTGAGGCCAGCATGCTGGATGTCTGGAAGAGGGGAAGAAGGGCTGGAAATGTGAGAATACCCTCTTGCTTACTCAAACCATCAAACCCCTTATCATTAATTTATATAAATTATTTATTATAATAATAGTAGTAGAGCTAATAAAGCCAATGATTTCATTTTATGGTGAAACAGATTTTTTTTTGGCCCTTGAAAGCAAGACTTATCTTCTCCCTCCAAAACATGCACGCATACCTGGCTACATTGAAGAGCACATAGTGACCCAATGCATTAGATGTATTCTTGTCATCTGGAAGGTATCGCTGTTGTTTGCTCAGATGCAAAGATGACTACAAAATCATAGGCCACATACAGATAGGAAAAGTGAGATTTTCCCAGAAAATATTCCTTTCAGCTATGTGGATTTTTTGAGCTTCCTTAATTCCACTTCCATTTCTTGGAAGCTCTACATGTGTGAGCATATTCTCTAGACTTTCTTGGAGTGACAAGGACAAATTAAACACAGGAATGTTCAGAGGAGTGTCTGAGGTACTCAGCTTATGCAGCAAACTATTCTGCGTGACATCATGAAGCCATCTCACAAGTCCCTGCTGGAGTGCGATGTTTTCACCAGCAGTCTTTCAGATACCAAGGACTGAATGGACAGATGGGCTGAACAAACCTGACTCCAAGTTAAGCAGAATGAGTGGAAACTTTGAAAATTCTGGTATCCCTAATTCTCAAGAATTTTTTTATGTGCACGAGTCAGCTCAGTGCTCATAGGAAGTGCCCTCATTTCTCATCTGGGTGTTCTAACCTTTAGCAAGCACAGTTTCTAGTAACTATTAGTTATTGCCAGGAAGAATTGTCTAATGTGTTGGGAAATGGCATGGGTATGAATGCCTGCAGCCAGGCATCTTGGCCTCTGTGCAGTCCTATGCCTCGCCTGTTGAGCAGGCATCTGAGTGGCCAGATGAGGAGGATGCAGGGGTTAAAGCATCAAATCTTGCACCAAATGAACAAACAGTATTTCAATTCATTTCTGCTTGTAGACAACTTTGAAATTATTCAAAGGCATCTCTGTTCCCATTTAACATATAATAATGATTTTTTTAAAAAAACTGGAGGGATACCTCTAAAGGCAAGAGTTATTACCCCACATTAATTAAACATCCACTAATTTCTAAAACAAAAGAAAACACTCATGCTTATTGAGATTTTACTGTGATATTCAATATAACATGGATCTATTGTATGGTTTAATCCTCTGCAAATTTGCATTTAATAAAGGATAGTTAATATACAACAAAAGATTCATTAAGCAAATGTAATCAGATGGAAGAAATCATTGGAAGTGGGAAAAAGGCAAATTGATGGTTAGTTGAAAATCAGACTAGACAAAGCTCTAGCCACTGGGTTCAAAGGTACCCATTGAACTCACGTGGAGCAGTTCCAGCTCCATACCTCTGCACAGAAAACCACGTTGTGCTGCTTGTGGGATGTTGTGGTGACCCTTACAGATCATGCTACTGTGAAGCTTATTTCAATTGCTTTGAGCAATAAAACAGCTCCTTTGAGCAACCTGCAGCACATAGTTCTTCCAGTGCTTTGTATGAAGTTAGCTCATCTCACACACTAAGGGAGACCTAGCCCAAGTCAAGTACAAGCCTCTGCCTTGATGAACTTGATTTTCTTCTGTACATCCACCCCTTAGATATGAACAGAAGTGGTCATTTTCTGAAGCCTTTCCTTGTACCTGCAACTAATATCAAATTGGAGGTAATTAAAAAATATAGTTAAAAACATCAAGTCCTTTTTATGTGATAGATTTTTTTTTCTCATTGGCCAGTATAAAATTGAAAATATTAAAAAATATATTTTTAATCTAACTTGTTTTTCATTTTGTCAACGAGGGGAACATTGAGGTCTCGTGTATTTATACAGCTAAGACATTTTAAACTACCATTTGGAACAGTTGCTAAGTCTAAGAGTCCAGACTGGAAAGCTTTAGTCCAGAAACTCTGCTTAATATGCGCTTGATGATATGTACTAAGAAATCATTGCCTGGAAAAAAGAAAAAAGAAAAAAAAGAAAAAGAAACAAAGACAAACACTGAGAGGGAAAAGAAGAAAAAACCACCTCTCGGCTCTCACTTACCTGAATTACAGCTTCAAAATTCTTCCCCCATATTCATGACATGCATTAATGTTCAACCAAGTGCTCTGTTTCCCATGGTGCTGCCAATCTGGAAAGTAAAATATTAAGGCACGTAAAAAACAATGAATCCTCCACATTAATTGTTTATTTTTTCATTTGGTTCCTGCTTAACACGACATCTTCCATCTGAGAAAGACATTAGCACTGGGAAGACAGGCACTGAATAAGCATTTTGCTGGAAGTGGGACGTGTTTGCTTTCTTTGGAAGGTGAAAGTAGTGGAAGAAATAGAATTTGACAATAGAGTGAAACTGCAAAAACAAAAAAAAAAAAGAAAGGGGAGAGGAGAGGAGTAGTATGTGTTTCTTACCATAAAGACCTCTGCTCAGAACTCCATGCATATACGCATCTCTACATCTCAGCAGCTGCGTTGAAATAGCTCTGTAAAGCTGTGGATTCATAGTCTGTGAGCTTTTATTCCGTATGACTATCATATTGCTTGTGTTGATACGTTTGGCTTTAATGAAAATTGGAGAAGAATATCCTTGTACTGATCAGAAAACCCCACAGTTCCCTGTGTGCAGGCAGGTGATGTGTCCTGTCCCAGGCTCAGCCAGAGCCCCTCAGCCTTGCTCCTCGATGCTTTGCCTGCGATTTCCACCTAATTCTGGTTGTGCCTTTCAGATTAGCCAGAATCACATCCTCTTAGACCTTGGTGATGCTGCAAAAAATTTTTTAAAAAAAACCCACACCACACTGCAGACCTCTTTTGGATATGTTTGATTTGCATGATCCGTCCTCATACTTTTTCCCTGCGTTGTGCTATGCAAATATTTGAGGCAATTGAGTGTCACTTGTGTGGAAGGATAAACTTCAAGTGGCTGCTTTCAGAAGTCACTTTGCTAATTATCCTCCCTTCAGGAGAGTTGCAGGAGATGGAAGCCAAGAATAAATTGCCTTTAGGTTTTGGGCAAGGAGAACTTGTGACACTTTTTATTATATAAAGAATCACTCCTCTCAAAATAAAGAAGCTCTTGAGATTGTCTGGACCGTGGGCTGGCTGCAAAGCAGGACTTCTCAGTGCGTGTCTCCTGGCAGATGGTTATTTAACCTGCTCCTAATGGTTTCCAGCAGTGGACATTCAGCATCAGAACATCTCCATGTGCTGCAGAAGGGGAACACGTCCCTCCTGTGACCTCGGCTTGTGCCCATGTTTCCTGCACTGGAGGCACCGCTCAGGGGAATGGGTGGGGTGTGAAATTCCTCAGAGCACGATGAGCGCTGAGATGAGACTTTATGGCACTTTGTCTCAGTCTCTCCTTTGGTCACAATTCTTTTTCTCTATTCTTTCTTTTTCTTTTTCTTTTTTTTTTCCACCAGGAGGTAAAAAATTTGCTTTTGGCTTTTAGTAACAGCAAAGAGGAATCCTTTCCACTGCGGCTCAGAACAAGCTGGTCAGACAGTACAAAGGTAAATCCAAGATCTCGCTGTACCCTTGTTGTTCCCTCTTGTTATGCTCAGTTTCCACTTGGCATTTGTTACAGATTCAGGACTAGTTAGACCTTACAAAAATAAAAGGAACTTCCTGGCCATCTGCTTTAGGATACTGTCTGAGATAGGCAAGGAAAGAAAACCAAATACAACCACTGCACCCAGCCAGCAGGTCTCAGGAGGGCCAACTGTTCCTCCAAGATGCCCCACATTTAAAACTCCCTTACCCTGTGTATCAGAGTCAACTCCCTTAGTGCCCATAACCAGAGCAGATTCTTCAGACTTTCCTCCTGACTTGCAAGATTTGTAGCTGTCCACTTGTAAGGAGAAATGATGCCTTGTGAGTCATGTGACCAAGCTATTAACTAAATCAGACCTTATTTTGAATACAAAGTAGCATATCCTCTCAGAGGAGTGTTTGTAATCAGTCAATATTATTTATTTTTGAAATGGCAAAAGATACCATTGAGCAAATCTGAATGAGAAATAAATTTGGAGAAATTGCAATCAGCCTGTGAACATTTTGCAACCAAAGGGGAAAAAAGAAACAGAGCAAATTAATTGATTAAACTATTTGCTGCAAGAAGCTCTCGTTATGATCCGCTTCTAAGTCCCTTCAGTATTTTGGTAGCCTCATACCTCAAGCCTGACCTGAATCAAACTCTGCTGTTCCAATCAGGGCTCTTTCTTTAATGGAAATTGCCAGTCATATTCAGTTCAGTGATGATTTTGCACTGTCGGCAAATGATCATGAAGGGAGCAGGTAGATAACATAGGCTTCATTTTCACTCACAAAGTCAAATCTTTAGATGCAATACAGACTGTTGTGTTTGTCCTTTGCCTTGCTTTTTTTTTTTGGCTTCCCACTCCCTGGACGGTGATACAATTCTCAGGAAGGTGCTTACTACACACAGTTGCTAAGTTTCTAGTTTTCCACCTACTAAAGAAGTGCAAGTAACATCTGATCAACTGTAGCTTAACATCCAGGGACTCTGCTCACAAGGAGATTCTTGAGGATAATACCAGATGGGGGCTTCCATCTGGACCAGAATAGCACTGAAGGTTGGAAGACTCGTTGGTCTCAGCGTGGTACATCCCACGCTGCAAAGCATTCACCAAGATGCTCAGCAGACCAGACTTTATGTGCAAGGGGCCCCATCCACTGAAATAGCTTCTTGATTAGTACTTTTGAGCTCAGCTTATCTGCCAGGAATCCCCAGGAAGGAAGGAAGGAAAGAAGAATATCCTCTTGCTCCTCTGTACCTGCTCATATTACAACTCAATACTCTGCTTTGATGCTTTGCTCTAAGAAATCCTTGGTCCACAGCTAGAAGATATGAGGTAAGATTTATGGCCAGTCTCTTGCCTCCATTCTCCTTTTCAGCTCTTCTGGATGAGGAGCTTCTGGATCTTTCCGATTCCTGCCTGTTAGAATTGACAACTTGAATTTCCAGTAGATGAATTCCTGGCCACTTCAGCAAGGGGCTGAAAGAGACAGTCTGTAAGGGAGTATGATGCTGGGATTTCTGAGCCCAACATCTGCACACACACAGCAGCAGAAATATTGCTGTGCAAATAAAGGAACACAGCAGCATCTGGCACTGCTCTGACCCTGGCAGAAGGAAAGCTGTTGGGGAAAGCAATGGGAAGAGAGTCAACCTGAAAGTTCAAATACAAAATGAGGAATGGGACCAGTTCTTGTAGATAGGGTGCACTAGATGTGCTCTCTACTTCCCTCCTCCTGGTGAGCAGGGAAGAGAACAGCAGTAAGGCTGCTGGAGGCTGCAGAGGTGGTTTGATTTGGTTCGTTGAGCTAGTGAACCTCAGAAAGAGTGAATTATGGGCAGTTTTGCGTAAACCACTTCGGGTGGAGAAGGAGGAGGTTGTGATTGATGCCAAGAACTTACTGAGCTGAGGTGAAAAGTGTTTGCGTATTTCAGTGTAGCGTGACATATAAGCCCTTCCAGTCACAAGGTGCTACCTAGCGTAACCGTAGCACAGGCGTTGCCTTTTCATAGCGCTAACCTGTGACGATGAAAGTTTCAGTCTGATGTAAAGTCAGAATTTGAATTTTTCATTCTCTTTCCCAGCAGAGTTCAGCTCCTCAATGTTGGAATGTGAAAACTGCAATAAAAAGCCATTGTCTGTCTTCACTTTTGTGTAGGCTGAGCATTTACTGCAAAAGACTGCAGTGGCTTTTCCAAGTCTTGCTTCTTCCAAAATGTCTATCTGCAGCTACCCCTACACACATTAGCAGTTCCATTGCCCAGGTCCTCCCGAGCTGCTGAGCTGCAGGCACAGAGGTCAGTCTTCAGCCAGCACAACACTCAGGCACTGATGTTCCCAATAGTACTCTTCTGCTGGGAAGAAAACTAATTGGGCTTGGTGGAAAAACAACATGCCCAGAAAAGGAACCTGCCCTTTCTCTTATTCCGAAAACAAGAAAGCTGTGGATTTGTTTCATCAGCATAACCCAAAAACAGCTGACATTGTGTCTCTGAAAACCAAGGCCAAGGGGCAGAGGATTCTATGCAAAGGAGGAACAGCTCATGGAACACATGAGCAGGGGACACTACAACTTGCATTTTCTTACTATCAGGTTGCTATTTCCCAAGCAAAATGTCTTTCTAGCATTTAAAAAGCTAAAGACTGTGATATGAAAGGTTACAAAGCAGTAAAGAGAAAAGTTACAGAAAAACCCCTTTGACAGTCCTGCACACAACGTTCTGGCTAACTCTGATTAGGCGATGAATCCAGTCTGATATATGCAAACTTACGGACGTCTGCTAACTCCTGGGAGTCACAACCATTTCAACTTTCTTTAGCAATCCATCTAAAACATCAGCAAGAAATTCAGCTCCAGCCTGGAGTGCAAAAGACAAATCTCCTTGGAAGCCAAGTCTCCTCTCCAAATGCAGCCCTGAGAACTACAATTTTTGCATTTTTGCGACCAACTGCATCACATATTACTTATTGCTCTGAAAGCATATTAATGTTCCAGAGACACACTGGAGTATATTCGCCTATGTAGCAGTGATAAACCACTTAAAGATCTTTCTCTTTTTTCTTTTTTTAAATCTCGTTGTTCAAGCTCCTTCTACCTTGATTTTATCACTAGTTTGTTTTTTCATTTTTGTTTCATAGATGTAAATGCAGTTGTCATTGGTCAGTCTTTACTTTGGGATGCACACAATGGAAAAATTTAGATTTTTTTCCCAAAAGGACTGATCCAATAAGAAGAAAGCATCTTCATCATTGTTCATCTGAGGAGGTTATGCCGGGAAAGACAGTTCTAGTTTGCTTAGAAGCTCCCTTCAGCATAAGCAAATGAAGAAACACAAATTGGGCTCCATTATATCTCCAGGCCTTTTGTGCCTTATGCCTGCCTCACTGATATCCAAGTATTCATTTTCACTGTGCTGCTGGTCAGGGTGTCTGCTGCTCCTATCAGTCATGGAGACTTGCATGTCTGCACAGCATTACTCTGAGAATGAACAAGGCATTTGAGTACACAATATTAAAACATGGATTTTCAATCCTTTACAAAGGCATCTGCAGTAATCATGCACAAAATTAAGTGAGGCATAAATTAAGATGACTATTGGATATCAATGCCACTTTTTAAAGTGTATCTGTCCCCAAAAGGGGAAATTATACCTATTTGATCTCTTATGATATTTTCATTGTACTTTGCCGAGCAGCACTGGTGGAACTCATGCATGTGATTAAAATAAACTTTACTGACAAAGTATTTAATATAAAAGCAGTGTTTTTAAAACATTTAGCCTTCTATCATAACAAGCAGAGTGAAAGAACTTCTCTTAATATTTCATTTGGAGATTTTGAATTCATGAATGTATGAAAAGAGGACACAAGCCCCTTGCAGACTAATCAGAGCTAGAGGTCATGCCATAAGTTATTGAAAAGAGTTTTCTAGAGGTGTAATATGGTTTTGAATTTGACCTATGGCTTCTGAGTTGTTACCCATGACCCCAAATAATCCAACTTCAGCTTCTTGAAGGCTATTAGGAGTTGAAGGTCATGCCATATGTTTCCACATTTACAAGGTAAAGTGTTAGGCCAAGCAACAGACCACTCAGAAAATCTGTAGGAAATAACCTGGTGAACAAAGCTTGATGCTTCCCGCCTAATTGGATGTGATTTCAGACCAGCTTGTGCTTGAGTAAGCCTCTAGCAAACTCTGCTTCCTTATTTGTTTTAGTGAGAGGGATATGATAATTAGCTGCTAAATGTCTTTACATTTTTTAAAGTCAGATATCTGTTTTCTTTTTTTAAATCTGTAGAGTATGTTCTGTGCTCATATAAATGCCCAGATTTTGTATTTTGCAAGTTATCTAGGAAAAAAAATAATGAGATTCGCTTTGTTCAGGCTTTTACTGCAGATTCTGATGTCGTAGCTACATACATTTCTCCATGTGAGCTGGCTGTGTAGGTTCTCCTACACTCTATGGAGAGCAGTCAACAGTTCTGAAGCACAATTCATCTCATTTTGATGTGCTTGACTAAAATTGGTCATTAATCATGATTCAGAAATCTCTGTTTCTCTCCATTGACTCAACCATATATGAATCATGGATGGCAGGATCCAACACAGTTGTCCACATTGTAGTTGTTTGGAGGCAGGCAAGATGAATCCCTGCCCAGGTTTCTAAGGAGATCCGTGCCAAAGACAGATGTCCTGTCTGGAGGAAGTTAATTCAAAACTGGATGAAATTCATGTTTCCCTCAACTTCATAGGGAGGTCTGGGACAGGAAGATTGTTACTCACTTTGTTAACTGAATGTATTGTGATTCTCTCCAGAAATTACAGCTTTTAGTGTAGCTCCACTGCTGGTAAATAAAGGTGTACGTGGGACGAGATTGTGCCTGGCCCTCCACGTGATTTCTAACGAACAGAGATGAGTGAACAGAGATGTGAAACTTTTGAGGAAAGGGGAAAAGAGGGGCAGTTCTAATGCTGAATGAGTGGACGTGTTGCCTCATTCTTGCTCGTTTTTTTTCCATCTGATGACTCAGCATCACAAGGGGAACAGTGACTCTGCCATTCTTGTAAACCCTGCCTAGTAACTCCTTCCACAAATCAAGGGGTGGGGGGTTCTTCTAAGTACAGAAAAGTGGCTGAAACTGGTTTGACATCTTACTTTGAATCCTGCTGATGTGCTGCCCTCAGCTTGAGCTTTTCTCCTACAATATGGAATGGTTGAATACACTAAAACGTGGATATCTTTTTTTTTCTAGATGCTCTGAAAAAAAACCTACAGAAATTATTATTTCTTTGTACCCTCCAATTGTTAATGGTGTAAGTAAGAAAAACACAATGAGCCACACCATGCTGAGGAACAGCTTTGTGTTGTGCTGCTGGATGTGCCTGCCCAATGAGAAAAAAGTGACCAGTGTTAGGGAAGTTCAGCCAGTTTGAATACACGGTGCAGCTCTAGCACGATGAGTTCCTTGTAACTCCTGCCAGCAGTCAGCAGAAATGGTGTACAACCAGAATACTCTTCCCCTCAGCTTCAGAGTTGAAGCAGGTTACTCAGTTGTGCCTTATGAAAAGCATTTTGTTATATTATGAGTTCTCATCGTTGCCAGCAGTATGGTCAGTACGTGTCTGAGACAGAGCTTGGAAATGCTGCACAGTGACACAGAGAATGCAGACAGTGCTGCTGACAAAATATCACTGCAGAGATGTTTTAAGCCATTTGTAGTCAGGAGGCTCAGTAACAGGACATCTCCTAAAGCAGAGCCAAGTAATGGATGGTAAGCTTTTCAATCAGCTCCTGGTGCTACTCTTTTATTTTCCTATAGAGAACTTGACAACTTTCTGTGCAAAAACACCTTCTTTCGCCCACTGTACGAAGCCCATCAGTTACGCCTGTTCTCTGGTAAGATGTTCTTCTCCTGTGGGCTGCTGACCCACCAAACAAGGAAACTAAGGAAACTTCCTTTTGAAGAAGGAGAATGCATCTGAGCTTATGTCTGAGCAAAGAAGAGGAAAAGTGGGAACATATTTCCAAGGAAAACAAACACATACACAAAAAAGTGGTCCCAGAGCAGCACTGCACTGAAATAAAGAGGGAGGGTTCTTGTGATCTGATCCCATGGGTGCTTTTGAAGTTACTCTCCATTCACTACCAGATTTCCCTTCCAAAGTGGGTGTCCTATCTTGCCTTGATTGCATGATAAAACAGGAGCCCTAGCGGTTGCTTCCTCTTTCTGCAGATGTGCCTTTGGTATTCAAGGCCTCATTTTTAATTTGATCCCAAATTCCTGACTGATAAGAAGTCATTCTGCATAATTGGTCTTGTGCTCCTTTGTATCACCAACTAGTGTAAGTAAAATGAGAGCACTAAGAAGATCAGGAGTTCCAGTTGTCCCAGTTTCTAACTGGAAGTCCAGCTTCTCTGAGCACAATAACCGTGAGACAAAGAAGCACAAACACAGCACAGTATCTTTCATATCATTTTGGCCATACCCAAATTGTGTATCTTCTATGCAGTGGGATCCAGCTGATAAAGACCTCAGCAAGCAAAGGAGGCTTAGGGCTCTGCTGGGAAATGAAGAGAACAGTGGGAAAATGCCAAGAGATTATTAGCTTAGCCAAAGATTACACACTTGCACTAGTAATTAAAGTCTTTTGCATTGGATACAGGCTTTGGCAAGTACCACTGACAAAACATTTCACACATGCATGCATGCGTGCAAGTACACAGCTCTCTCACACACACAGGCAAGCAGAGAGAATGAAATAAGCCATTAAGAAATATTTCCGCATAATGCAATTATTACAGCTGTATAATTGAATGGGGAAACCATTGATCTGTAGTAGAAAGGAAATTGCTCTTTTCATTGTGTTCCTATGAATATGTGAACATTAATCTCAATCTATAATCAACGTTCATTTCAAATCTGATTGCGTGCCACTAAACACCCGTAGCTATGCTAACATTATGTTAATACGGTTCAACATCATAGCTCCCAGCTTCACAGCACAAATATTTTTCTTTGGCAATCAATAGTAATTTCAGCTGAGTGGATGGAAGTCACGTTTTAATGGTAATCTTTCCTCCAAGCCTCCAAGTGGAAACTCGACTGGTACCTTAACACGGCTGCGGTGCATTGCATGTAATCAGATAAATTAACCTAAAAGAGAGAGAGAGAGAGAGAGAGGGAGAGAGAGAGAAAACACAGATCAGAAATAAAAAGCAGTGCCAAGAAGCTCTACATTTGCCGGATAGATTAAAGTGCTCATTACCATGAGAGAGGGAGAGGATTTCAAGAGGGGGAACCGAATTCCTTGGCTGGGAGCCTCGGCAGTGCTCAGTGCCCAGGGATGCTGCGAAGAGTGGGAGCAAAGCAGCTCAGGGGCACTGCTAAGTGTCCAAGCATTGGGGCCCCACGTTTAATGCTGGGGTGCACTGCAGATGTAGCACTTATTCTGCTTGTGCATCACTTCTTTCAGTTTGCAAAAAGGAAACAATAGTGCTTTGCTGTTCCTTGGGGATGCTGCGAAGATTTTGAGGTGATTGGTTCCTGGGAACGGGAGCTAAAGAGCTGTGTTGCATTTGTTGGATCTCTTTTGGCTTTGCTGTCTCACAGAAGTAAAGCTAAGTGACTTTTATGCCTGTGTACCACGTTATATCAAACTGCTTTATTTCCTTACTGGAGTCTATTTTTAGGTTCTTCCAAAGCTTTTTATTTTATTTTATTTTATTTTATTTTATTTTATTTTATTTTATTTTATTTTATTTTATTTTATTTTATTTTATTTTATTAAAGGGAGCACACTACTGGATTGAGTTCCTTAAAATCTTACTTCTTCAGCAGAGAAAGCAGTGGTCTCTTATTTGTAAAATCCAAACAAAAAAATGACAGAAATGGACCAGCATAATCTCCATAGTTACTGGAGGCTCCTTAAGCTGTTACCTCTATAAAGGTATGCAGACATAGGAACGTAAGGCTAAGAGAACATCTGCACTGATTTTCATCAAGGCCTCTTTAGTCAGATATCTTCTTGAACGTGGCCAGATAGGAGGAGCCCAGGGGAGTGCAGGGGAACGCATTGGGCATCCAGACACGCTTCCCCACAGTCTGTCCCAGGATCTGGTGGCCTGTGGCTCAGCTATTTCTTATCCTGTAAATGCTATCATTACTCACAACAAAGAATTTTGTTTGTTTGTTTGTTAATTTTTCTTTTTCTTGCTGGTGAATATACATCTCAATTTTTTATTTTGGCCCAGCCTCTTTTTGAACACTTTCAAGCCTTTTGCTTCCTCCAGCAAGAGCATCCTGAGCATAACTACTTGCCACGTACAGAAGGGAATTACTTTGAATTCCACTGACCTTAAAGAAGATTTTTTATAAGCAAATATTAACTATGGATTTCAGCAGTAGTACTTACTTTACTTCACATTTTTTTGTCTCTGCCTTGGGGCAGCTTAAAAAAACCTGATCTGTAAATTTCTCATCTGTAAATCTGCCTGTTTCTTTTAAGTCTGGTCACTTCTGGGTTCCTTCACAGATTTAGGTGTCTGGACTTGTGAACCCCCAAAACCTCTCCAAGCAGTGAAACAACTTAAAAAATCTTACCTCTGTTCCTCCACGTAGTGCTGGACAAATTCCCAGTGTCCCATTAAGTCAGGGTTAGCTGCAATGGTGTTCCCTATGGGAGACAATCTTCTCAGACTCCAAAGTCCTCTGGCTTCTAGCGGAGGTCCCGGGGACATCACTCCAACCCAGAAAACCTCTCAGCTGTAGTGGATATGTTTTAGAGGAACAACGTCCTCCTAAATCACTGCCATTTCTAATTTTCATATTATTTCATATTATTAATATGAGATTTTTCCTTTTTTTTAGTTCCCCTGAGGGCTTCTAGAAACCTGCTCAGATTTACCAACGAGGAAAGCAGAAGCAATTAGAAAGACGAGCCCTGAAACATGGACAGGCTCCACACGAACAGTCCCTTTTGTGGGAATACCGACTTTCATTGCTTTGGGTAAGATCAGGAATCTCTCAAACTATTCTACCTTTCCAACTTAACTGTTTCGATTTTTCACTCTGTATAAAACCAGAAATTCTGAGTAGCTATGCCACCATTGATTTTAAAAGTTTTCCTGGTTCTGTTTTATCTCCATTCCCATGTCCCTCCTCTCACATCCCTCAGTTTTCTACATAAGAAAAGTTTAACCACTTGGAAGCTCATATTGCTGAAGGCGCCCAGCCAAACTGCATTTAATACACACAACAATGCTTTTCCACTTCCTGGAAATGGGAATTAAATTCAGATTGGTGGACTTCAGTACATCTAAAGTAGGTTCTTAAGAACAATGCCGTTTCAAAATTAACAGAACACATATGCATGCACATAAGGAGATGGCAGCAACAAGCAGATCCAGCCCTTCTCTAAGCTGAGACAGAATTTCAGACAGACACTGAGTTTCCTCAAGATGACAAAGTTGAAAATGTGCCCAAGAGCCAACTCTTTCCCTTCTTCTACTTGATGTGGGCCTGACCCCAGGACCTCCTGGCTCTGCAGATGGGCGTTGTGCTGCCCAAGTGGCTCCAGTACAGTGCATAATTGGAAATGCATCGTTTGTGGATGTGGTGACTCGCAGAACAGATGGGTGTTCAGAAACAGTGACTCAGTGTCTTCTCTGTGTGTTCCTAATAAAAGGAGAACCAACATCTCCTGCTTTCTGCAGGTTATTTAAGTCCTCCAGTTAATGGGCTAGATTCCACTGATGTAAGCTGTGTTGGCTCTGCTCATGCCAATGGAGCTGCTCCATGTGCTGGCTGAGGATTTCTTCTGTTATCTTGGAGCACGAATGGGATAAAGGAGATGCTGCAGCATTACAATTAAAGTCCTTCTCATGCTGTGGATGTTAACCCAGGCCATTCCCTGCCCTTTTGGCGCTGAGTAAAGATGTCTCAAGATTATGAGCCTTAGATGTTTAGAGCAATTTTGACTGGATCAGAGGTTATAGCCTCTGCTTTTTAACATTCTGCTTTTATTTGCAGGCTATGAAGTGTAATAGTTCACCATTTTGGTTTAAGTATCACAATAAAAGTCAGTGAGATGGAACAGGCAATAAGCAGCCGTTACATCAGTGCTGCTGAGACTGAGTGCTTAAGTCTTCATTAACCTACGGAGGAGGGAGTTACAGAAAAGACACTTGAAATAAAATACCAGGGATGGAGCTCAAATCTCTTCTGGAACAGCTCAGGCAGCACTTAGGAAGGCTGTTGTGGGTATGAGTGCCTCTGAGTGCCCATGGTGCCATGTGAGCAGGCTGTGCGGTGGGGTTTTGATAGCTCGGCGATGGTATTTCTGGATGGTACATTTTGCAGCGCCTTTTGGTTGTTCTCTAGGGCCTAGAGTAGAATTAACCATAGAATCATAAAATTATAGAATGGCTTGGATTGGAAGAGACCTCCGGTATCATCTAGTTCCAACCCCACTGCCTCAGGGGCTGGATTAAGACCCACCAAATCTCGCTCTGATGCATGTTACTCTGCTAATGGTCCAGGTGTGCTTCATGTATTCCAGGAGAAGGTGGGGAACATGTTGGTTGGTGGACACATTTCAGATTTCTAGGTACCAAGCAGCACACAATAAGGACAATGCCAGTTATCTCAGGGCATGTTGCTCATACTCCTGAAATATGTATTATTTCTCTACTTTCTACTTATTTAGTGTTTTCCTAACAAGTATTCATGAAACTTACACAGTCCTTCCATAATAATTCACAGAAGGTAATGCCTTAGAGGTGAGCTACTGGGGAACTGAGCACTGATCTCTAAGATTTGTTGGAGGGTTAGGTGAAATTCTCTCTAATACACACTCAGCAAGAGCACAGCTCATCACTCTTCGAAGCGTGGCCATGTTTTGACTGCATCTGATGATAGAAGATCTAGGCCAGCTGTGAAATATTAAAATAATAATTAATAATAATAAAATTCTCCCTCTCATCCTCTAAGCAAGCTCCACCACCAAGAACAGAGCATAATGCTGCTGACAACCACTTGCAGTCTGGGCTGAAATACCTTTCTCTTCCTCCAGGCTGGGGTGGAAGAAACCTATGGCCCCATTTTCTGGGCTTAAGTGTGGATAATGGGCCCAGAGAGCAGCTGTGGTGTGGGACTGGGGAGGTTACGTGCATGGTGTGGGGCTCAGAGGGCTGTGCACATGGCACTGATCTGAAGCCATGCTGGAGAACACAGTCACTTCTGTACTACCCTGGGGAGCGTCCTCAATGCAATAACATCAGCTAATGGCCTCTCCTGTCCACCACCAGGAAGCCAAACGCAAAGCAGAGCTGCCCGGCTGTGGCTGAATGCAGGAGTACCCATGTCATGGGGAAAGGCTCACAAGCTCCCAGGCTTGCCAGTAAAGCATTTTGACATGCTTCACACCAAGACATGGTGCCTTATGTTAGACTTCAGACTCATTTCATGGTGGAGAAACCATGTTTTCCCTGCATCCCAGAATCAGGAGAGCCCAGAGCAGCTGAAAGGATTACTGCCTTATGCCAGTCCTGGGTGTCCAGCATCCCAGACTGGTCCACAAACTCCTTACTTTGCTTCTTCAAAAGTTCTCACCAGGATTGCCCCTATTTTCTTTTCAGTATAATTCAGGTTGTTTCCCTTATCTGAAGGAACCACAAAGTAGAAATACTTAAAACATACAGTTCTGGCTCATTGCTTTAAAGAGATTCTGGCACTTACTGTGCCACACTTGTGTCTCCTCCTTGTCCTGTGTTTTGCAATGTGTGAGCACTTACAACATCTCCTGCAATCTGTGCAGGATCTCTCTCTCTCTGCTGGGCTTCTGTTCGGAATCCAGCACAGCTATTGTATAGACTGCCCAAAAACACAGTCGCTGTCTGTGACGTGATTCACTTTCCCCCCATTCTCATTTTAAACTTGCTCTTTTTCCAGGGAAGTTAAACACCTCCTCCTGAATGCCAGAGAATGACAATGTGCTTTTTTTTCCCCTAACATAAAACTGGGAAGAAACAACCTCTGTATTAAAATAGACAGATATACCTGTCTGCTTCATTTATTTTACTGCAGGAAAACACAAAAATAATTAATCATCTGTAGGGCGAAGGACTGTTAGAGTCTATTCAGGCTTTAGCTTTCTTTATGGGCTTCTTAAGTCACTTATGAGGAGAAATTCAAAGGTATCAACTCGTTTTAGAAAGGCGTCATTTTCTATAGTGTGGAAGGCTGCCTACAAGTAATTTTGCCTTTAATGGAAATTAGGTACATTTGTCTTCTGTAGTACATCTGCTCTGCTGATTTGCATGGCCAAATGGAGGTTCCTAGCTAGGTGTAATGGAGTGGAAGCATTCACAGTGGTGGATAGGAACGTGGGATGCTCACCTACACAGGGTGGCTTCACCATTCAAACCACCTTTTCAAGTCCCGCATCTTGCACGATGGCAGCGAAGCTCTGTATTTTGTATAGAGAACAAAGCATTATTGATAATGAAGTTTCAATGTAAATACTTTAAAGACTATGAAGCATGTTGATGCTACAGCAGTGAATATAAGTAGCAAAGATAAACAGATGTTTAGGAACAAATAACAAAACATATCTAAGATCAAATGAATGTAGAAACTATGGACTTGAAATACTGGCAAGAAACATTTAACTTAACCTTTGATCGCACAGTTACCAATGGAGGTAAATTCCACAAAGCTACATCTAAAAAAGTCAGGATACATCTTATATCTGAAAGGGAAAAAAAAATCCAAAAGTTTTCAAGGGCTGGGAGTAACCAGAATGCAGAGGTACTCAGTGAGC
This sequence comes from Pavo muticus, assembly GCA_016647715.1. Classification (NCBI taxonomy): domain Eukaryota; kingdom Metazoa; phylum Chordata; class Aves; order Galliformes; family Phasianidae; genus Pavo; species Pavo muticus. The sequence goes on along the minus strand of JACDJE010000221.1, from coordinate 591,970 downwards.
AATGGCAGCTCAGGCTGCCCTCTCCTCCTGACTGCAGCACGGATTGATGCTACCTGATTGGGCTTCCCTGGCTTCCCATCATTAATAGACTGTGCCTGATTTGGGAGGTCACCAAAACGAATGTGAGAAACGGAGTGAATCACAGAGGTCTTCCTTAATTAGGCATCTGTGTGCGTAGATCTCTGAGCTCCTGCGTGTGTCCCTTCCCTGGGACTGGGCGTGCTAAAGCCGTGCTGGAGCCTGCAGGGCTCGTGGCTCTTGGTGGCTCAGTGTGAATCCCATACGCTACTTGGAGTTTGTATTCAAAACAGTAGTGCTTTTTTTCCTTTCTCTTTTTCTCCTTAGCTGCTGTTGTCCTATGAGGAAGGGCTCTCTGTGCGTTTAAACATTGATGGACTCTTAAGTAAAGAATAAAAACAAAGGGAAAAAAAAGAAATAGTCCCCAGCAGCGTGTGAGCAGTGAGGGCTTCTCTGCCTCTGCCCTGATTTTTTATTTTCTCCTTCAAACAGCTGTAAATCTTCTGGCTCTCTCCTTGTCCACTCTGCTGGAGGCAAGCTAACAGCAATGCACACAAATCCCAGCCCTAGTGAGAGAAAAAATGCTGCAATAAGCCTTATCACACCCCCCTCCCATCTACTCTCCTCTCTCTACGCCGCCGTGCCAGTTCCACGACTTGTCAGCACAGGCAGGGATTTATCTGATGCCTCTTTAGTTCCCTGCTATTTGCTTGCAGGACTCAGGCAAGTGAGAATGTTATGACTGGCTGCTCAAGGATGGAGAGAGAACTGCTGTTATCCCTCTCTCTGAAAGCAGCATCCATCGGCCTGCGCAGTTCTGCCTCTCATGGAATCTTTTTTCTTTCTCCCTGTATTTTTTTCAAATATACTGAAGAAAAATAATCCTTAAGAGACGTAACACTGCCCCAGACTGGCACCACCCAGTTTCCCCCTGGGGTTTCCCTGTAGAAGCAGTGACACGTGGCACTCGCTGCCAGCCCTGTGTCAATGCAATGCTGCTGTTCTCCCACCCGGGGATGTGGCTCAGACATCTGCTCTGTGATGTTCTGCTTACAGCCCACCTACAGGAACTGCTATTTAAACAGAAACAGACAGCAAATGAATGGATTTTTAAATCTGGGTCCACACTGCTTGGCTGTTTGTTTGGTGACAAGGTTGCTCTCTGTGTCAAACGGATTTTAAGCACTCCCTCTTAAGGAAATGCAAAATCAGACAAAATTAGGATGTTATCTTTAACCTCACATGACTTTTTCTATAGAAAGTGCAATGCGAGGAAGAAACTTGAAAAGAATTAACAATTGATATTTCTCCTCTACGAGCCACCAAGGCCCAAAATTCTACAGCTGCTCCAATTTTGGGCATTTAGCAGCTGGGAAACTGGGGGCTGGGTCCTGGAGGTGGGTGAAACACACAGCAAGGCTGGTGCAAGGGAGACTCCATACAGTCTTGAATGCAGTGGTACACAGATGACGTTAATCACCCATTAGATGGCTGGTAGCATCCTGAGATGGAGCAGTGAGTACAGCCAGAACGCTGCAGTATTTCTCTGAGCTCTCCTGTGCCTTTAACTGTGGTGACAGTTCCTTAGCTGCTGTGCCCCTCACCAGAGGTTCATTTTCTTCCCCTGGGACATCACTCAGAGTAATTGTCCCCAGTAATAATCGATAAATCCAAATTATCTTGAATAAAGCCAGATTTATTTAACGCAGTGTAACAAATAGAAAACCAGAAAGAAAATCCATGTAAATGCAATTTAAAGAGAACAGACTTGTCTGAGACTATAGACTAGGCAGTAAGCGCTGCAGCTGGCCAAGATATTTTGCAGCATTGTGTAGGGACCAGCGTGTTAACTCTTTCTATTTTGGAAAGTAGATTTCTGGCTTGGGAAACCTGCAGGTTGCACAGGGGCTCCTTTTCTTTAAGACCTTCTCTTAAACACAGTGATGTGATTCTCTGTTTATTAACCTGCCTGGTGAATAAGAAGCACTAAAAATGGAGGCAATTCTCTAACTGGAAAGTCATTTTGGATAATGCCACTCTGGCATTTCTCATGGAAATGCCTTGAAGGCTTTTTCTTTTTCTTCCCTCAGACTGGAGCCCATCAGAATATTCTCTGAAGTCATCTATTGGCACTTCAGCCTTTGGGCCTCAGCGACTCGAGGAACAAATTCATACCCAATGATTTTTGACATCAGATTTCCTCCCCATAGCTTAGAAAACAGAGCGTCGTTCTCGTTTTTCCATCAGCTGCCTTTCTTCTTTTTATATATCTCAGTTCCTAGAAGAGTGCTTCTCAGAGGCTGTGATTTCAAAACGCCATTTTCCTGGGACTGCCTTCCAGGGCTGCTGCTTTTTTCAGTGACAAAAGTTTCTCCTTGAGCAGCACTGCCACTGAGGCTTCCTTTCCCCAGCTGAATAACAGTTATCATTTACAGTCAGTGTATCTGTGCTGTTCTCTTTGCCTCTGTCACTGAGCACACATGCTTAGCTGTGCCGGTGGGACTGCTCACCCTGGACCACTCCTTCAGTTCCTCTTCCCTATTTATTCAGCTTTGATTCTTCTCTATAAAGTGCAGTGAGAGCCTACATCAGTCAGAAGCTTAAAATAGATTTCAGTGGGAGTTTTGGGGTGTATTTATACTTCCTTTAACCTTTTTCCTGGATTAGCTCTTTCGAGGCTAATGTGCAAAGCCACCCATGTAAGGTGATGGAGCTGTGATGCCATCCTCCAAGCAACCTCCATTGGAGCCCCATGGAGGGCTGTGGCATTTTGATTGAGAAGAAAGCTTGATGCTTTGGTTGTTTAAATGCAAAGTGTTTCTTCTAGCTAGCTGCAGTGATCAAGCAAGCCATTTCATGAACTGTGTGGCTTTGGAAACCTGATCATTTCTATGTGCTCATGCCTCCAAGCTGAGGTCCCACGCAGCTTCTGCGTGAAGGTATCAGTTGCACTTTCCCTCTCCTCGCAAAACATTTAGAACTTAAATAATTTTGAGACCCATTCCTCTGCCAAATGCAGTTAAAACCATCCAACTGTTTCAAAACTTCATCGTGCTTACACGCGTGCCCAGAGCGTGAGTGTGCAAACCTCAGTTCCTTAGAGAGCAGAGCTATAAGGAAATTGGCCTCTGTGATCAAAACTGATAAAAGCATTCAACGTTTTTAACGGAGCAAATCAAGACTGCTCTTATCGTCTTCTTGGTTTTTTGCAAAAAAATGTAGTGACCCCTATCTTCATATTTGTTTATGTCACCAAATGCAAGATTGTCGTAAGTGAAAAAGTATGCTGTGATGAAGCATAACCCAAAATAGCTGCGGATGCAAATAATTCCCCGTCTGAAAACCTCATTTGACGATGTTATTGTGCACTTCTCACACTGCGTGTATTTAGAATTTGTGGGCAGCTTTTAGCATGCACACAATTCTCTGCAGACACATTCCTTCTCACGCCTGACCTCCGTTTTATATGATTTTAAGCTGTTTTCCTCTTAACGTGAAGCTATTCCCAGTGCATTTCAACAACATATTTAGCATGCCATTAATTTATTTTTTTTTTAACTTCAAATCTCATTCCATCTGATAGCCTGGCAGCTCTGAATACAACCGGTTTCCTTTTCATTACCAGTCTTTGAAAAGAGAGGAAGAAGGCATCTCGGAGATTTCGCTGCCTTTTTTCTTTATCACTGTGAATTTCCCGCTTTGTAAAAAAAAAGAAACAAGCCCACAGAGATTGTTGTGTGCAGTACACATCCCAGTGACAGAGAGAAAAACAGTGTAACTATAATGCTCAGATTGAATCAAATGCTGTCATTACATTGTGGATAACTGAACATATTTGTAGCTATCCTCTGTGTAGTTATTTTGTTGTTTTCTTTTGTTAAGTCATTTGTGCAGGTTGGTTTTTTTTCCTATTTGCTTTGTTGTTTCATTGTTGTTTTTCCCTTTCCTTGCCCTTCTCTTCTCTTCTCTTCTCTTCTCTTCTCTTCTCTTCTCTTCTCTTCTCTTCTCTTCTCTTCTCTTCTCTTCTCTTCTCTTCTCTTCTCTTCTCT
>JACDJE010000221.1:389343-587746 GCA_016647715.1 Pavo muticus | reverse complement strand
TCCCCTCCTCTCCTCATTTTCTCTTATTTTTCCCTTTTCTTCCCTTCTCTTTTTTCATTTTCTTTTTTTGTGAGAGTGTGGGGGTTGATTGAGGGAGTGGTTGGCCACAGCAGTGTTCCCAATGCCAGACCAAAGAACTGGATGCAAAGATAGGTAGAATATGAACAATTTTCTCCAGAAAAGTGGATTTCCTTCAGTGGTCCATAGATTCACCAAAAACCACAGATGGTGGCTCAAAGAGCATGTCCAAAGCTGGAATTTCACCAAGACCATGTGCTTTTGCACTATGAATGTGCACAAAGTTCTACCAAGAAGGACTGCGCTTACAACTGGACCTCCGATCTTCAACATACTGCAGTATTTCAGCATTTTCTTATGCATTTCTCACACTTCAGCCTTGCACATTCAAGCTTCCCATGGGCCTGCAACAGCTTGGGTTCTGAAACATCAATGCAGCAATGGTAGCAGAACTCTACACTGCTGCCACTGGTTTTATTTTAGGTTTGACTGAGTTCTTGCAAGGAAGGCCAGGCCTATCTCTACCCCTAGATTCCTGTAGGTGTTAGTAACAGCAGAGACTTCAACAATCACTTTTGGTGCTTGTTTAGCTTCCCTGAGAAGTGGTGCATTTTAGTAGGGTGGCTCTGGGAGGTGGAGTCAGATGCACTGAGTACAGCTGAGACCTGCTGAGATATGTGTCTTCCACAGGAGTTGTTCAATCATCAAAATCAAACTTTCCTATGTGAGAGGATGAGTTTGACTTTAAATTGTTAATTTTGAAGTGTTTTGCCCTTTCTTCTGAAGTCACTCCTTGTATTTTTAAAGTTGACTTTTGTTTTTAGCAGAAGACTACATGTTCATTGGCCAGATCTTGCACTAGAGGAGACTTCTGTTTGTAAAAGCACTTGAAGAGGGTTGTTTTCATATTGTCGTCCTAGTTTTGGATAGGAAAATATTTCAAAGCTCATAATCTGGTGGCGTGGAAAACACTTTCATTCCACTTTGCTTTTTTCAATAGCTGCCTCTGTTGAAATACTGCTCTGTTTCTTATTCTTTTTCCTACTACCCACCAGTAATTCATTACATTATTAGGAAATGGATAAAGCTGGAATAAATCATTTAATATAGTATTTTCCAAATTCATATCAATGTGAGCTTGAGTGTGTGGGATAGAGAAGGTGATTACCATTTTCATCAAGTAACAGAAGTAGAACTTTACAAAATGCCCTACAATCGATATATCTGTAGACAAGCAGCTTCCAGCTCCCTGGATGTGGCACTACCTACATCACTACAAATCATAAATGGTAGCTGTGTGTGGCTGGGATGTGTTTTTCTAAAGCATTTGAAGACCGTCCAGGAGTACTGTCTGTTTTTTTCTCTGAAGCATGAAATGAAGTACATCATCACCTAAAGGAAGGCAGTTTCTGCTGCTGAGACCCTTCAGCTCACGAATACAGAGCCATTCTTTTAACAGAGCTGCTGGCTGGATCCCCAGTGTGGAACGGCAGCTCCTCAAGCCCTACGGTCAGCGCTGTTCATCAGCTGAGCAAAAACTGCGCATGCTGAAATGCTTTGCTGGCAGGGAAATACAGACTGAAACAGTTTGCAGCCTGTTGAGACCTACACTGGGACTTGAACACGAAAACCACCATAGCAACCCCTCTCTCAGTTAATTTCCCCAACTTCCAATCTGTGTAAAGAATGCAAAACCTCCTGGACGTGCCCAGCAAGCTCTGCCAGACGTCAGCAGGAGCAGAGAGTGAGCGGATGGGACCTCACTGAAGTTTGGCTGCTGACCTGAGGACAAGCTTCATTTCTGTTACGTGGGGCTAAGGGACAAAGAGTTTTATTTAGCTCCTCTACTGGAGACATTGGTAAAGCATGTAATCTATCTTAACTATTTAAAACATGCAGCTTACAGGGTGATCATGCCCACTAGTGTCTTTAAAACATGGTCATGGAAGTGCATTTCTGCTTGATTTATAGGAATGTAGGACTGTTAGTTGTGTGAAAAACAATTGTATTCTTTCCATGCTCTTTCTCCAGCTCTTACTTTATGCTAGTGGTATTAATAAGGATTAGTGCAGGCTTGAATGAATAAAATAAAATGAAAAAGAAAAGAAAAAGAACCCCCCCAAAGCCCTCATGCAAGCTCAGAGCTGGAGGGGTGGAGGAGCCCAAAGAGCAGCAGAGAGGTGAGAGCCCAACGGGACCCAGCTGGCAGCAGGAGCTGCAGGCTCTCACTCAGCAGATCTGTTCTTAATTACCTGCCTGTAAATCAGGATTCATTTCATAACTCTGTGGAGCTGGGTGGCATGAAGGCTACGCTGGCTGTGAACTGAGCTTCTCCTCCTCTGTGTGTTTGCGTGTGTTTCAGCTGCAATTATGATCACTTTTTCTCACTAATTCTACATTTTACTTCACAATCTAGAACTAAAACATTCTCCATGCAAAGACACCAGCTCCCAGCTGCAGCACGGTGCTGAGCTACACCTTCCAGCACCACATGAGAAGGAATGCAACACTGTGCTGGTCTGCTTCTATTAGAAATATGAACAAGGAATGGATGAAAATTAAAATTAAGCCCAAACATAACAGATGCATATTTGAAAAGGCTTTTGCCAGTTTTGAGCTTTATGCAGTAAAAGCCACTGCAGAAGTGGCTCAGAGACACACAGAGATGCTGTATCTTTTCTGAGCTGAAAACTCAGATGTCGACTGTTCTCTTTTTTCAGGGCTGTAGGCTGGTATCCTTTATTTCAGAGGAGCAGGATTTTGAGGTCCTGTTCTGGTGCCCTTAGAAGTGTATTCAGATCAGAAAATTCGCCCCATTCAGAACCCTCCAAGAGGTAACTCAGGCAACTTTTCATTACAGAGTTTATCCAACTTTAGCTTGCTCTATCCTCCAGCAGCGGCCCTTTGGCTCCTGTATGGAATGAGTGACTGGCTGTCTATCACCAAAAAAAGGGAGCCTCTTCCATCAGCCATCCTTTCATTTCTAATTTACATCCACTGACACCGGCAGATATATTCCTTATTTTTGGCTCCTAAGACGGAAGCTTTTTGTACATTCATCATTAAGCAGAGTGAGTCAGTCCGTCAAACACAAGAGAACTGGGTGCAGGCAGGAGCAAGGTCTAAGTCCACACCTTTGGGTTCCAATTTCAGTTCAATGGTGTTGAAAAAGATCATCCTCCGTGAAACAAGGTCAATGCAACAGCAGCAGCTCGGCCTACAGAGCACTCTCATATGCCTAGCTATTAATCATCCCATTTCTCAAGTTGTACCAACCAGCCTAACTCTGGAAATATCATTAACAAGTGGCTAAGTGTTAAATTGCCAGGCATTTCCAGAATAAGGGGGGAAAGGGAAGAAGAATGAAAAGAGCAACCTTTTTTTTTTTTTTTTCTGAAGTCTTTATTTTTTTGTACTCCAGCCAGATGGAATTAGGGCAATTGTTCACTTGCAAATACTATGGAGATTAATGAGGTCCAGAGGCAGAGCCACGGGAAAATAGAAATGTAAAAAAGCAGAGTTTCCAAAAATACAGCCACCACGATACCATAGGGATGGATTGGTTTGAATGTTTCATCTCAGAGCTGGCTAGGCAGGCTGACTCGCGTTCTTTGCTTATTAAAAACCCAAACCCTTTTCTCCTTCTCCCAGGCCCACCACTGTGCAATCAGAGCTCATGCTTACAGACACACTTCTCTGCCCAAAGAGTCACGGGCAGAACTTGGCCAAGTGTTTAAGAATACACGTAAACTCATCTAAATGTTTTAGGCTATTTTGCATTTCTTTGGTGAGTTCTCTTTTGCATTAACTTGTGTTGCACTGACGAAGTGTTTTCTCAGGTTTATGGGAGAGGCAGGGAGCACGAGGAGGCGGTGGTGATTGAGCTGGAGGCCCAGGCACGGAATTGGGTGCTGATGTGCTCTATTAACTCATTCTGCTGCTAGCAGAGGCTCTTCGGTCAGAAGCTGAACATGGGTTGACATACGTGCAACTCCAAAGAGTGAAATCCTTCCCCTCTTCCTCTCCAAGGTCAAAAGGAAATTTCCACTTGATTGCAAATTGTGAATGCCCAGATTGCACCCTCTGACTTAATTCCTACCCGTGATGGGAACTGCAGAGACTCTTCAGCTACACGTCACATCTCAGCTTCCCACATCACATGAGGACGAAAAGCTGCCTTGCAAAGAGATTTTATGACACTTCTGCTTGTGAAGTGCTCTCGCAGCAGTAAAGACAATGCCTGAAAGAAAACAGGAGTGATACACCTGCTCGTCCTTACCTCTCTTTAGAAAGAATGAAGACAACATAGCTGGCAATTACTGCCCACTTGAAGTTGCCACGTGGTTAGTATGTCTAGCTACAGGCACAATATCTGCAGAAGAGTCACCCAGGTTGTGGGCCCAGCTTTCTTACATGCCCATGGTCATCATAGTTCCTTAATTTCAAAGTTGTGTATGGAGAAGAAATGGGGACTTAGAAAATCTTTTCTTCTTTTTGCCTTGTATCTTTTCGGTGTTGTTTTAAACAGTTTCTATTTTGATAGTAAATCAAAATTAGTCTTTCCTAAGGCAGTAAATACTGTTTAATAGCTTTGCTTTAAACCATTAGATGCGATCTGAACCTTGTTGTGTTAACAAAGCACGGAGAGAAAAACACATGAGGCAGCTACTGAAAAATTTCAATACTCAGTGCATGGGACAGTCACATTTAAAGCAGCCTAAATGACTCTCTTGTTCTACCTGCTGCTGTGCCACACACAGGTCTTGTCACTTTAAATCCTCATTTGGCAATTTTCTGTTCCGTAACTGTAGGGCATATACTTGGATCCAGAGAAATACTCGTATAATATTCCGACAGCTGTTTCCTTTGCTAGCAGTTTATTTAAGCACATTATTTGGTGCAATTTAGACCTCATTCAGAACTGCTTCAAAAACTTAAAAAGCCTCATTTCTCCCCCCACATGTCTGTCTGTCTGATACCACTCCAGTCTTCAGAGCTCTCACTTCACAGTATCATTTCTGCCATAGTTAATCAAACTCCAATAGGAAAGGCAAATGCTTTCAGGTAAGATTTAACCTTTATATGGATGCCAGAAAATCTTTGGACATAGAAAGAAATAAGAAGAAAATTCTTCTGTTGAGAGTAGCAAGAGGAGTGTACTGCTTTCATTTGCAAGGGCTGCTCCAGAACTCAGCTTATACAGATTAAATCGACTCATTTGTATAAGATATGGTTTAGGTTTAAAATTATATGGAAAATTCTTTTTCTTTATGCTTTAGCCTCTGGAGCCCAGGCACATCATCTTAGAGATGCAGGTATCCTCAGGTACCCAATGCCTGTTGAAAACAGCAGGAATTAGCTTCTTCAGCACGGTGAGAACAGAGATTTTCTGGAGTGAAATGATTTTAGAGAAGCAGATGAAGAAAGGGGTGTTATCTCCCAGCCCTTCAGAGACGTGTGTGATGGCAGAGATGGCAGATCCCCTCCTCCCTGTATTTTCTGCCCAAGCCCCGGGAGGCAGCAGGGTGCCTAATGCAAGCTCTCAATATGATACAGCAGCCAGTAATGAGGAAGGCAAAGCCAGCTTTCCTATGGCACTGAATGTTTTGAAACCAGAGTTTCTGTCCCAGTTTCCTGAGCCCCACCAGAGGCAGATCCACACATCCTGTCCTGTGCCCGCTGCCTCCTGCCTGGACCTGCGTGTGCTGCAGGAGGGGCTGGCATCACCCTCTCTGCTGGGGCTCAGCTGCCAAATTGCCATCTCCCAGCAGTAATTACACTAACCAGCGCTGCACAGGCAGCCACCACATCCTTTGGTTTTCCGGGGGGTGTGAGAAGAGGGGACGGTGAGGGTGGCTGTCCTGCAAAGACGTAAAGCATGCCAGACCTGCTGCACATCCCCCAGCAGTTCTGAACAGGTCCTCCCAGGTTAGTGCTGCTCCTGCCCTCCCACTGCTATCAGGCTGCATCTGATGAGGTAACGCTTCCTGGGCTGTAAAGCAATTTGTAGCAGGCAGTGGAGCACTCGGTGGTTAGCAGATGAGGGCAGGCAGTGCTGCACCCATCTGGCATTTCAGCTGGCCCCCACAGCTCAGCCTGGCAGATTAACCCACCTGCCAACATCTCAGTGAGTTCACTGTAAGTAAATCTAGTCTACAGCTCGGGCACAATACTTGTGCACTCCGTCATTTATCCAGCACCACATCCTTCTCCGACCCACTTGCCACAAGGAGACTGATTGGTGGGATGAGGTGCTTGAGATTTCACCAGTGTGTCAAGCACCTGGGCAAGTCACTCTAAAAGCTCGGTGACTCAGTTTACCCATCTTTGCAATGGGGCATTCCCTTTGTCTTGGCACTGTTGAAAGGCTTAATGAGATCTAGCAGAGACATGCGGCAGGGCCAGGATGTGTTCAGCGTCTCTTAGGGTTTGGTCATGAGGTCCTGATGAAGCCAACCTTGCTCATGAAAGGAGAGGCAGAAACTTTCAAGAGTTTGACAGGAGTGCCCAGATCAGGAAGTGCTTTCAGCTGGAGAATTTGGTTTGCAAAGTGCTTTGATGCTCTTTGGAGAGAAGTGGCTGTAACATGAAAATTCTTGCCCTTGCCCATTTTAATGAAATATAACCAAGTTTATTTTAGTGGGTTTTACTTCAAAATATCCCTTCATGTTTGAAGAAAACAAAGTGGCTTTGTCAGTTTTGCTTGTGAGGTAACAGAAGTATTACTTTTGAAATAGAGCTGCTAAGAAGCAGTCTTTTAATTTAATGACACTTGGTCCCCATAAATGTTTCATCAGAGTGGCAACAGCTAGTGTTTGTCCCAAACTAACTTCTGATGCAGATTTTTCCAACACTGGAGAAAAGAGAAACTGAAAAATAAAGTTCAAGAAAATTGAGGCCAAAAAATCCCCTAAAGTGGCTCTACTGTCAGAATTATACAAGTGTATTTCTACCATGTGCATGCTCAGCTCTGGTCTAACTCAGTGTGCACTAAGTTTCTTCAGCTTGTTTTTATTTTGCTTGCTTATATGAAGATCTGCTTTGTCTTGCTCGTTATACATTGTTTGGAAGAGGCCATCCTGCTGCAACATGATCTTCATTATGGGTTGGAAGAGCCGGTGGGTTTAAGATGGCTACAGGGTGCTGTGTAAACAAGGCGGCATTAGTTTGGTCCTTCACTCAGAATTTTTGGGTCACTGAATACCTTTGCTTTATAATACCCTGACAGGACAACCTTTCTAGCCTTCTAATTGCCAGAAATGAGACCAGGAGAGCTTTCACAGAGAGAAATTGCAACCCTAGCCTGGCACAACCCACAGTGCTGAATGAAGCACAAGGAAAATTCATCTTCGTGGCATATTTGTCCACTCACCAAGATCCCCACTTGGCCGTAGGTGTGATCAGTTCGCAAATACCACTCATCACATCATGTTGCTTTGTTAAAATGGAGTCAAAACAGTAATGCATGGAGCGGCAACATGTGAATTCCCCATTGAAGAAAACATTCAAGACTCAGCCCACAGCAGGTAAAGTGATGTGCACTTTCTTTTGGGTAAGAAAGGGGTGATCCTTCTGGATCTCTTGGAGCCCAGACAAGCCATCAACTCTGGCTGCTACAGCACAATGCTGAGGTGATGATTCAAACTTCCAGTCAGGTCAGAGAAGAAGACAATCTTTCTCTTGCAGCACAATAACACCAGGCTCCATACCAGTCTTGGCCGGACAGTCCCACCTCACCCACTTTATAGTATGGATTTAATGCCTTCTGACTTCCGTCTGTTCAGGCTGATGAAAGATGGGCTGTGTGGGCAACATTTTCCTAGCAATGGTGTTGTCATAGCAGCTGTGCAATACTGGAGCAGCTCCACTGGTGCAGATTGTTATGAGTGCAGCATGCAACTCTTGTTCATTGCTGGCAAAAATGCACAGCTAATAGCAGTGAGCGTGCTGTAAAATAGCATTTTGTACCTGAGAATTTGCTCTATGAAACAGTGTTATTGTGCTCTTTCTGTCTGTTGTAGCTTCCATGGAAATAAACCTAAATACATATATATGTATATATATATATATGGATGGATGGATGGTAACTGTTGAGTCACAGCCTGAACCACTGATTGACCACCTGGGGAAAGGCCCGGGTCAGCCCTGGGAGCACAGCTGGAGGCAATTCAGCTGTGTGACCAGAAGGGGTCCACCTCTCTTAGACCCCATTTAAGGGCTGACTGCCATGTGGAAGGATGTCTGGTTAGAGATCCTTCCCTTGAGGAGTTTTCCCTGTGAGCCTCAGTCTGCAGAGATGGGTGAGCACGTTTTCTTTGTAATGCCTTTCTATCACACTAGTCCCTTTGTCATTTTATCTCCTGTATTGCCATTCCACCGTGTTGGTTTTTCTGATTGTTACATATATATGATAAGTCTTTTAAGTCAGTTCTGCGTCTTAATCAATTTGGCCCATGTTGTTCTTAGAAGTCCCACCAGCAAACTTCTCCTTTTCACTGCATGCTCCTCTGTAGGCATGCTGCCCTTTGAGGGTGAGGGGTGGAGGACAGGGAGTCCTGCAGAGGCATCTGTCCCTCAGAAATTCTCAAACACAGGGGCCTCTGGGGTAAAGGACTCCTTCTTGTCCCTTGTCTTTCCTATGAAGTTCACAGACCAGGCTGTCTTGTAAACTATATTTTTATCCTTGTGGAAGCTAATGAAGGCTTCTATTTTTCAGAAAGAAATCTGCAGGCATTTCTTGTTGTCTTGCTCCCGGGTTGTTGTTTTTTTTCCAGCCAAATACAACTAAGGTTTAGAAATTCTTGTGACTTTTGTCTCCCTGATTTTTCTTTGTGCATAGATTGTTTTGAAGGCATTCTGTTTTCATAGTGATCTCACAAACCACTTTATTTCCGATGTTGTGCAGTCTGAAAGGGATTCCCAAATCAGCAGTATAGAAGCACAGCTCTGCAGTTCCAGGGCATGTAGGCTTTGTATTCGGGTTGGGTGCAAAAAGTAGCACTTCACATAGCTCACACTCACCTCCTAACTGCAATGTAAAAGATCATTCTTTTACCATCTGTAAGAGCATGGTGTTGCCTGGCACCGTGTATTGGATCGTCTCTTTCTGTACTGCATGTCCAAGTACTGTGCAAGCAAGTAAACCTGTATGTACAGTTGGCTATCAATGTTGGGTTCTTAATTTCTTATGATCTTCTATCCTTTTTGGTTCCAGTGTACCAGCAGGTTAGCAAGCAGTAGCTTAATGATTAACAAGCCCCCTTCTTCACTTAAGCTGCCCCCACGCCCCCCATGCTCGTGCTGTTGCTGGAACGTGATTCAGGTTCTGTTACAAATTGTTTATTTTATATTGTTCTGTCATGCACCACCTTGTATGGCTGGGATTAATCTGCTGCACAGGCAGAGCACTGGAGGGGAAAACAAATACTCAGCTTCTGAATGGGAAGGTGACTGGGACAGAGGCTATGTGAGCTCACTGAGTGTTACTGTCACAAAACATCTGTGCTGTTTTGCAGTGTTGTGCAGATAAGCAGAAAGAAATGACTCTCCCAGAATGATGGGAAGGGAAGCACGAGATATTTCTATATCTCTTAGACTCAAGGCATCATATCTCAACCACTGACTTATCTTTGAGGAGTTCCCTTCCTGACTGTAATATCAAAACTAAAAATAGGTCAGAAAAAAACCCGCCTTTTTTTAAATGAGATCTATTTTGGGGATTGAGAGAAAGCCACTGAAAAATCCCAGATCATTCTGCCAAGCCTATGAATTGCAAATAGCAGTTATGCTGGCCCAAGAAAATCCTTGTATGCCAAATGCTCACTGTTATCATCTTTGTGATGCTATTTGAAGGTGTCAAGCTGCGGTGAGCTTAGCAGACACCGGTGATTTTCTTGGACAGGGTAATAACTTTCCTAAGACGCATCTTTATGCGAGAGACAGCTGGAAACTAATTTGTGCCCTATGTCTTTTCTGGCATAACTCATCTTTCCAAGAAGGCTCAGGGAAGGACACTGTGCTATTTTCTTGTTGAAGGCGGAGAAGGCACCATCCGGTGCCCAGGTTGGCTTCTCCTGGACCAACTCCCTGAAAGGAGGTTGTGGTGAAGAGGGTCAGCCTCTGCTCCCAGGCAACAGTGATAGGACGAGGGAATGGCCTTAAGTTGCACCAAGGGAGGTTCAGGTTGGATATTAGGGAAAACTCCTTCTCTGAAAGAGTGGTGATGCAGTGGCACAGCTGCCCAGGGAGGTGGGGGAGACACTGACCCTGGAGGTGTTCAAGAAAACAGTAGATGTCACACTGAACAACATGACCTAGAGAGGTTACAGGCATGGTTTGAAGATTGGACTAGATGATCTTAGTGGTCTTTCCAACCTTAATGATATTCTGATCCTATGATATTACGACTGTGGCTTGTAACATGTAGTATTTTTCCTCTGTGGGACTTTATCCCTCTTTATCCTGAATATAGAGTCATCCTCTCAGATGGCCTGTGGGCTGTGTCCTGATGCTGAGAGGGATTTGGTCCTTCTTTCAGAAGGACCTCTGCCCTTGTTTCTGCACTATGTGACTCCAACCAGCATCAACTTCCGCTCACTTATGATAGACTGAGAGGTCTGGTGAGGAACAAGTGGTATTCTGCAGGTAAAGAGCAGCTTTCAGAAGTGCTTCTCTCTATGTTTGTAAAAACTATGAATATTACTATGCGGATGGATAACATTCCACTCTTTCAGGTTACTCAGCTGGCTTCTGGGTCTTTTTTTCACCTGATCTGGGCTTCTTTTGCCCAAGCATTCTGCTCTTGAAAATGCTGATGGCCGTGGTTGTCTGGCTTACACATCCCCTCCACTCTGCTGCAGGGACTGCTGATGCCAGCAGCTTCAGAGTGGGACTCTCTACAAGAACTCTTGCACTTAAAATTCTGCTGTTAACAACATTCAAAATATGATCCGTTAATCAAAAGCATATTGCTAAGAATTCTCCCAGTGCTTCTTGTGTTAATTCCAATAAAGAATAAACTTTCAGGGCAATATGTAAGTTGAGTAAGTTTTCAGTAAAAAATATACACAAAGAAAAGAAAATCTATAACTTTTAAGTAATTTAATCGAAAGGATACTTTTACAACCTGCCAAGTATATTTTGGGAATGTTGTTAAACTAATGAATTCTGAGGAATGACACCATTTAGATTCAATCTGATAATAAGCACAGATACATCCCTTGTTGATCTCAATTTCTTCCCACTGGGAGCCTTATTAAACCTGGTAGTGAGTCTCAGAAAGTTTTTGCTAGGAATGGGCTGTTAAGACCAAAGGAATGCTATGCCATTAGAGGTGGAAACAGGCAAAATATTGGTGATAAGCAAGAACATTTTGAGGGAGTTGGGAAATCTTAAAAAGACAAAGTTCCTTTTGAAGGGCAAATCAGAGGAATTCTCAGCAGTAAAATAGTCTTTGTTTCATGTTCTCTTCAGCCCGTTTAACAGAAAAATGTGATGATGTCAGTGACCAGTCGCACATCTCAGGACGAGCTCTTCAGCACAGCCCTGCTCTGATCATGTCGCAACCAACAGTGCATGGCTTGTTTGCACCATTTCCTTACTGGAATATCTACTCAAGAAAGGTGAAAACATTAAAAAATCAAATAAAAAAATTCATTGTGTTCATGTATAACCTCTGAGTAAAAAAAAGACACATTTCTCTGTAGAAGAAGTTCATAATGAATAATTCAGCTTGCTATACTAGTTACTGCAAGTCCTGCCCTAGTTACCCAGCTGCAGAATGATGAGTTAATGAATGCTACTGCTCTGACAGAGTGGGAGGAAGAGTATGATTTCAGTAGACTTATATATGTCTTTCTATAGTTTAAACTTCATTAAATGAAGTTATTAAAGCTGAAAAAGCACATCCTTAGTGTGCAGTATGTGAGGTCTCCAATTAATTCAATTGTTGTTCCCTGTGTGTAGAGTTAAGCAAGTTTTTTATTGATTTGCTAAACCCAGTCTTTGCTCCTTGAACTGGAAGTTACCTTTGCATATGTACTCCCTAAACAGTCAAGAAATGATAAAGGAAAAACCCCTAAAATTAGTAAGAGCTTGACCTGAAGGTCTGCAGTGCATTCATAATAATAAGCCTTTTGTCATCAAAGAGATTCTGGCTGAAGCCTGGGGGGGGTGTAATTTCCTTGGGGGCCATTGTGCATGTGATCCATAGCACTGTCTCATCAAATAGCCCAGCTCTGTGCTCTGCTGGGATGTGTCAAGTTACTACACTTCTTGTGTGTCCAGAAATGAAGAGTTCAGGAGGGTTTTTAGCATAGGAAGCATAAAAATAAAAAGGAAGGAAGAAATATTTTCCTTGTCTGAATGTACAGCTAAAGAAAAAAGTCCAAAACAGACAAAGGGTAATGACAAGTTAGACATGAGACAAGTGAAACGGCTTTGGCATTTCAGGAAAACAAGACTGAGGAATGCAATGCAGTATGATGACTTCTTTCACCCACCTTATCTCATGCAGCTCCACAAGCAGTGGCACCGAGGCATCACAGCCTGGCACTGTCACCCCAGGTCAGTGATCCGCTAGGGTATGTGCTAAGTCCCACTAGTGTGGTGTGATGAACGTTCAGTGTGAGCTTGGAGGTCTTTGCTGATCTTGAAGGTTTTGACCATTCTAAGCAGTGGTTGTTTGGAGCAGGTTGCTTTTAAAACTGTTAGCCATTTACAGTTGGATAGAGGTTTGCAGTGGTAAAATGTAATCAAAGCTGGATGTGTGCTAATGTAGTCCTTACCGCTGCCACCATCAATTTCTTCTGCTTTACATTTTGATATGAACAGTACTCCAACTGAATACAAAAGCAATAAATGGACTTTAAACTCTTGGGTTAGAAAACTTGTATTTCATATCTACAGCTACTTACATGTTAGAAGCATTTAGGGGGAGTTTCAGAGATGTTCAGCTCTAGCCCAGCTCTGTTGTCTTGGAAGTTCTACCACTGGTGGGTGGGAGAAGCGTGGCAGCTCTTGGTGCTCCAGAATATCTCCTCCACCACTGCAAATAACACAACTCACACTGTCAGGGACCAAACAGGGTTTGCTTTTGCACCTTTTGGAAGTTAATGAGCTTTTCTATTTTCTCAATCCAGGCCTAAATTGTTGAATTTGTAAAGGTCTCAACTTTGGCTCTTGTTCTCACTGCACAGGCAGAGCTTCCCTGCTGTAAATTGTGTGCTTTCAGTTTGTGTTGGCTCATCTCAATCTGCTGAGAAGCAGTGTTTGCAGCAGCTTGTGGCTTGAGAACCTGTCCCTTAAGGTCAAATCAGAGGTCACTTCTCCAACTGCTAGTTGAAAAATCACTACAGCTGGGCAAATATTGCAAAAAGCATTTATCTATGAGAGGCCACGTGTTTGCCTCAGCGATACTTGCTTTCTGCAAACATTCACATAAGCAACCTTTTGTTTGCACAGTAAAACAAAGTATTGCAAAGGCCATACGCTCGCTACTTTCACTCTGCTATTTGAAAGGTCCTCCAAAGGCCTGGGACATGCTGGCTAATAGAATAGAATTATTTGATTATCATGACATTTCCTTGCCCCTCAGGAATGGAGAAGAAAATCTCCAAGTATTGGAGGATTTGTGACAGAATTCTGACAGCTGATAACTAGATTTAATATCTTTATGCTATTTGATCTCCGTAAAATTGAGATAATCTTTCCTTAATGCAAAAGGGCTGGTGAATACAAGGAAGAAATCCATTGAAAACAGTGATGTTCTCAGCTATTGAACTGGTGAAGGCTATGGAAGTAGGATACAGATTATAGTGCTGATCAGTTAATGGACAAATCATTCTCTTTCTGGGTAAACTGCTCATAGAATAGAAGCGGAAAGTTTGAAAGAAATTAGGTTTGCCACTAATAGACTTCAGTGCTGATGTCTAGAACAACAGAGAAGCCTGCTTTATAACACCCACAGTCGCATCTTCCTACCCCCTGAAACTTGTACCCTCTTCTACCTATGGGGGACTTTTCTACTGCCACCTCACATCCTATTCTCAATCATCATTTCACAAAAGAACAAATTCTTCTTGGCCTTTCCCTGCATCTTTACATTTTGTCCCTTTCCTGCATTTTCTGCACTTTGCCTTTCACAGCAACTGCTGTCTGTTCCCTGCCTGTTTCTCACTCCATCCTCACACTCTGGCCTCCCTCTCCTTCACCCACAGCTTTGTGTCCCCTGGTGAGGTGCACACAGCCCTGCTGTGTTGTGGTGCATGGCCAAGCCCCCACCTCTGCTCCAGGCAGTGCTCCTCTCTCACCTCTCACTGATCCCCCATCTGTATCCATTTATCACCACTTTCCAACTTGTCTAACCTTGCTTACCAAGTCGTTCTTTTTTGTAGCCAATTGAGAGTTTTGCTATCAATGCCAGGCTTATTAACCCTAAGTCTTTTATATGGTATTGTATGGGAAAAGGAAAGAAAAAAAAAAAGCCTTGTGGAAGTCCAAGTCAATTATGTCTGCTGCCTCAGCCTGTCAGCTCTCATCATCACCTCCACTCCAAGGAGTTAATCATATTTGCTGAGGATGACCTACTCTTTGTAAATGGATCCTGCTGACTGCCCTTGTGTAGCTTGCCACTGTAAGAGCTTGTGTGGCATCTGTAATCTTTTCCAATGCCAGGGGATATAGGATAATATTTCCCTAATTTTGTCTTTCCTCCAGCCAACTGCCTCCTTATACCATTACTTTGTCACCCCTAGGAAGATGATAGTGATTTTTGTTTTCTCCTAAAGGCCTCTGCACAAATGACAGTCCCTATAGCAGGCACAAACACAGCACAGTGATGGCTGAAGAGCTGCTTAGCTCCAGAGAGAAGATGTGGGGAGCAATTGTAGGCACCCATATGAGCCGGAAGAGGCTCAGCCAGGCCTGTGCCATGAGCCAGGAATGGAGCTGGGAACAGAACTGGGATTTCCATGGCCTCTGTCCTTCCTCTGATGTTTTTATCTGGTAAAAGTCTGGGTAGTCTTGTCATGGTGTCCTCCAAAAGATGAGCAAAAGGCACACAGCCACATTTATTTGGTGGGGAATTTCTGTTAAAAAAAGGCTAATCAGGCAGCAGCTTGGAAAAGCAAAGCTGACATGAGTGATGAATGTCCGATGGGGCAGAGGGTGATTGTATGTAATGAAATATGCCAATTCAAGTGATAATAAAAACAAGGAACTGAGGACCTGACAGGGAGGGTGGAATCCATCCTGGCTAGTGTGATCTGCCTGTGCCAGCTCTTATAGGCTGTGCTGTGTCTTTCACTGCGGGAGGGAGATAGGATGTGCTGTGGGGACATACGTCACAGGCACCATGCTTCTCTTTTGGTGAAGAAGCAGCTTCAGCAGCTGATTTTTAGAGGTCTAATATGAAGAGGTGGTAGAAAGGCTTTTCTTATTATGGGTTTTGAAGTAGTAAAATGCTCCATTGGTTTTCTAAGAACAGTTCTTAGAAACTTAGCCTTTTCATGTCCATCCTACAGCACCATGTAGAACATGATCCTACCCTCAGGAGTCCCAAACAGAAGAAGACAGTGTTGCCTCTGGATTGTGATACCAGCACTGGGGATTCAGATGGAGCCTTGTGTTGTCCCTCCCAGGTTACCTGGGCTGAGAAAATGGCCTCAGGGAGCAGGGAAGCCCCATACCTGCTCATCTCAATCGTCCAGCAACCACCACAGCTCTCAGAATTACTGCCTCTGAAGCATAATAACTGAATACATGCAGTTTATAGCGTCAGGAAAGATGGTGTTGGAAAGATCTGAGGTTATTTACTGTACGTATATAGAAACTACATAGAGGTTTTCGGTGTTCCTTTCTGAGCTACAGAACTGCATTCAAAACCAGATCACAGTGCAGTCAGCAACAGCAGAGAAGTCCTGAGCATCAAGTGAAATCAAGGTTAGCTGAAAGAAAAGAGAAAAAATCAGTCCAAAATGTAATCCCTGTGGTGTAGGTTTGCACATCTTTGTCTCCAGTGGGAAGCATTTTTATATCAAAACAGCCATTTTGACAAAAGGGACTGTTAAGTGTCACTTCTCGCTAGTTAGCCACGAAATNATAGTGCATGTGATCCATAGCACTGTCTCATCAAATAGCCCAGCTCTGTGCTCTGCTGGGATGTGTCAAGTTACTACACTTCTTGTGTGTCCAGAAATGAAGAGTTCAGGAGGGTTTTTAGCATAGGAAGCATAAAAATAAAAAGGAAGGAAGAAATATTTTCCTTGTCTGAATGTACAGCTAAAGAAAAAAGTCCAAAACAGACAAAGGGTAATGACAAGTTAGACATGAGACAAGTGAAACGGCTTTGGCATTTCAGGAAAACAAGACTGAGGAATGCAATGCAGTATGATGACTTCTTTCACCCACCTTATCTCATGCAGCTCCACAAGCAGTGGCACCGAGGCATCACAGCCTGGCACTGTCACCCCAGGTCAGTGATCCGCTAGGGTATGTGCTAAGTCCCACTAGTGTGGTGTGATGAACGTTCAGTGTGAGCTTGGAGGTCTTTGCTGATCTTGAAGGTTTTGACCATTCTAAGCAGTGGTTGTTTGGAGCAGGTTGCTTTTAAAACTGTTAGCCATTTACAGTTGGATAGAGGTTTGCAGTGGTAAAATGTAATCAAAGCTGGATGTGTGCTAATGTAGTCCTTACCGCTGCCACCATCAATTTCTTCTGCTTTACATTTTGATATGAACAGTACTCCAACTGAATACAAAAGCAATAAATGGACTTTAAACTCTTGGGTTAGAAAACTTGTATTTCATATCTACAGCTACTTACATGTTAGAAGCATTTAGGGGGAGTTTCAGAGATGTTCAGCTCTAGCCCAGCTCTGTTGTCTTGGAAGTTCTACCACTGGTGGGTGGGAGAAGCGTGGCAGCTCTTGGTGCTCCAGAATATCTCCTCCACCACTGCAAATAACACAACTCACACTGTCAGGGACCAAACAGGGTTTGCTTTTGCACCTTTTGGAAGTTAATGAGCTTTTCTATTTTCTCAATCCAGGCCTAAATTGTTGAATTTGTAAAGGTCTCAACTTTGGCTCTTGTTCTCACTGCACAGGCAGAGCTTCCCTGCTGTAAATTGTGTGCTTTCAGTTTGTGTTGGCTCATCTCAATCTGCTGAGAAGCAGTGTTTGCAGCAGCTTGTGGCTTGAGAACCTGTCCCTTAAGGTCAAATCAGAGGTCACTTCTCCAACTGCTAGTTGAAAAATCACTACAGCTGGGCAAATATTGCAAAAAGCATTTATCTATGAGAGGCCACGTGTTTGCCTCAGCGATACTTGCTTTCTGCAAACATTCACATAAGCAACCTTTTGTTTGCACAGTAAAACAAAGTATTGCAAAGGCCATACGCTCGCTACTTTCACTCTGCTATTTGAAAGGTCCTCCAAAGGCCTGGGACATGCTGGCTAATAGAATAGAATTATTTGATTATCATGACATTTCCTTGCCCCTCAGGAATGGAGAAGAAAATCTCCAAGTATTGGAGGATTTGTGACAGAATTCTGACAGCTGATAACTAGATTTAATATCTTTATGCTATTTGATCTCCGTAAAATTGAGATAATCTTTCCTTAATGCAAAAGGGCTGGTGAATACAAGGAAGAAATCCATTGAAAACAGTGATGTTCTCAGCTATTGAACTGGTGAAGGCTATGGAAGTAGGATACAGATTATAGTGCTGATCAGTTAATGGACAAATCATTCTCTTTCTGGGTAAACTGCTCATAGAATAGAAGCGGAAAGTTTGAAAGAAATTAGGTTTGCCACTAATAGACTTCAGTGCTGATGTCTAGAACAACAGAGAAGCCTGCTTTATAACACCCACAGTCGCATCTTCCTACCCCCTGAAACTTGTACCCTCTTCTACCTATGGGGGACTTTTCTACTGCCACCTCACATCCTATTCTCAATCATCATTTCACAAAAGAACAAATTCTTCTTGGCCTTTCCCTGCATCTTTACATTTTGTCCCTTTCCTGCATTTTCTGCACTTTGCCTTTCACAGCAACTGCTGTCTGTTCCCTGCCTGTTTCTCACTCCATCCTCACACTCTGGCCTCCCTCTCCTTCACCCACAGCTTTGTGTCCCCTGGTGAGGTGCACACAGCCCTGCTGTGTTGTGGTGCATGGCCAAGCCCCCACCTCTGCTCCAGGCAGTGCTCCTCTCTCACCTCTCACTGATCCCCCATCTGTATCCATTTATCACCACTTTCCAACTTGTCTAACCTTGCTTACCAAGTCGTTCTTTTTTGTAGCCAATTGAGAGTTTTGCTATCAATGCCAGGCTTATTAACCCTAAGTCTTTTATATGGTATTGTATGGGAAAAGGAAAGAAAAAAAAAAAGCCTTGTGGAAGTCCAAGTCAATTATGTCTGCTGCCTCAGCCTGTCAGCTCTCATCATCACCTCCACTCCAAGGAGTTAATCATATTTGCTGAGGATGACCTACTCTTTGTAAATGGATCCTGCTGACTGCCCTTGTGTAGCTTGCCACTGTAAGAGCTTGTGTGGCATCTGTAATCTTTTCCAATGCCAGGGGATATAGGATAATATTTCCCTAATTTTGTCTTTCCTCCAGCCAACTGCCTCCTTATACCATTACTTTGTCACCCCTAGGAAGATGATAGTGATTTTTGTTTTCTCCTAAAGGCCTCTGCACAAATGACAGTCCCTATAGCAGGCACAAACACAGCACAGTGATGGCTGAAGAGCTGCTTAGCTCCAGAGAGAAGATGTGGGGAGCAATTGTAGGCACCCATATGAGCCGGAAGAGGCTCAGCCAGGCCTGTGCCATGAGCCAGGAATGGAGCTGGGAACAGAACTGGGATTTCCATGGCCTCTGTCCTTCCTCTGATGTTTTTATCTGGTAAAAGTCTGGGTAGTCTTGTCATGGTGTCCTCCAAAAGATGAGCAAAAGGCACACAGCCACATTTATTTGGTGGGGAATTTCTGTTAAAAAAAGGCTAATCAGGCAGCAGCTTGGAAAAGCAAAGCTGACATGAGTGATGAATGTCCGATGGGGCAGAGGGTGATTGTATGTAATGAAATATGCCAATTCAAGTGATAATAAAAACAAGGAACTGAGGACCTGACAGGGAGGGTGGAATCCATCCTGGCTAGTGTGATCTGCCTGTGCCAGCTCTTATAGGCTGTGCTGTGTCTTTCACTGCGGGAGGGAGATAGGATGTGCTGTGGGGACATACGTCACAGGCACCATGCTTCTCTTTTGGTGAAGAAGCAGCTTCAGCAGCTGATTTTTAGAGGTCTAATATGAAGAGGTGGTAGAAAGGCTTTTCTTATTATGGGTTTTGAAGTAGTAAAATGCTCCATTGGTTTTCTAAGAACAGTTCTTAGAAACTTAGCCTTTTCATGTCCATCCTACAGCACCATGTAGAACATGATCCTACCCTCAGGAGTCCCAAACAGAAGAAGACAGTGTTGCCTCTGGATTGTGATACCAGCACTGGGGATTCAGATGGAGCCTTGTGTTGTCCCTCCCAGGTTACCTGGGCTGAGAAAATGGCCTCAGGGAGCAGGGAAGCCCCATACCTGCTCATCTCAATCGTCCAGCAACCACCACAGCTCTCAGAATTACTGCCTCTGAAGCATAATAACTGAATACATGCAGTTTATAGCGTCAGGAAAGATGGTGTTGGAAAGATCTGAGGTTATTTACTGTACGTATATAGAAACTACATAGAGGTTTTCGGTGTTCCTTTCTGAGCTACAGAACTGCATTCAAAACCAGATCACAGTGCAGTCAGCAACAGCAGAGAAGTCCTGAGCATCAAGTGAAATCAAGGTTAGCTGAAAGAAAAGAGAAAAAATCAGTCCAAAATGTAATCCCTGTGGTGTAGGTTTGCACATCTTTGTCTCCAGTGGGAAGCATTTTTATATCAAAACAGCTATTTTGACAAAAGGGACTGTTAAGTGTCACTTCTCGCTAGTTAGCCACGAAATTGTCCTTAATATGTGCAGATATTTCAAGTACCACATAAATGTCACTCCACTAGCACTTGTATATCTGGACCTGGATCTAATTGTTGCATGATGTGAGGAGCTGCATAATGATGAGGTTCTCATTGTAAAATGAGGAGTATTTCACTGCAATTCTCGGGATTGGATCCAAACAAGCAGTGCTGCAGTTTTATTGAAAGGGGCATGGATCCACCTGTTCCACGTTAACTAAAAATCTGAGATCTCAACAGATCTTTATAGGGTATGTGATATTCAGGCTTCATGGGCTTTGCTGTATCTGTTTATACAAATTAGGAGGTTTTGTATGAAAAAGGTTTGTGTTGATTTTGGTATACATCCAAACACAACATCTCGCCTCCCGTGTTCCCTAAAACCAACTTTGAAAACCAACTTTTTCCTTTTTCTTCTTTTTTTCCCCTCGTTCTTCCATCTGTATGTAGTTAAATGTAGAAGCCCTATGGAGCCTGTGTTGCCTTCCTCTGTTTTCACAGCAGACTGTTATTGTAAGGGATGTTCCATGAAGTCGCACAGAGCACGCACTGCGTTAGCATCTGAGCAGGCAGTGTAAGAAATCAGACCTGATTCTGCCTGTGGAAGATAAATGAGCTGGAGTCCCCAGTGCCCGAGATTTGGTCATCTCTTTATGAGTTCTGAAGTACCTATTAGCAGCTTTGATGAGTGCTAGGGGAGATGGAGTCTACCTTGAACAATGTTAGAAAGCTGAATCAAATCACTCGAAATATCCTAGAGGGAGAAACAGCTTGAGCTGCTTATAGACACTGTATCCTTCTCCTCTATTGCCTGTATGGTTTATATGAACATTCTGGTGTGGGGGGGGATAAAGGAAGTATTTTTCTCATTGAAATCTCCCAAGATGTTTCTCATGTCTCCAACAGTTACTTCGCCAGCAATTTTATGTATGTAGTTAGTTTTGATGAAGCTTTTATCCCCACTCTGTCTTACTTCCACAAAGAGGTGCAACCTGCTAAGATGAAGCTGGTGAGAAGTCCACTGTAGAGACCCTTTGCCTCTGTCAAGGGCACATCAAGGCAGCCCCAACGAGGTACTTTGGAAAAGCACTATGTATTTTCAAAGCACTATCATCAGTTTCTGCCTATCTGCCCTCCCAGGCTGGCATGTGGATTGCCAGGCACTACAGAGTTATGGCCAAACAGTTAACACTGAGTTACTGTGGTTTAGGAAGTTGCCATGTGTCAGTGGAGCCGCAGCAACTGCTTTTGGTTTTGTTTCTAGCAAAGCAGGATCACATAACATGCCATTGTAGGCTCACCTGGGTACTTGCCTATTCCCAGTTAGAAATGAGCTTGTCTTCATTGCTAAAATACCTGGGAGGCTATAAGCTGTGCCCCAAATTGCTTGGTGCAGGGCACTTCAGAATTGGGCTCCAACACTCCTAAGGTTTGTCAGTTTGCTGCCTGTGTTTGGGAATGACATGGGCAGTGGTGGAGGCAGGGAGGTGAGGGAGAGGGGCTGTGCGTCCTGTGTTCTGCTGCATCTCCTCCTGTGCTGCTGGGATCCAGTGCAGGGTGCTGGGGACCTTATGATGAGATTGCATCCATTTCGTTGAAGGGCTGGAAGCTGCACTGGAGAAAAGGTTCCCTCCAGACCAAAGAAACAAGAGAGAAAAAACTGCTGCCTCCTTTCTGGGGGTTGAAATGGAGCCATGGTGGTCCTATAGCCTGACCATAGGAAGCCTACAGTACAGCCACTATTTTACCATCCTAGAAATTGAAGTGAGGATAGAGATTGCTTCCTTCTGCCAACAGCTGTGCTGCAAAGAGGGCTGTCCCCATGCTTATCTTGACAGAAAGGACAAAATCAGTGAGTTTGGAGAAGCTGAGATTTTGTGGTTGTGAAGCATTCTGGTATCCATGCTCTCATTCTGTTTAGATCAGGATGTCCCAACTCTATCCTCTTTGCTAACAGACCATAACCCTCTCATCCCCCAGTGTTGTATCTTGCAGAGCCACCTGAGGCCTTTTTCAAAAGAGATCTTGCTTAGGGAGCAGGCCCTGAGATCCAGTTGAGCACAGTTCATTTTCTTTTAAATGCATTCAGTGGATATTCCGAAGTGGATTTTGATGGCAGACATCTGTGTTGCTCATGCACACCCAGGACAGCTCAGAGCAGGATTAGCTGTGCCCAGGACTGATGGTTGGTAGCAACTCCCAAAGCCTTGAACATTGCATAGCAGCAGAGGCTGTCAGTGCCAGTGCTTTCTTCACTGCAGGGAGCTCTGTAAGTAACATTCAGCCTAATTTAGAAGAAAAATGAGTTGAATTTGCAGCAAGAGTGACTTTTCTATAGTAGCCAATGAAGTGGTGCTCCAGGCAGCGGTAAGTTCTCGCCTGGGGCTGTGTGCAATGGCTGTGGGGACTGGGATGGAAATTGTTGGACATAATGGGCAGGCACAGAGTTGGTGATGGCAGCGCAGCACAGCGGATCGCTTGCCAGGAAATCAAGTGTTGCTTTATCCCTCTGGAGTCAGAACTCTGCTTCTTTTCTGAGATATATATTTTCTAATTCATTTATTGCCAGGTACAGAATAGTCCTTGTCTAAAAGTTATCATGCTTAGAGTGTCTTTGGGCTTCTCCATTGTTTTATGCCTTCATAACAGGTGCTTGCTTGCTTATGCCCTCCCTGTAGGCCACTGTGGAACCTGTGACAAGTGCATGCTGATGCTGTAATACTGCCAGTCTGTTTTGATTTGAAGCAGAAGAATCAGTCAACGTAAAGAGATTTCAGGATCAGAACACAGGAACTCTGCTCTCTGTCTTATTTTCTGTAACAGAGTGGAGCAGACAGTGAGCACTGAGTTGAATTTTAAGCCCTAACCAAGAATTTCAGGGATATAAAATGATTTGATTTGAAGGGATCCCTACAGCCCTGCTCCTGCTGTGGGAACAAAAGAACCTCAGAAGCACAAAGGGAAGCCAGAAAAGCTTAGTTAAGCCCTAATGATTGCTGAAGGAAACCAGTAAAACTAAAAGGTGAAACAAGCCCCACTATAAAGCTACCCACCCGCTCCCACCTGATGGGGCTGCTCTGTGGCCTGTGGTTTTGAGTGCCCCATCCTGCCCCATCCCAAGGGGATGCGGTGGCAGAGGTTTTGCTGTCTTTTGCAGGGCAGAGGGACCACTCAACAGGAAATGAATTTTCCCAATCGGCATTAACTGGTGAGAAAAGCTGGTCGTGGAGTTTCCCACAGCTGCACCTAAGCAAAATAAGTCACGCAAACACACGGAAGTGTTCGGAACTGTGGGCCTTTCATGGCACCTGCTGACTGCACAGGATGTCCCTCTGAACCAGTGTTTCACCTCTTCACTCCTGTGAATGGAGTTTCAAGGACATGTCAGACTGATGCTGAAACATAGCAATGTGGAGCAAATGTAACTCTGCTGCAAGGAATGAAATGCAGCCTGGTAGGAGTAGGTCCTATGCAGCTGGAGAAGTGTGACCCCTCATCTGGAGTGTGTTGTTAATAAGCTGCTGTAGTAATGACTGGCTCTTGTATTCACCCCAGGAGCAGATGGCTTTATCAAGATGAAAATAAACCTGAAAGTGATGATTTGTGCACTGGTACCTGCCATAATGCTGTCCAGTCTGCTGGTTGCTCTTGTCCTTAGCGATTGCCAGACACCTTGGTATACAGTCCTTCCATTTTTCTTTCTCTCTTCGCATATGACTGAAGAGTCATAGTTTATACGTGATTAGGGACTAGTCTAAATGTGTGCTACAAAGGAGAGTAAAAGAGGGAAAAGTGGATAGCTGCTACTACAGCTCATAAAATCTTCTAAAGAGTTTTTCCATAGAAAGGCCACATGGGCTTCCTAAGCTTTTAAGCTTCCTCATACGGCTTTGATTGGGCCTCCTTTGCCTGCTTGGCTCATGTGTGCTCCAGATGTTGGTGGCCTGAAGGACAGAGGGAGCTTCCCAGCTCACCAGCCTGGTGTCCAGGTGTCCCACCATCCACTGCTTTTGCATATTTGGTGGTTCCTTTGAGTTTCTCAGCACTGCAGCTGGGATTTTCATTAACTTATGTGCTCTGCATGTCTCTTGTCAGAATATTCCTCCTCTTCAAGAAAGAAGTTGTTTAGAAGACATCTTCTTCACCTTCATCATGAAGGCACATAACACTGGTCTGTCTTTTCCATGTTGTGGCTGTCATGTCATTTGGGGTCCATGCAGGACAGTGCAGTGACAAGTAGCTGTTGCTCAACATCCAGCAGCAAACCTTCCTGAGATCATGGCATAGCAACAAGTTCAGGCAGGTCTCCATCTTGTGCTGCTATATCTCTTCAGGGTATTATCTAAGCTTTGTTATCAGTAAGATAATGCTGCTGATTTTGTGATAGACAATGCCTTAGGGACAATGCCAGCAGCAAAATTATTTTAGTAATGTTAAGAAGCAAGGATCTAACATTGTTATCATCTGCTCTGAGAAACAGTTCCAATCCTTGGGCTCCTCAGGCACAGCAGTTGAATGCTCTGCTGGGATTTTACACCTGGGTCTCCCTGCTAAAGAAGAGTTGGTGAAATAAATGCAACTTATCTGACATACAGAGACACAAATTATTTGTCTGCTACATCATTAAGTATACATATGCTTGTACTTGCAGCTTACTAATATTAACTGATGGCCTGAACAACAGGCCTTTACTGTTGCCAAAAAAATTTTGCTTACTAATTTTGTGTTCTCTTAGTCTTTCTCCCTTCTCTCCTTCCTTTCCTTCTCTTTTTTCTTTTCTTTTTCTTCTTTCTTTTCTTTTGTCCTCTCTCTCTCACTTTAGGCTGAACAGTCAGTGCACTGTCAAGGGGCCTGCACTAATCCCCTGAAATCCCCAAGGACTACTAGGGCTGTATTAAGTGGGCTTCAAAGGCAGAAGGTAGAATGAGGTGTGATAGGAAACCAGCTCTTACTAACTGGTTCACTTCAGGCTAGCTTTAAATAAATTGCAGCTCTGAGTTGGTTGGACATTGACAAGAGTGCTGCGATATTTGTGGCTGCACTACAGAGAACTTCAGTTTTTTAAAGGAGGAATGGGAGGACTTGAAAGGACTCAAAGCAAAATTGTAAAGCAAAAACAAAACAAGACTCCCAGCATGGAGGATACCTAGACTTGCCCTAGGTTGTGCCTCTGGTAGGAAAATTTACCTGGCTCTTAAGAAAACATATGCTGTATTCCTTGTTATTTCAGTTTGGGTTTGGTTTTGGGAGCAGCTGAGCTCTTTGACAGAGGCTTTGATAAGATCCATAGAACCACAGATGGATTTTTTTTGAAGAATAATGGAATCTGAGTTCCAGAAAAAAGAGGAAAAAAAAAAGTACTACTTGGCATCAATTTGGAGTCACCAGCTGCTGAATCTTGGGGTTCGGGAGAGGTGGTGTGGATCTGATCCCTGCATTAGATGTGAAGGGAAAATCCAAGTCCTTGACTTCAGGACTGCCAAAGCAGTATGTGGGGTTAGCTAAGGCTTCAGTTAGGTCTCTTTATCACCTTACATTTTCACCATAGGTATGTCTGGGTGTAAAACTGCACCTATTTTGCCTGAGCCACTAATTGTGTGGAAGACCAGGGTGGAGGCTTGATGATATCTGTAGCCTCCCTCTTAGTTCATTCAGACTAAATCAAATTTTAAGTGCAGCTTACTCCCAGCAGGCTCCTAAGAGCATTGATCAGGCTCCTACTCTTCAGTTTCTTAGTCATAGTTTGAGTACTATATTCTTTCTCCCTTTCTCCAGGCGATTTTTCTACCCTTAATCACCGCCAATAGAGATGCAGATTGCTATTGATGTTGCTATAATAGAAGACCACTGACATAAATCAACACAGAGAGCAATGGGATAATGCAGGCTTACATCAGATGAGGCTACATTATGCTTTTAAAAGCAAAGTCTTGAGAAGCTGAGGTGACTAGTCAGAATTTTAATTCATCAACAGCCACTTCAGGTGAGGAGGCCTGGGATGGAGGCATTGTTTTATTTGGTTAAATAATGGTTAAGCTTACAGGTCTCATGACTGGAACACCTTCATTTTCATCAGATTTGATTTAGTGAAATGTTGATGAAGAGCTGTCCTGCACTTAAAGATGGCTGACCTGTCATTCAGCTAGGTGAGAAGTGTCTGAGGAACATGGGTGGTGGGGATCCCCTGGGAGCAGCTACATCCTCATCTGCTCCAGCAGCTCCAGGTCTGTCCACACTTGAGGCAGATGTAATCTCACCTTCAATCACTACCAACAGTCTAAATTAGAGGAGAGTTCAATCAGAAGCCAGCAGGAATTAGAGAAAACGGGAAACTGGTTAAATGGGGAGCAGGGCAAGCAAAGCATGAGACCATGGGATGCGCAGGAGGCATGGGCAGGCCTCTGTTCTAATGCAGGGCTGGCGCTTCCCTGCTGCTGCCTCACACACCCCTGCTGTTCCACCCAGCCTTGCCATGCTGGGCAAGCTGTGAATACAGCTTGTTCAGCAGCACCCATCGTTCTGCTCCTGGGCAAGATGGGGCAGGCAGACCTCCTGCTGGCAGCCCTGGCTGAGGGGACAAGGCTGAGTTCAATCATGTGCCACTTGCAGTGCCTTGGAGGCTTGTAGGAAGCACAGGCGGCAGCAGCCAGCTCCTGGCCTTCATCCTTTCCATTAGGCCTTCTCCTAAGGAAAGGGCAGATTGCCAGAAGAGTCAGCACAATCAGCCTGGCATGCCCAGGATCCTGCTGCACGTACCAAGCGTAATCAGGGAGGCTCACGTTCGTAACACACCCAACTGGGTCATAGGAGAGGTGTGCAGAAGAGCCAGGCCTTTGGGGAGGGAAGGGAAGCAGCCATCACCATGGGAAAAGAGGTTTGTGCTGCAGCACCCTGAAGATCTGTTGAGCTCACATCTGTCAGGGCTTTATTTATTTGTATTGAGACAGAGCACCCAGATAACAGCAGCAGTCCCCACTTGTAGGTAGGGACACTATGACTCTACCACTTTGCAACAGAATGTAATATATGGAGAAAAACATCCCTCTGGTTTCAAGCATTTTTCAAAGAAAAGTAATAAAATAATAGAAAAAAACCTTCCAAGACAGACTGGATGACTGCTCCCCAAAACATCCCAAACAAAAAATAACTTTGAATAGCAAGAAAAGTTTCAGCTTCAATTCTGCTTTTTGGGAGAGAAGAGGTGAGCATGCACATCTTGTGTCTGTGCCAAATATTCAGCTAAACAACTGCCACTGAATCTGCAGCTTAAAGGAGAAGTTGAGGCTGCAGTAATGCTGCCCACCACTCTGCCCTCCTGGGATGAGCGAACCCAAGGAGAAAGTAAGTCAGAACCATGGGCCAATGCTGGCAGGGTGGGGATGGCCAGAGGGATGGGCCCTGACCCTGCAAGTCATAGTCATGCCCTGCTCTGTTCCTGGGGAAATGCTGCTGTCTGTCACCTCTTTCGGGTCAAACAGCAAGGCACAACCAATCCCAAAGGCTGTGAACTTCCCAAGGCTGTACCTTTCTCATTGTCTGCCTTTAAAATGCTGTGTAATTCCTGTGCCGTGAGAGTATGACTGCTAATGACAAAGAAAAGCAAAGTCACTGAGCTGTTAGACCCCACTGTGTTATCAATGTGGATGTATCCTTCCTGCTTGCATGCTGCCAGGTGTCCTCCATGCCAGCTGGCAGAGCTCCATCCACCAGGGATGGCCTCGTGACTGTGCACAAGATATATCTGTCTGCTGGCCCAGCTGAAAGCTCCAAAGACAGTAGTTGACCAAGACAGAGAGAGGAAAACTGGCCCTCAGGCAAAGCCTTTGGTGAGATTCCCACTGACTTTGCACTAGCAGTTCCAAGTTTTCAATATCTATCTTATGAAAAAAATGCAACAGTAAAATACTCTTAGGATGAGTGGGTGGAAATCCAATACGCTAAATGCCTCATCAACATTTAAAATACTGCTTGATCCAGTCCAAGTAAGTATGCACACTTACTTACGGGTGCAAAAAGTGTGACAAATGTACACCTGATGACATCTGCAATGCAGGGTATAATATGTCCAACAGTATCTCCACACAGCAGTGGGGACATAAAACATACCCAGACCAATTCCAGTTCAGGGCAATAGCAAATGAATAATAGGGCTGAAAAGCACAAATTCTAAGACAGCTTGTCTCCTGAAATCAAGTCATTGAAAAAGACACCTCTGAAAGCTGTAGAATGCAACGTAAAATTTGACTTTGAATACAGGCTGATTCAGTTCCCTGCTGTCACAGTCTCACTCCTCTGAGAGCAGGTTGCTTAGCTGGGCTTCTACCTAAGATCCATGCTTTGGTCCTTCTGGCTTAATCTGGTAGTGCAGGATGAATAACACCCAGCTGTGAGTTAGTTAGTGATCAAGCCTTCCTGCCTATAGGAGAGTGCTTGGTGTTGGATATTAGGCAAGCAGTTGATGTCTGCAGTTCAAAGTGGACAGGAACCTGCTTCAATTGGTAGCTTTAGTAGCTTGCAAACAATTTATTGGAGGTTAATGGTGAGGCATGCTGTAGTAAGAGAAGAAAGCCTGTCTAGCATTTGGCTGTTGAATAATTACTGTATTTTTCTGTCCAAGCATTTAATCTTCCACTGAGGGACCCTACTGCTAGTAGACTACAACTAGTCAGTGACAGTTTTGTCCTGGTCTTGAATGAAGCCTGAGTCAGGACCAGAGTTAACTTAAAATTATAAGCCCAAAAAAAGCTGCAAGAGAGAGAGAACATGAACAGGAAAGAGAAAAGATGGTGCATTAGCTGGACATTCGCTGAGCAGCTTTGTTTTACTCTTCTGAAATGCTACAAGCTCTATTTTGTGCAAACCGCCAGTGGTTTTCCAATTGGACACATAAATTTTATGAGACAACTCTTAAAACAGATTCAAAATTGACCACAGAGGTCTCCCTCCATTCATAGTAAATCCATCTTTATTAAAAGTGAAGTGGTGGAGAAGGCGAACTTCCCATGTCCGTTTCCAGTTGTTCAGTTACTAACCCAGTCAGTGACAACTGGTGAGTTTAAGATTTATGACATAAGAAAAGTTAAACACATCCTTTCCTCAGATGATTGTTCTAGAGAGGGTAATTACACAAGTAGTCTAAGCTTATTATCTCTTTTTTCTTGCATTATCTCCCCTACTCCTCTTCCTTTTTGCACTTCTACATTTCCTACACATGTTCAGCAGAGTTGAAATGATATTTTCATAATGGACACACAACAAACCTTTAAGAGGTCTGATTGACAATGTGAGACTTTCTTAAGGAAAAGAGGATACAATGAATAGCTATAATGGAAATCATTAATGAAGGGACTTTTTTTCCTCTCTGAGAAAGGCTACTTTTTAATGCTGCTCAGGTTTCCTTCTCTATTTAGACAACAACACTGTGGAGGTCAAATCTACTGTCAGGTCTTTCTTGGTGATGCATAATGAAACTTAGGTCATTAAGGAATTTGAGTACTTTTTTTTTTTAATCCAATATATCCAAATTAAATTTTGGCTTGGCTGCTTGTATTCTGTGTGTGAGAGAGATTTCACCATTGTTTTGGTGGTTGATGTTCTCCTATCTTCTGCCTCTTAAAATAATTTGAAAATAACAACAACAACAACAACAACAACAACAACAAGAAAGGAACAAATCTGTTGAAAATATCTTCTAGCAAGCTTTAGGGAGCATCAAGAGCAGCACATTTCCCAGTGGCTGCAGGAAAAGTGAACCCAGTTCTTGATTGCTCTCCACTCCATCTCACCCCTCTGATGACAGGGGCTTCCCAGCTCCAGCCTGGCTTGGAGGCCTCCATCTGTTAGCATGGCAAAACACAGCTTCACCTACCTCTGAAGTACCTGGAAGCTGCTGGGAAGATTAATGGCTGGATTTTCTTTGTCCTCTCCCCTTCCACAGTTACCAGCTGTATAAAACTCTTGCCCAGGTGGCTGTGCAACAGATACACTGTGTGCTTGTCTGCCATGAAGGAGCAAACTGTGAACAAAAAGAAGTATTAATTTTCCTGCTGAGTGCTGGAGCACTGCAAGCCCAATGAGCAGGTGCAGGGTGAGGAAGAGAGGGAAAGTCTTCTCCATCAGCAACAGTAATGTAGTAGTAGCAGCATTTTGCCTTATTGCTGAATTGCCTTTCACCAGAATACCATGTGGAGGAAACCCACTTTTCAATACCTCCATTTCCTTAATGAAGGAGAAATCCTGAGATGAGTTATTCAATGTCCACATCCTTCCTATTGTATGCATCCTGTCTGCAGCTTCTTAGTGAAATAAGTGGTTTTTTCCTTCCTTTTTCCCCCCCCTTGTACCCTCTCTCCCTCTGCACTGCACACTGTTACTCACACTTTGTCTGCCCAGAGAAGCAGGCACACCTTCCTCTATAGCTCACTGAGGCTCAGAAGTGCCATTCCTGAGTGCCTTAGAGATTTAGTGTCTGTAATGCCCCACACTGACAATCCAGACAAGTCTGATATGAAGCTGGCATTATTTCTCACAGTCATTGCTATTGGGCAGAATAGATTGAATTTCAGCCTCAGTTTCCCTTGGATAAGTTGAGATTCATTGACTTCAGAGGAGGTCTGTGGTGCTGTAGAGAAGAGTTGTGCTATGTGCTCTCTTTTAGTTGTTCTTTTTCTCCCCCATTTCTCTTTCCATATTTACTTAACATCATCTTTCTTATGATATGGCCATTCAGTGTGAAGTGTTCAGTAAATAACATGAGATGTCTCCTCACAGGAAGGTTACAGACACCTGATTCAGTCCCTTTCACCTCTCCTTTTACCCAGAGTCTCTCATATTCTTACCTGTCTTTACTTTGAGCACAGAATTAATCAGCACAGTCCTTACTGCTGCCATAATCAGGGCTACTGAAAACATATTCCAGCTTACACCACCATTGCTTTCCCTTCCAGGGCCCAGGAAAATCAATAATCTATGAAGTGCTCAGTTAATTTTACCTGCTTAATGCTGCCAAAACATTTTTTGTATAGGAGCAATTCTCTACTAGACTTTTTGGGGGCAGAAACTGCCCACATTGACACAATAGGTATTAAGACCAGCATATACTCCATAGGGAGAGAAGAAATCTTTAATTTTGTGTAAGAGATGTCAGGTTTGGAATGGTTTCCACGACAAAGTCATGGCTACCTGAAGACCAGAGCTATTGAGAGCTTTTAATAAAATAAAAGCCTCTGCAGCTATTTAAACAGCCTCAAAAGTTGAGATCAGTTACAAGAATCAATAACCACACAAACAAAAAAAGGATGCCAAAAAAATACAAGTTCTTTTAATGTAGTGCTGTGTTACCACATATGGTTACACACAGTGTTGGGGGGCTAGCTCTGTAAACAGTCCTTTTACTGGCTTTTAATGGCACCAGATGTCTGTGTGGTAAGGAGGAAGAAAGGACTGCATTCAAACTGGGAATTGGGCCCTGTGGACTAGTTGAGCCCCAGAGCTGTAGAAGAGCCTCTTCCCTTCCTATAGCATCACCTCCAGTATTAAGTTGCATATAAAAATGGAAGATGCTCTGGGTTTTCAGACATCACCATTTGCTTGCCATCTGCTTGAGGCAAGGTTAATATAGTTACACCACTGTTTATGCCACATTGAGTCTTAAGTCATTATGTAAACAATGTAGCAAAGCCACTCTGATTTCTGTTGTCATTGGCCTTTTTCTAGGAAAGAGCCAAACAAATCTTTTGCTGTTGTATATCAGCAAGAGACACCAGCTGGACCTGAGAGCCAGAGTGCAGAACTGTTCTCATGATCTCACTGGGGCAAGGACAGAAATGGTGGTAGAATCATAGAATCAATTATTAAGGTTGGTAAAGACCTCTAAGATCACCCATTCCAACCACCAACCCACATCCCTCAGTTGGACACCTCCATGTTTCTTGAACACCTCCAGGGACAGTGACTCCACCACCTCCCTGGGCAGCCTGTTCCAAAACCTCCAATAGCAATGCTGTTATCCACTTACAGGGACACTGTCACACAAGCCAGTGATGAGATACAGGAAGGTTTTGTACTTAGTGTAGTATAAATTTATCCTTGTATCTTTGTAGTAATACATTATTATGTACTCCTCCAAAATGGAAATATACTGTGCACAACCTCCTTTCCACCTGCTGTGGAAGTTGGGGAAGTTGATGCTAACAATTATCACAGCCAGAAACAGTGCAATTTGTGAAGCACCATCACAAAACAGTTTTTTGTAGCCACAACATTCTCTTCCTTCATTATGTCTGTTCCAGGAGGGACTGCTAACATCCAAAGATACCTGTGCAGTGAATTCCAGAGCCTCACCCTCCCAGTACTCAGGAGCTGGGAAGTGCTCTGCCATGGGGAAATGGCTTACTGGGAGATCCTTGTTTTGACAGTACTGCTGAGGTTGATATCTCAAAGTGAGGAAGAAAAGCCTGCTGGCCTAGGGACCCTGTTTCCTGAAGGACCCCACAGTAAACTGAATCTTCTTGCTGATTTAACAGCTTTTGGCATTGTGGGAATTCTATTTTTGTTTGGATTTTTTTTAGTTACATGTACCTTGCTGTTCAGAAGAATTAGGAACTAAACACTTTTTAGATAGATACTAAAATCTCAATCACAATATTCAACAAGTGCCATACCTGAAAATTCACTGCTTCACTTCAGAGAGGTGTAAGAGTTGTGTCTGTCTCACAGCACCTACTCTCTTCCCCTACAGAAAGAAGCATATCATCCAGATGGGGCTGCTGAGGAGCAGCTCAACTCCTTCATAGTGATCAATACATTGGTAAACTCAGTCTGTGTAAGGAGAAATAGTTACTGCAACACAACAGAAAGCACAACAAGACAGCAGAGCAGCAAGATCCCAGGCCACAGCAGGAGAGGATCCAGTCAGACATGAGAGCAGTAGGTGCAAAAATAAGCTAAAGAAGCTGCTTACATTCAGAAGGCCTGTAAGGTCCTCAGGTAGTCAGAGATCTCCAGATGAAACATACTCACCTCCACTGCCAGCCCTTACATGAGTTCTGGGAAGGGGTGGATCCTGGCTCCACACCCTTCCTGTCACTCAGGTGCATTGCTTGCACCTGAGCTCCCTTGGGTTGGCCCTGCCTTCCACCAGGTGTTCAATCACTGGTTCAAGCCATGACTTAGCATTTCCACTACAGTTACTGTGTATTTTTATCTCATTCTTTGTAGGAGGATGTGTGCTGGAAACCTCTGGTACCCATCACATGTGGAATGGTGTACAGTGGTGGTACTCTGGGTCACAGGATAAAGTGTTGTCAATAACTGTGCACAACAGCTGCTGCATTGCTTCGCTGTGGTCCATCAGAGAGGCAAAGGTGGACAAGTACCAAAAAATTGTGTGTGTACACACTTCTATTGAGATGGTTTGTATGTGCCTTCCAGAGGGCTGTCACTGGGTTCATCACTCATCTCCCTGTGACACTGCCACAGTCTGGGATCACCCACCCAACAAATCAAAGAGTTTGGTTTTCTTCTTCAAAAGGATTTTTAGGCCCATGGAGAAAAAAAAGAAATCAAAAAGAAAAAAGAAAGCAAAAAAAAAAAGAAAAAAAGATCACTGACAAACACATAACTGCAAACTTTTTTCTCAAACTTTCAAAAATCTGAAAACCTGCTCCCTCCAGTTCAGACAAATAATTTGTAGCTACTTGGGAAGCCAGCACTCACAGTGCCAGGGACTTCCTGGGTGAAGGACAAAGCACAATGGCACCCAGTGTGCGGATGGGAACAGGCTGGTGTAAGCCATGTGTAAAATACATACACAAAGCTTTTGCAGAAGGACAGGCAAGACTTAGAACAAAAATAGATGGAGATGTTGCTGGATGCATAATGCCCCCTTCCCTTCTTCAGGATTCCCTTCCCATTCCCTGTACCATTCCTCCTTCCTGAATTTAAACTGCGAAGAGAACAGACTGTGGAGAGCAGAACAGGGGTGATGCTCAGCCCCTCCGTATCCCTGTTATATTGAGCCATGGGCTTTTTGGCCTATGGGACAAGCCAGAAATATCCACCAGAGCCTTCTGTTTTTGCTCCTGTGTTCTGCTTTTCTGTAAAGGTCTGGAAAGCAAATACCTTTGGGAGCCACTATTATTTAGTTTTGTTTTTTGGAAAGAAAAAAAAAAGGGGGAAAAAGAAGAATGATGACACTCTCCTGTGCTTTTTCAGATCATGCACTTTTTATCCCCCGGCACAGTTCGTAAACAACAGACTATAAAATAGAGAAGAGCAGCCCTCAGATGTAATAAATAGAATATGGATTCGATCCAGCATTTTAAGAAAAGATAGTTCCACTTACTGCAATAGAGAACAACGATGCCAGGATGAGATACAAATAGCTGTAATATTTTTTGTGTTTTTAAGACTTTTGCAGAGAATAATCATAAATCAGGCTTTGGAAAATTCAGTATTTTTACCCACAGAAAACTATTGCCAGTCCGCAGCAGCAAGTCGACCTGAAGGGAGATCACACGGCTGGGAATTCATTTATAAAGTGACTGTCAAATTTGAGTCTATATCCTCTAACACATACCATCTGCAATCACATCTCCTCCAGTCTGCCTCTGCGCTCTGTGTTTAAGGGAACAACTGCATAGAAGTATCGTAACTTGTCCCTATTGTGTGGAGAGGTACACCTGCCACTTCATCTCATTTGCTTTGACACCAGATCCTTTCAGCTTGTCACTGCCTTGGGAGGAAGGCTCATCCCCAGCCATGTATTTCTTAGAGCTGATTCACATCTGAGGAAGGAGGCAGAGCTGTGGCTCTCTGTGGCCCTGCAGCTGGTTTAGTCATTTCCACCAGCGCAAAATGGATGCTAACAGGCAGAGCAGTGAATGGTTATACAAGGTGCATTGGCAATGGAGAGCAAGACACTGGGAGTATTGATTTAGCAGACTGTGAGTGAGTTCTCCTTGTTTCTTTTAGAAATGTTCACAAAGTTCGGTGCCAAGAGCAAAGATAAACAAATTTATCATCCAACGGTGGAAGGGAAAAAAATTGCCACTCTGGAAATTCAGTTCTACAAGCTTTTGTAACACTGAACATAAAGGGATAGCAGAGGCAATATTCATTTTATTCCTTGCTGTGGTGGTGGACATATATTAGCTACTGGAAGCCTCAAAGCACTACTTAAGTGATTACAAACTCTGTACATGCAGTTCAGTAGTCACTAAGCTATGGCCACCTCTGGACTGTAGCAATGCTGTCATTAGTTCAATCTGGGACACTGGGGGGGATATTTTGGCAATTATTTCAAATTGGAAAATGCCAGTTGATTGAAAACGCAGGTGGTGATCTGAATGTCAAAGCTGGGGTCATTGCAAAGTTTGGTGGGAGGACAGGGGGGAGGGAATTAAACCAGAATAATATTTTTGCTGTTGAATCTACTGTGATTTACATTAAAATGTAAACGTTTTGAAATTAAAAGAAAACATTTAAAATTTATACGCCAAAAATATTATAAAGGGAAGCTCATAGAAATGATTTGTTTATATGATCTGAATCTTTTTAAGTTTCAGATTCCTACCTTTCACTCTGTATCTGGATAGGAAAACTCTAGACTGAGAGTTGTTTGTGGATTGGAAAAACTGCTTCCTGCCCACCTCTCTTGGCAAACCACTGTGTTTCTGTTTTGCTGCCGAAACTTCAAAAAGCAATAGGCAATGGTTGGATCAGAGTTGATCTTCTACATGAGAAACCCTCCCAGGATGTACATTTCTTTAGAAGCATGTTCATGGCCATGGGAATGTTTTGAAAGGTGAGGTTACTCTAATAACTCCTGTGGCTTCCTCACCGTGGGAAGGTAAGCAAGCAATAAATATGCCCTCCTAGACTTCTTCCACGTTTGTTTTTGCTCTTCTGCAGGATGAAAACATTTGTCTGACTGGTTTTCAGATGGGAAATAGCCAGGCAGCCACGACACAGATGGAGGGACATGCTGCGCACTGTAGTTTTGGAAGCTTCCATGATGCCTCGAGTCTTTCTCTGCCTTCTTTTCCTATGAGGAAGTCTTGAGGTTCAAAATAGAGACCATATCCACACGTTTCCTTTGAGCTCTTACGTCTGTCCCTGTTCCTTATTGCTATCTCTGGGTAAAACACCACCACAGAGCAGCTTGGGTGCCTTCTTATTTCAGTTCCAGCCTCTGAACTTTTCTCTGAAACCTTTGAAAGTAAACATTACTGAGGTTTATTTCAGACTGGCAGTAGCCTCCTGGCCATTTCCTTCATTTAAGGAACTGGAGAAACCATACGTAAATTAAAACCCAAAACCAAACCAGAACACCTTTGCTGACAAAGTCTGGGGAACCCATGGAAAAGCGTGTTCAAACAAGGTGACCTCAAAGCAGAACTTTGTCTCTGCTCTGGAGGAGAAGCCTGAACTCAAATGTCTGGATTGGTGCAGAGAAAGCCTCAGCAAAGTTATTATTTCTAACCCCAGGGTAACTTGAGTATGAAAGCCTGCATGGTCTGAGTGAGGATCATCACAGTATCTACTCATCAAAGTACAATTGAGATGGCCCTCGTTAGTACAACATCAATATGCTTCATAGCTCCCAGTAGTGAAAAGTGAGCAAAGCCTTGACACCTGCAGCATCCACCGCTGCAGTAAGCAAAGGCAAAGGCCATAATCAACTTGGGAAAGGTACTCTGGTCCAAAAGTAATGCCTCCTATTTATTTCTATGGAAATTACAACAATACAAAGAGCACAATAACATTACTTGAGAAAGCAAGTTCTCAGCTACAAAACAGTGTTTTTCAATGTATTCACCACCAGTAGCATGGATGAGCTGATCAAGATGTTCTTCATTTCATGGTGTGACAGCTGTGCATGGCCATCTGGAACATGGATTGTCTTTCAAATCGCTGTCACCACTGCTGAAACTCACCACCCATCGCCTATCTGTGCACACATCCACTGTTTGGTCTCCATAAACATTCAGCAAGTGTCAGTGAATGTCAATGGGTACCATTTTTTCCACGTGGAGGAATCTGATGACACATCTTTGCTTCATACACACTCCCCTGTCAGGTGCCATTCTGTCAGACTGCCCCTCTGCTGCCATCTGTCACACAGCAACAAAATGGAATATCGGTGGGAAGGTCCAACCTCTGCTGCCACGTCCGCCAACATCCACCTCTGATGCCACGGACCAACATAATGAAATAGGAGGCATTACTTTTGGAGCAGCACTCATACAAATTACTAGAAATGTGAAAAAGCAACAATACAGTTCTTTTTGAAAGGAAGAAACTATTTGGGGGACAGGGTAGAAAAGGAAATCTCAACAGAGCTGACTGAAGACTGAAGAGCCAAGACCTGACCTTCTGACCCCAAGGGGTCCCTTCCTCTTGAGGTGACCTACCTAATACCAAATACATCCTGAACTCCAAATGCAGATTTCTCGAGTTCTCATTCTGGACATAATGCTCAGATTGGAAATAATTTGCCCCGTCTGTTTGTAAATTAGGTCTGGAAGTGCCCATTGACTCTGGCAGGGCTATTCTGAGTTAGCCCATGTTTGCAGGACAGCGGGGAGTCGGGGATCTGCATGGAGCATAGAAAGCCGGGTGAGGAAATGCTCCCTTCTTGAAATGAGAATGGCACAGCGACCTGTCTGGCTTGGAAATCAGGGCCAGTTTGCTAGTTCTCTTGTCTGGCTGCGTGCAGAATGAAAGCAAGCATCATGCTATCAGGTGCTTTCATGTCTTGTTACCCAGCATCAATGCATGCACGTCTTTGTTCTCTCTCTGGATCAATCCCAGAAATATTTTGACAGGAGAAGGGGTGTTTTTCTGTCTCTCTCACCATGCCAGGCTCTCAGACCGGGAGGGGACGCAGGGTGTCAACAGTGATAAGCAGGAGGGGAGAAGATGCCTGGCACTGTGAGAGTTCAGGCTGGGACAGTTTGATCTCTCCCAGAGCATTTGCAGTGCTTGAAGATCACTGCTTTTGACACGTTTCTCCGGCTGCTGAATGAGAGGATTTACTTGGGTGAAATTTAGGCCCGAGGGGGACATGAAAATCATATTCATAATTTGAAGTGACATGTGATTCAGGATTAAAAAGCTGGCTGGCAGAGAAAAGAGCTGAGGTTATCCTTTTGAGCTGTGCTAATGCAGAAAACTGTGTTTTTAATCCTGTTTTAAAAAGGCCTAGAAGGTTTCCAGCTGGGGCAGTTAGAATATAAAGGAGAGGTAAAGATGAGGAATCCCTTTTTCAAAAGGGGAAAGGAAAACAACAAAACAACAGCAAAAGATCAAGTTCTGCTTTTGTTTTCCTTCTGATAGCAAACTGAAAGCTAACACAGGAGATGTTTCTAACCTCTCTGCCTTTGTCTGATTCCTTGGAGTGCCGCTGAGAGCGGTCAGTGGGGCAAAGCGCAGTGAGAAAGGAGCAGTGGTGCTAAGGGCAGGGCTCATGGAGCTGTGCCTCCAGTTGGTGTGCTCTCCCACCAATGGGTTCCAGCTGCGGCTCCCATCACTGCCCAAGAGCTGCTCATCCACTGTGCTGTGAGCACAGGGCAGAGAGGTACCCCCAGCCCACTTAGCTTAGCTTTATGCAATTAGCCTCTGCTTCCTCTCATGTCACATCTCCTGAGAGGCTCTTCATTATAGCAAGACGCTGCACTGGCATCACTGCTTACTG
Organism: Pavo muticus; assembly: GCA_016647715.1. Classification (NCBI taxonomy): domain Eukaryota; kingdom Metazoa; phylum Chordata; class Aves; order Galliformes; family Phasianidae; genus Pavo; species Pavo muticus. The sequence goes on along the minus strand of JACDJE010000221.1, from coordinate 549,019 downwards.
TGCCTTTTATACTTGTTTTAGGCTCTTGGCTGATGTTCCTCTCAATCCTTATTTTTTTGGTCTGTCTTTTAACTCTCACCGGACTGCAGAGAGCTGAAAGGTTTTGAAGAAGAGGGGATGTAGGGGAAAGTGTAAAGAGGGGAAAAGAGGAAAAGAGCAAAAGTCTTCAAAAGTAATGAAACTAATAAATAACATCTTTATTTTTTCCTGCTCGAGGTTCATGAGAAAACCTTCGTTCTTTTCTGACAATATTATTTGACTTTTTTCATTAGAATAATTTTCAGCGCTGTGAGGTAAAAAGGCACCTTTCAATATAGCTGCTTAAAGCATGGCAAGTGGTTGTACATACTGCAAAGAGTGGTCCACATTCCAAAACACGACATGTTTGAAGCTACAGGTGTGTCTCAAAGTAATGTGCAGACTGAACAACAAATGGTACGATCACAAATTAACATGTTAAGGATGCTTTGCCGTATTTGCATCAGTGGTTTCTGAAAGGCTTAGGTTATTTCTTCTGTAATTTTGCAAAGTAGCATTTCACAATGGAAATGGCAGCTTTAGTTGAAAAGGTCTGTTATAAATACGGGAGTTGTTTGGGTGAGGTGTTTTTTTCCTACCTTTTACTGCATCACATAAAATCCACTTCAAAACCTAGGTTTGAATTAAATGAAAACACAGTCATTGTGATCTGAAAAATGTGACATTTTCCTGTTTTCCAGAGCAGATTTCCATTAGATTAATACCCTTTCCTCTCCTCTCAAAAGCTCTTTTTAGTTGAAATAGTATTTTCTAATAAAGATCAGCACTGCAAAAAATAAAACCTTTGCCCAGCTTTGTTCAAAGTCTGTGACTGGAACAAACCACGTGAGATCAAGATTTCAACTTCTTTGCCCCTTGAGATATCATTCCTTCCCCTCCTCTGGAAAACTCCTCAGATGGGACAAAAAAGAAATGACTCAAAGGTAAAGAAGGCCAATGAGAGCCCTTCCGTGTATGTATGGACTTTGGGTTTGGGGATTGCTCTGAATCAATAGGTTGCTAGTATTTACCTAATAGCCTATACATAGAATTTAAGGATGCCATCATATGTGCTTTTAAAATCATCCTGTAGAATTCAGCAGTTTATTCAGTCCTCCTGTTATGACTAAAAATGAGTATTTTCTATTCCTATCTTGAAAGAGAAAGCTCTTCTCCACGCTCCCAAACACTTTCTAGCAGTCAGGGAGAGGAAAAGCACACTGAAGTCTGAACAACCTCTGTCCCCAGAACTGCTTTCACTCATAGGCTGAACACAGCTGATACTGGATCATTAAGAGACCATAAACATGAAAGCCAATGATGCTGTTTTTCACAGAGACACTTTCCAGGGTAGAACTGCACTTTCAGCACGACAGCTTTGGCTGCTGGCCAGCCAACGACACAATCCTCCCGGGAGTTCTCTTACAATTGCTGGGTACACTAAGAGTACATGGTGCATATTATATGTAATCAGGGAAGCAACTTCTCCCTTGGGTTCTTAATAGAGTTTCCTGCCTTAACAGCTCCATTGGTAATTTTTGTTTGGTTTTTTTGTGCTTCAAGCATTGGCACATCACAAACTAGATGTATTTGCCAATCACTATCTGCACTGCTGTCTCCAAAAGACACTATTTGGGGGGACTGATGGGAAATGACTTATTAGGTTGTGTAGTCTAATTCTGTGCCAGAGACAATGTGTACTGCTCGGTGCTCAGGAGCTGTGCTGGGGGTGTTCAGCCAACAAGGGGCGGCTGAAAATGCTTTCTGAAGGACAGTGCGGGAAGTGCCATCTTCCAGCTTGGATGTCTAATTGACTGTTTGCGTGTATGACTGCCACAGTGTGGTCGCAATTACGGTAATTGTATGGGCATGTGAGACATGCAATTGCACATGCCCCGTGCTAGAAATCTGGACACAGGTAATTGCCAAAGACCACAGGGAGACAGCTCAGAAAGGAGATGCAATGCCATCCCTAGGCTGGAGGATGCGCTCCCTTCCTGCCTGCTACCTCAGCTTTTCCATCTCCTCACTCAGAAGAAAGGAGGCCGAATCCTGTCCTGAGCACCTCCTCTTGGACCTGTGTGCCCAGCAAAAGTTTCCGAATTGTTTTTGAAATCCAAAATGAGGTGAGGCCAGCCTCTTTGGACATGGTTTTATGGAAATGCATAAGGAAGATGCTACAAATAGGAGCATCACATGTTATTAACTGCATTCCCTGAGAAACTCAAAACCAACTGAGGTCATCTTTATTCATAGGAAAAAGTCCACGGCCTATTTGTAAAGTGTTTCTCTGTGTAACTCTGGCCAGTACTACTTAACAGTTGTTGTCTCACTGTGTGTACTGACTTTTTATCCAGCAGCATCAAAAATGAGATCAAAACCTTTGGTTTGAGCTGGAAGTCTCACAGAAGTCAGAATTTCAGGAATGAAATCTCGTAAAATGTGCTCACAGTTCCACTGTTGAGAATAAATGTGGCCTTTCATTTTATCACTAAGGTTGTGAATTTATAAAAATTGCATTAAATGTGATTTAAAAACCCTTCCTGTATTGTGTTGCCATTTCAAGTCAGAGTGTAATCACGCAATCATTGCTAAAAAAATTTTACAGGCACACGCACACCATTACAGATGTATTCAAAGACAGGAATCTGTTTTCTGTGTACTGTTTTAAGTATCTGTGTTGATCAGGGTGCAATACAGAATAATAAAAGACCAGAAAAAAATACTGAAATAAATCATATACTCCTTTTATAAACAGAGTTATGAGAAAGATGGACCATTTTCTCTGAGTATGTAATTTTTATTCTGTCTCTTTAATTTACATGAATAATTAAAATGGGCTCAAACAATCCTATGCTCGTATGGTTTTCCAGGATTAGAAGAAAATGTGCTCTAAGAAAAGACTAATGAATGAAATGCTGCAAATCATAACGGGGAGCCTAATTTGGGAGACATGATTAGCCTGATTTTCAAACAAATATTGAAGAAAATACCTGAATGTTCATTTATTTTTCATCTCCAACTTTGAGCAATACAAACATTTGATTTTAATCTGCAGTGAGCAGAAAGAATACGATGGGTGAGTGCCCAAGAAATTCAGGTTTAAATCCTAATAATTGAGCTGAGCTTTCAGAGCCAATAAAGGTTTCAAAGTGAATGTTTTTAAACAAGATTAGCTAAATACTGTCTGCTTCATGAAATATCTCACAGAGATACCTAAAAATGTAGCAATATGAATTATGTAGATTTATATAGAATTTAATTAGACTAATGAATTGATACTTGATGTGGCCATGAGCCATCTGGTATTGTACTGTAACGGAGGCTTCCAGGAAAGCATTTTACCTCCTATTGCTCATTTCTCCATCCACTCGTGCTCCCCTGGCCAGCAGCATGAGAAAACATTTTGCATCCTCTTCTGGGCTCGAGGAATAGCATGTGGAAACTTTTGCAAAGGTCCATAATGGAAAATAACTGGAAGGAGGCACTTAGCACTCAGACCATCAGACAGCGGATGGTCAGGCTGGGCTCCTGCTCTCCAGGGTGCTCCAGCTCTCACCTCATTTACAGATCTCTCTCTATGCTGTAGGAAGCCTAGGCTTCTTCTAAAAAAGCTTCATCCAAAGAGGATGCTTCCCAGCTTTCTCAGGCTGAATCATGCTTTGGATGTGGCCACCCTGTCCTGTAACTTTGTCTTGTTGAATAACATTGACTAACTTCAAATAACTTGCAGACAGAGAAGTTTGGGGAGGTAAGAACCCTGCCTGGGGACAGTCCCTTCTGTCTTCACACTAGCCACTAAAGCAGCAGCCAGGATCCCCATCAGAGACCTGGGCAAGGGACCACCTTCACCATTAGCTCTCCAGTGCTGTCATACAAAACTAAACTGAGTCCCTTTATTCAATGTTAGGATCTGGCCTGTTTTCTGGCACATGGCTCCTTCGTCCTGCAGGAGTTATGAGTCACAAGCTAAGCCCTGAAGTTACTAACACAGCTCCGTGTTCAATCAAGTTGCATATTTTGCAGCATATTCTCCTTTGGGGTTTGGCAATGCAAAGTGTCTCAGTCGCAGCCAGAGCAGGAATTTTGATGAGCTTTTCCCAGCTGGACTTCTTGTAATCATCAGAGGGATAAAGAGATCTTCGAGGCTCCAGATCTTTCCCTGTCAGGCTCTAAGCCCATCTCCAGCTCTATTGAGCTTGTCAGGGTTTTTATTTACAAGTTTCAGCTAAAAATCTGCCCTGCTAGACTGAGCTAGGCTGTTTCTGCTCATTCCCTGATCTCCAGGCTGCCTCCCTGCACACGTTAGGGGACAATTTGTTTAAGGCCTGAGGCAGGCATAATTACAAAATTTAGGCAGAACCCTGAACTGACCCCAAAGGTCTTCCTACTCAGACAGAAATCATTTGTCACAATGAGCCTGGTCGTAACCTGCTGACCCCAGGAGCTCAATTAATTTCACGCAGAAAAAGTGTTCACAGCCTCTGGACCTCTCTGCAATGGGATTTGCACAGTGACATCTCCCACTCATACGAGCCCATATGGGCAAACGGGTTTAGAAATTTCTCTGGAGAGAACAATGAACATTTAGCTAGCCTGGGCGAGTCTGCAGCAGAACAGCCATACTGCTTCCTATAGACAGAGATGGGGCTGTTCTGTGTGGCACTGCCTTTTGAGTCAAGCAAACTCAGAAAGCATTTTGGGGCCGACTCTCACTAGCTACTGCTGAACTGCCTGGATTTGAGCTCTTGTTCTTACTCAGCTGCTGGGGCTCTATTGCTTTGCCTAAGTGACACACAAACTCGAGCAAGAATAGAGCTTTAATCTGAATGATTTTATATTTGCTTTCTGGTTTTACTTCAAAGCAATGACTGTACTTCAGCAAATAAAATTAAAATATGTCTAAACTGCCTAAAATTAGCTGTTTTATGCAAGATGGGTATAGAGACAATAGGGAACAGATTAAAAAGGGGTTCAGAGCGCTTGGACTGATGGATATGCAGTCAGATCCCATAGCAAGCTGTCCCTTTGGTTATATGGTAGGAGTGCACTGCACCCGTTTGTATTGGAAGAGGTGTAACTAACCAGAATAGTAAAAATCTGGCCTCTTCTATCTCTTGGCATAGTCCAGCCATCATATTTAATTAGGATGAAAAGCAGAGTCGAGAAGATAATTCGAGAGACATCAGTCATTGCAGGCAATATGGGGCACTGATTTTTTGTATTGAATCATTCAACCTGCTTATGCGTTCACAGGAATGCCAGCGTCTGGACTGGGTAACCCAACAGGATTCATTGTACAATACTCATAACGAATTTTCACTGGGCTATGCAAACTGTGCTGTGAACTCAGCTGCTTTTGTCCAAAGCACCCAGAATTCTACTGCAGGGAAATCCCCAGATGGCACAAAATTGGCATTCCCTGTTCTTTGCCACCCAGCCTCTCGGGACAGGAGAAGGTAATGGGGTGAAGCACGGTACAGTTATTCACGTGGAGCTCAGTCACAGAAGGCACTATCTGCAATCCCTTTCTTTTAGAAATTCAGTCAAAATCCTCTAACTTGAGCAACAACAGGCTTTGGATCCTACTGGCCTCCAAGAGCAAAAAGATGGCAGATAATTGCCTCCCCACCCTCTTCTTCCCTTTTTGCACAGCGCATAAACTCACCACTTAGGACAAAGCCCAAGAATTATGCAGAGCATATTAAATAATGCATGTACATGACAACTTCACCACAGACCACTTTCCCCAGCTTGATGTATGCCCACTATTTAGACTGTTTAACTGATGCTACAATTTGTCCCCTGGTTTGTGCACAGCCTGACAACATTCAGAAACTGCCTGCCTACACACTGTTGTCTCAAGTGCTTTCACTCCTGAGGATCATAGAAGATAAAAATAATGCATGTTGAGTGTGTGTGTAAGTGTGTGTATATATGATACACGATTGCTGAACACTTATGACATTAATCTTCACTCACAAAGACAGAAGAGATAACTCATGAGTTATCCCTCTGCTCAACCATGAATATAAATGTCAGACTCCTAAAGGAGATGTTGTCTAATGAAATATCGTGAATTATTGAATCTCCTGAGCCATGTGCAGATCTCCCTTCTTCTTCCCTTTTGGGTTTAAACTGAGTATTTTTGAGGTGACGCTATCAACATTGTGATAAAGAGCAGACGGAAAGATTCTTAATGAAGCATTAAAGATCTAGACTCCATAGTGTGAGATGTCTGGGAGCTGCTGGCTGCCCACTCTCATGGCATTCCTAATTATATGCCTTAAAATCTACTTATAGGATCAAGTATTTTGGAGAGTTCTTCCCCTAAGTACCCAACTCAGAGGGGAAGGTAAGGGAGTCTGAGGCTGTAGGAGGCAACAACATGGTCTATAAATTACATTGGTGTAATTAAATCAATGTAAAGTGGATCAAGTTACTTCGGTGCCAACTCAACACACTTAAAATGGTTTAAGCCCCGTTTAAATAGGTTTAGTTTCATTTAGTAAATTAGTATAGACAAGCCAAAAATTCTCTGCAATTTGCCATTGCTTCTGGCCTCGTCAGCTTGTATGTCGCACTGGCTTATATCATCTAGAGACATACTTACCAACGTGCAGCTTACCACCTTATTCCTGCCTTTCGCTTCTCCCCATGAAGTCATGGATTCATGAAGGGAACAGTTTACTTACAGAAAGTTCATGCAGAAGAGTCACGAGACAGCAGAACCCTTCCTGTCTGCTCGCGTTATAGTCCCAGGCTTGTTTCAGTCTGAATTGCATTTGTTTTGATGCTGAGATTGGAGATTTGTGTTAACTCTATGCATTGGAATTGAAAGAAGTCCAAGTGCCAACCCAGAACAAGCTCTGCTGGCAGATCTCCGCTCACTTTAGCTCACATCTCTTCTTCCTTGTTCTTTCTTTGTCTGCTTGCAGAACACATCCATTAATTCTTCTGAAACCCATCAACTCCTGCAGGGCTGATCTCTTCTCTTTTACTGAGAACTGTAACTTGCTGCAATCTGATCACTGTGCAGAATGTCTTGCTATGTGTAAAACCCGTGTCAGATAAAGCTGAAGCTTCAGCTTAACAACGCACAAATAAGCAGTGGGGATGAACATTCAGGGTGTGGGTAGTGCAATCCATCCAGCCTACCAATGCATTGTGCAATGGTTGTGCTGATACCATCACGCTAATCCCCACATTTGCCCTATGATGTAGAGATGTGTTATTATCCCCACTTACAGCTGCAGCACAAAGGATGAGGGTAGAATAAATGTCTTGCCAGAAGGCGGATGGGGAGTCTGTGGCACAGCAGATTATAGGAACCAGGTGACCTTTGTCTTGGTTTGGCTCTATGCCCAGAAAATCTCCTTTTCTTCCTGTAGTTATCATGCCTTCATTTTGCAAAATGGAAACCTCTATTGAAATCTCTAGCCCTTTAAGGCTACCAAAAAAAAATAATCTTATTACCGAGTCTAAAAAAATACAAAGAACCCTTCACTTACCCTGTAGGCCTGAGCATATTGCATGATTGTACTATATTTAAGAAATGACCCAGCATGAGTAATGGACGTATTGTGATGTGGTGCCGTTTTGGCCAACACGCTACCCCTGGCCTCTTTTTTCCATTCACATGAGTCAGTTCAGTGCTGTGCATCCAGGACACTGATGATGTCCATGGGAGCTGATCCCGATTATCTGGAGAAACACAATAGATTGGGAATGCTGTTGGTGTATGGCATTGCCTGTGTGGCATGGCTGCCCTGCTGCAGAGATGTTTAAGGACAGGGCTCTGGTACACCGAGCGTGAGCTCCATCACATCACCGTCATCCACTGACACAGGGTCTGCACTGGGCTGCTAAATTCCTTAAGTATTTATTGAAGGCACAGTGCCTCAGGCTCCCCCTGCTCCTCTGCATACCTAGCTGAAAATTACTGCCAGCCTCTGCCACTGACCCTTACAGGAAGCATTGAACCGATCCCCCCTGACAAACACAGAGCAATGGCTCGGCCTTGCCGAGTGACCCCTCTGAGGTCGGCGTGACACTGTAGGCAAGGATTGATTGCAGGTAGCAGGTGAGACCCTTTCAGTCGGCTGCCTCTGGGATGTGGCCAAAGGCGCTGTGCTGCAGGCAAGGCACGCCCTGCGTGGGGACAGCAGCCTGAGCCGCCTTTATTGGGGCTGCCTGTCTGCCACTGATGTGCTTTTTTAGCCTTATAATTGCAGGGTGTATGGACGCTTTCCCTTGCATTGGGGAGCAGAAGTGCTTCATGCTTCCCTGGGCAGAAATGGAAATGAGCACTGTCTCTACACCCGACACCCCCTCCTCCAGACCTCCTCCATTGACCCGCAGTGAAGATACCTCTCATTTCCAGCACTGTCCAGAAAGAGAATTTGATTCGAGGTAATTGTTGTCCGATGCAGTCGATGGGGCCTCCATCCAGAGCTTTATGGGAGCGATATTACAGCGGGAGTGATTTTGCTGTTGCAGTGGATTGCATCAATATACTCTGGAACTGATGTGTTAGGATCAGGAAAGTGACATTTACTGCAGAGAAGGGAGTATGTGTTTGGCCCCAAATTTAGCTGGGAGTCAAGAGACATAATTCTATCTTCAGCTGGAATCATTTATCCCAGCTCTGGATCTTGCCAAGACAAATAAGCGCTTCTTCATGCTCACATGCTAATGCTGTTGTGATGAGCAAAAGATTCATGTATTTTATAATCGCTTCTCAAATTAAGCTGTTAAAATCAGGCAGAAACCAAAATTCTAGGGCAGTGGGCACACATGATATAGTCCTTTATCTCAAAACTGTAGGTTAATACGGGGAGGGGGGGGAGGGATGTTACATTTCTTCCTAATTTATATTAAAATTAGACAGAGGACAAAGAAAAAGAAAGAAAATGCCTGGTCTAAATCTGGTCGAGGTTCTGAATCCCAAATCAAAGGAGCGAGGCATCCTCTGCAATAAATGTTTTATGAGGAGCACACACAGCATGGTAATGCCCACAGAAATCTGACAGTTTTCTCTGCTTTCCCTCTCTCTGCTCTAGTTTCCCATCTGTGCCTCGGGTCATACAATTGAGCCTTGTTGCTCCTGTCCTTGCCTGTGGTCCCTGATTCATCACTTTTCAGACATCACTTTGCTGCGTCTGGAAGAAGCAAGCAGCAGAGACATGACTTTCCCTGAATTTCCTCAGCTCCATTTGTACTGCTTCCGATTTATTTGCTGTTCCTTTTCGCTTCTTTTGCACTTTCTCTCTGGTTGTGTTTCTTTTCTCACTACCGTGTGTGGTTTGATGTCACCTGGGTAGAAAACAACTCCACAGTGTTGGGGAGAAGTCCTCATGCTGCTGATCTGGTTGGCCCAAAATGTCCAATATATCCCGAACGTCTCTTAATAATAGGACCCGGAGCAATCCCACATGTGTTGTTCCTAATGGTGAGACCTTCCAAAGGGAACAGCTCAGTGCTTCTGTGGAGCTCCAGCACAGTGTTATCCAGTGATCTCCTCACACTACTGAGGCACATGCTTCCTTAAGGTCTGAGATATTTTCTCAGAAATTGCACACTTTTTCCCCTTATTTTTACTGTAAAGGATACCGAAGGATGAAGAATCTCCTTCATCCCTTGGTAGGTGGTCCCTGTGAAGCATCACTTTCCTGTTGGGAATGTGCTCCTGGCTTCCTGTTGGAGTAGGTTTAGTCATAGTCATTACTTTTAATTTTAATTCAGTGTTGTAGGAACATTTTCATCACAACTAATTCAAAAATATGAGGACTCTCTTCCAAGCTTTTTTTTCCTCTGCCTCTTCCCATGCAACGCAGAGTGATGGAGAGGGTTCTCCCTTGCATTTCTACTGAGCTTTGCTTTAGCCCCCTTCCTTTCCTTACATCAGAGAATAAAGCCCGCACAGACTACATTGTGCACAAACTCCTTTGCAATGGATGTACTTCTGCCACTAGGCCAGGAACAATCTCAGATTGCAAATACAGCAAAGGAAGGCATGGCAGAGTCCTGTAGCACAGCCTGACCTCAGCTCCCCCCCAGATGAGATGGTATTTTCACTCACCTCCCAGCCAGCATCACGCTGGTGCAGCAGTCAGCCAACTCAGCCTCCTGGACATATTTTTGCAAAGTTATAAAAATTGAAATTCTGTATATTTGCTGCAAGTGACAAATGAGAGCATAAAGCTGAGTAGAGAAATTACCCAGGGAAAAAAAGGAAAAAAAACACCCTCATCCCCCCAGGAATCAGATCATGTTTGGGACTGTAACTGGATCAGACAAGCTACAGCCAGTGAAACTACAGAAATTCACTGTGCACTGGAGAGCTGCAAAATACAGACCTGTGGCTGCCCTGCCCAGCCCCACGTGTATACACACTCCTCAGCTTCTGCAACGTGCGTTGTGTATCCTTGGATTTGGACTTTGACCAATTTTATTTTTAAAGAAGAGCGTAAGTATGCTCGTCCCAAACACTGCTGTGCTAGAAATGGCATGTTATTATGAAAACTTATTTTCAACACATGGGCAAGGTCTGGGGCAGCCTGTCCTAACGATTTATTGACGGGTCAACATTTCCCAAGCCAGCACTGCAGAGTGAAGGATTCTCAGGCTATCGAATATTTTATATACACTTGATGAAGTAGCTTTTGCATGAATCAGACCAAAAGGATCAACCAAGAATTGTTTGGGTTCTCAGCTCTGTCATAAAATCTGTTCTGTGAGAAATCTGCTTCTCAGCTCCTTTCCCAAGACAAAGCACGGATTTTTCCTTTCCTCCATATTTTGTCTTACCTGCCCAGTATGGTCTGGGCTTTTATTTTCCTGTGCTCTGTTGGAGTACCAGCAAAGTGCTGTCCAATTTTTGGTTTCAACTTCCAAATAAAACCATGAAAAAATACAATGATAACTATGGGGCAATTCTGGATACCTAAAGGGTGTTGGGCTTTTTAACTTTTTGTTTGTGTTGCTCATTACTCCTTATAGGAAATCAGTGCCTTATCTAACAGGGAATTTACAAAGCTTTTCACTCCTAATGCTGTTATTGCTAATAAAAGCAGTCATTAACTGAGCAGTGCTCCTGAGTAAATCTGGTCACACAGTCATAGTGTGGGTTCACGTGCCGAAGAAGCTCATGGGCTGGGCTATAAGAATGGAGGAATGTGAAACATGGTAAGTGGAAGGAAATCGGTAGTTGCTGAGATGAGATGGCAAGTTTTTGTCCATCCTTTGCACCATGACAACCCAGGCTATTTGCAGACTCAGATGGGCTTAGCAGTCTGCCAGCAAAAAGATCAGAAGGTCCTTGCAACCACCATAGACAGCAAATCCTCAGAGAGGATTAGGGTTGAACACTGAAAGCACGCAAGAGAGCCAGGAGGCAAAGTCTGTAGACCTGGAAGAGGTGGTTTTTAAAGTCACAATGTGCAAGAGAGTAAAGTGAGCATTACAGCAGATAGAGCAAGGGAAGAAGAGCAGGAAAGGAGACGGGAAGAGTGCGATGTCAGGTGTTCAGGAGGTGGGAATGGAGGAGATACAATTGCCCAGGGAGAGCAGATACTAGGAAAAATAAATCTCTCAATACAAAGCTCAAAAAGGAAAAAGAAATCACAGGGAAGTTGGGGAGAGAGTGCCAAAGCCCATAAAAAGGTTTGATGGTATTTTGACCTAAATGGAAAGAGATAAGGGAGAGGTCTGAAGAGAGACATGAGCCATCCTAATTCTTATCTCTGTCCTTGGGCTGGTGCAGTAGACTGGCTGCAGACAGGTTCGTACAACATGTGGGTATTGGTTGCATCTGGAATTTATGAGATTTTTGACTTACTGTCAGAGCACAATTTCCCTGTGCTTTTTATATTTATTTATTTATTTATTTATTTATTTTACCTTTTCTCAGAGCTGAATGGGTGCATGAAGGGCACATAAAGGTTTATTGAGTAAAAGCCCTAAATGCTTGCAAACTTTTACTATTCTTCCAGGGCCTATAAATATTTTTCTCAATCCTTCTCTTCAAGGCAATAAAAAATTAGTTTAGAGCTTAGCTGTGGGACACTTGACATGAGCTTGGCTTTAAGCTCAGACTGAGGTTAAGGAAAGAAGTAGAACTGAAGCAGCCCAAACTGCCGAAGTACTGATATGGACGGAAGCACATTCCTCTCTATGGGCCTTACATATCCATGGCACAGCAAGTTCTACATGTGTTGAAGAGATCAAGTGTATGCATATTAGACAGACATAATTATAATAATAATTATTATTATTATAAAGCCTTTCACCTCTGTATGAGGGATTTATGTGATGGATATCAACATGGCATCCTGTAGCTGTTGCTGCACTAATTCTGTTACAATTAAGCAAATGCATTAACGCATGTTAACTGATGATTAGTTAAAATATGTTCTTTGTCCAACAGCAGTTATCTTTGTCTTCCATTTCTCTTCCATCCCAATTCTATCATCTCTTCTCCACCTGCAGCCCTATGCTGGAAGAAGAGGAATTGTCTTTTCTGGCTTCTGGTAGCAGAGATCCAGCAAGTGCAGTGGTGACTGCCACCACACATGGGGCCAGGAGCTGTCCCTCAGGTGCCCCAAAGGGTGCAAGCTGTGCATGAGACAGGGTCAGAAGGGAGCTCAGTTTTCCCCCACTGTGTAAGTCAGCACGTACAACACCCACACAGGAAGCAGAGCTCTTCAGCAGAGCAGCCGTGTGAAACTCAGCAGTTTTGGTTTGCTAGGGTACATATGAAAATATTTTCGGTGTCAGTTTTCCTGGATGATTCCAGCTTGTGAAAATTTAAGGCAAGCACTAACTTTCCTGTTCCGGAGCAGTTGTTGGTAGAATATCGAAGCTTCTCATTTCGTCAGCATTTCATAAAAATGCTCTGAAAACAGAAGAATTTCATGGGAACGCTCCTGAGGCCCCTCAGCCTGGAGGTGGTAGGAGGCTTGCAATAACACATTCGCTCATTTAAAAGATTGTTTTGGAGGTGAACCCATTTCCTATGTGGATGTCTATGCTGAGACAAAAAAGAGGAGAAAAGTGCCTACATCACGAGATTTTTTTTAATATAAAAAAGTCCAATTTTAGTGAGAAAAACTCTATTATCTTTGAGGATTAGGCACATTGCTAGGAAAGTTGATGCAAACATATACAGCTGTTAAAGATTTAATGATATCCCCAACAGTATGTGTTGTGCATTTATCTAGTGAGATCACATCGGCTGTCCTCTCAGCATGTCCTCCCTCGCTGAAATCAGGCACCTTCTCCATTCCAATAAGGCCCTAGATTAATATTGCCTTGACGTAATTGTTCATTCAACACAACTGCTAATTTGTCAGTGGATCTATCCCAGGGTCTTGCTCTGAGAGATATGAAAACAATAACCTCGTGACCAAGGGACGGCCCTAATGTTTTCACTGCTAAACTGTTGAAAGGGTGTTTTGTGTGAAGGAGAAGGGAATGAGTCATCAAGCAAGAGGGTACTGGGGTAGAACTTTTGAAAAGAAAGAAAAGGAGAAAAAAAAATCAAAACACCTCACAACACAGAAAGTAATCCTTTCCCAGTACAAATCAGAAAATTGATAGGGGAGAAAAAAAAAGCAAATATATACAAAGTACACCAAAAGAATGCATCAATCTGCAAACCAAACCAAAGTCCTGGGCACTGTTATTTAACCTTCATGCATTCACAAACACACATGTGAACACGCTTTGTCTTGCACACATGTATGCATCACTGAAGCACTGATGTGCAGCTTCCAAATTGTTGACTTCTAATAACAAAAATGCGCCCTGCTCCAGCAGTAACAACTGCAGCGCAATCACAACTGACCGCTGCTAAAAACAAAAACCATATTTCAAAGCAGCACTGAAGACGAGCCTGTGGCTGTCACTGTGTCTCTGTGACTCCTGCTGGGTGACACAATGGGCTGGCTTAATGCAGCCTGCCCTCTGAACCCACTGCACAATATCTGGCTTCTGGAAATAGGCACTCTTACTCTCTGGCACTTTTTGGCAGCTGCATGTATTCCATGCAATGTGAAATACCCTCTTCTTTCTCTGCCCTGTCTGTCCGTGGCACATCTGTATGCCCCAGTCTCCTTGTTGTTATGAAGGCCCTCAGAGCCTTTTGTGAATGTATTCCTTTCAACATCTGCAAAAGAAATCATTTCTCTTAGAAACAGTGTAAGGGTTGGGGAGTACACACAATAGCTGGAAATACTGTTTAAGGCCCAGAGGGGAGACCTTTTTTTATGCTATGAAAATATTCTATTGCAATGCAATACTACATTCAAACTCAACCCCTTTTCCTCCTACACCCCCAACCAAGAAAAAAAAATGCACAAGGTGGAGCAAGCTCATCTAAAGCAAAATCCACTTGAGAGAGCAGATGTGGCAAAACAAAACCCGTAGCTTTCCATGAAGATCTGCCAAAAACAACATTGGCTCTGCAGGCATGTGATCTTAGAGAAGTTCACCTCTTGAATGAGTCAGAACGGTGGTTCCGTTTTTACCTCTTCAGTGAACAGGAAACACATTCTCCCAGAGCACCACGTTCTCCTACAGTGTCCCAGTTATGCTGGATTGTATCGGCAGGCTGTGCAGGTGCTGAGATAAAATGGAAAGTGTGTAATGGTTTCCTCTAGTCTGAGAAGTGGTTCTTAAATAAGACAAAATCCAAAAGGTCACCCAGAAGTGCATGTAAAAGCAGATACCCATGTGTGCTCATCTGAAATGAGGAGATAAACGAGTGGGAGGTCCTCAAAAATATATCCTTCCATAAAGTAAAAATTAAGCTGCCTAATTGATATGTTATTCTGGGATAGAGAGCTTGCAAACTTCATGGAAGGAAGTGTGTGATGTGGCTGATCTCTCCAAGTTGGCACATGTCCTTCTGCTCATTGTTTGTTCACCACTGAAAATGGTTTTTATTTGTTTGGTTTTGCTTGCTGCTGTTTGTTTGTTGGTTTAATTCCTGCTCGTGTCGGGTTCTGTTTCCCAGAGAAAAGGAATGGCCTTAGAAAGTTTCCTTTTTTCACTATGTTGGAATTTCAAGTACAGAAGATTTCCCTTTTTCCAATGGTTAGAACCTCTGTCTATTTTTAAGATATTAACCAATGAAATTTGGCATTTTATCAAGATTTTTTTTCATGAGAAAACAAGCCAGCATAAAGTTGGATCTCTGAATGTTTCTATCCATACCAAAGCTGTGGGTGTTTACATCAGGTAGCTGTGGTCTACCTGGATTTGTCATTCACGTTCACTCTTTTCCTTAGAAAAATAAAACTATATTCTCCTACTGGCTGCCTGGTGTAACAAGATGTAGTCATCTTCTATTTCCTCCATCTTACGCATTAACCAAGTCCTGTTTTAGCCAAAGTCTTTCCTTACCATGTGGTCCCCTTTTGAAAGGGATACAACCTATTATTTCTTCATGTGCTTCAAGTATTGTAAGAATATATTAACGTTCACAAAGAGATTTGGAAAGGTAAAATGTAAATTACCCTGGTCTGTTTTGCATTTTAGAAGTGGAATCCACATCTATTTTTCAGTTGCTGAAATTTTATTGTGAACAAATGAAATATATTTTGATTTCTGTGTCTCATGAGGAGTTCGCAGGATTTTTGCCTCTGTATATCATCCTTTGGCCTGAAAAAAGTGAAGCTGGATCTGATAAGAATGATAAGTAAGAGTCACACGGTGGATACTTTTTCTTTAATTACTGCATTTCATGAAAAAAATAGAGTGAGTTCCTTGAAAATCTGTTGCTCTCAAATGTGTTCCGTATCTTCAGGAAGAATCATTTCAATTTTGCAATAACTGAGCATATGATATCTTGGCTCCCCTAAGGTAATTCTAGATGAGCTACAGTGATCTTATTTACATCTTCTGTTCAATTGTTTCAAGATTTTCTGTGACATACGCAAGAGAAGCATCCTGATATTCCCAAAGATTGTTGCCAACCTTCTCCAGCGCAGTACCAGAAAGAGTGGAAGTAAGTCCAGCTGTGGAGTTGGTTGACTGCAAGCTTGGCAGATATCGAACCAGGAGCAAACTTACACTGGGAGCTGGGAAGTGTTGGTCAGCTGAGCCCTGGGAACGTTACCCCTCATCAATTGGAAAAAGAAAAAAAAATCTCAGAAGTTTTTTGGATACAAGTACTGAAAGTAGCAAAGTAACGGATCACAGGCAAACTCCAGAAAACACAGCTTCTCATCAGACATCTGAAGTCATGTGGTTGGTGTTGGAGATTTCAATAACTTGAGTTGAAATCCATTGCCAAGATTTTCAAAAGCAAGTGGTGGGGAGAGGAGTTCAGTGGCTTTAGTGGAGTTTGCACAGTTTTCCCAGAGTTTGAGTATTCAGTAGTTTCTAAAAATCATGCCAAGAGCTTTTGAAATTGAGAAAACAGAGTTGACCATTCATGACTGGAAAATGTGGTCAACTTAAGGCTGTAGGTACTCACGTCTTCAGAAAGTCTGTCCAAGGTTCCCTCATGTTAGAAATCTGAATTTTCCAGAATGAGAAGTCTCTCTGGAAAATGTTAGCCTCAAACTCTGTTTTAGCTTTTCTTGCTATTAGCATGGGAATAAAAATATTGTACAATGACTAAATATGATTATTATGTAGTGGCTCACTGAGCTGAGAAAGGGGAATGATGTCTGAAAAATAACAGCGCTGTGCTAGAGGTGAGGCATAGTTCATTTGTGAAAAGGCAGTGACAAAGCTAACACTGATGTTATAATTCAAGGCAGCTCCTTGATACAAGAACTAGTAGTTGTTCTGTGACACTGTGATTTTGCATCTCCTTATTGTAAGACTTCTGTTACTCTTTTGTTATTTAAATACAGTTTTTTGCACCATACAAGACAATGTACTTATAAGAGACAGAAGAAATCAGAATGCAACCATTATTTCCAAGGTTCATTCTTGTCCACAAAATTCTATTTGAACTTTATTTCTTCTTATTTCCTTTTTAAAATTTATATACTGACTTCACTGTTAAAAAGACCATTTCTTCCAAAATCTGATAGATATCTTTGTTACTGATTTCATATCTAAACAACACATTCTCTTCATTTTGATCAAGCAGCTCAACATTAAGTCTATCCTAACAGTTCAACTCCAGTATCTCAAAACACCCATTTTCCATAGTTTCCACTGTTTCGTTTTTAAGCACTGGTTCCATTTCCCTTTCCATCCAGCACTGCACAGGCAGTTTCTCTGTTCCACCACTACAGAGTGGATACATCCCAGACCTTTTGACTGACTTTAACCTCCAAGAAAACAGAGGTAAGACCCAGAATCAGAAACAGTACACCAGGGTTTGGGGGCTTCTTAGAGAATGTGTGGCCTGGCATCTTCCTCTTGACCATGACCCTCTACTTACAGAAGGAAATACAATCGGAATACATATACAGACAGAATTTGATGACAAGATAATTCATTAAGTGCCTGATTTCTCCACTTTTGATTTAAAGTTAAAACATAAAGTCTCTGAGTTTTACAAACACAAATTGGTGTTGTAGTAAATTCCTTTACATTGTATGGCTGCAGAGATATTTCTAAACATTAAAATTATTATGTAATGTTCTTACACATAATGACTGAGTCTTCACTGGTGCCTAAGTATATCACTGAACACTTGGGTGGCATCAGCTGATTGCTGATACACTCGAACTCTACTAACATTTTTGCTTAATTTTAAGATGGGTCATCTTGTTTTACTCCAGTTTTGGTTCTCCTCTCATCTTTGGAGGCAACACAGCTTTTTTATAAGTTGATTCTTCTTTGTTCTACCCTGTAAAAGAGGAATCTTATAGCAAATCATTTTCTATTAAATTTTATATTTATCTCTTCCAAAGAAGTGAATTAAAATATGACTGAGACATATCCTGGAAGAACAAGCTCCTGAAGGGCAGCAATCATAACAGAGTTAGTAATACTGTAATACCTATATTCCCAGGTCTGATGTGAGGCTCTGTCTCTAGTCAAAGGTTTTGTTGAATTTTATTATTATTGGTCTCTGTAAATCTTTGAAAGCTCTGAGTTTTAACAGAGCCACGCAAGCTGGAGATGTCCTAAAAGCCCAGGCTGATCACCAACATCTGTACCTTTTGTACATTGCTGCTCCGGTTGAGCATAGTAGACCCCAAAGATTATTGGCTGTTTTCTAAGGACCTATTTTAAATTCACAAAGAACCCTATTCTTTTTTTCCAGAAAGTATCACTCTGAGGTCAGCATATCTGAAGATACCTATATCAAGTATCCAAATATACCATTTTTACATTTAGAAGGTGTTGAAGAACCACTTATCTCTCCTCTCCTCCTACTCATGTGCTCAGCCAGAGCCCACACAACAGTGGATGGCAGATGAACTCCTGGGTAGCCAGAAGGAACCACATTCCTGGAAAATGATGAAACCAAGGATTCATTTTTCATTCCCACCGCTCTCATTAGCAGATGGTAGTCACTTTTATCACTCTGAATGCATTAGTCAGAAGGCTCTCGACACATCAGGGCCTTGCAGCACTGGATGCTGTGCAAACTCTCGATCTGCGCGTTCCTTCTGTGGAGAGGACAAGAAAATCATTACATCCTTGCCGCAGGCACCTCCCTGTTCCTAAGCCACCCTCTCCACTCCTTGTGTGCACTCCTGTTAATCATGCCATAGATCTCCGTGACTGGTGGAGATTTTATAAACACCGGTCTGATGCACACTGATAAGAGAGACACGCAAACCAAAACAAACAGACAGCAGAAAACCTCTCTTCCTCTTCAAACCCTCTCCCCAGTTCTTCACAAAGGAAGTCTTGTGTGCTCGATGGTGCAATTGCCATTCAAGCTCCAACACGTAACTTTTCAGCCCCACCACGAAAAAAGAAGACCCCGGTTAGCCCCATAAATTCAACCAGCACAAGTCAAGCTGCAGAAAATCAGGAGATGTACTACTACTAATAAAAACAAGAAGGACCTGAGATATTTCATTCTTTTCTTTTGAAGGTTTGAGGCCAAAGTGACATTAGGAACACCGTGGTGGGGTTGGAGAGTTGAGGAGGAGGATTGCCTTTTAACAGTAAAGCTGAGTATGTGATTACATCTCTGGGAGCCAGGTTAATGCCAGGCATATCCTCAACCTGAAAGGGTTGCTGTATAGAGCTCCTCATGCAAGAAAAAACCCATCTGCCTGTAGCAAATTTGCCTTTTTTTAATGGAGAAGGCCAGACTTGCTCTACGTTGACTGCTAAAAATCAGCTGCCTACTGCAGTCACCCTTTTATATCCCTTCTGTGGGAGGAGACAGACTCAGACATGTTCTGGGAGGAGCAGGCAGCTGTCTGTCTCCAACACCTCCCTGAAATACAGCGCTTCAAGAAGCGCCTATGCCGGAGGGCATGGCTGGTTTTCCCAATTCAGCCAGCACGTTCTAGGAACACCACACTCCACCCACAGGCTCAGGCTCTTCCAGCACCCGTTGGTGCTGCCTGGGTAATTGCCATCTCAGCGATAAGCTGTGCCATATCTGCCACAGATCCAGGCTTCTTGCACACTCACAGGTTTATGGGGCAGGGTGATGCCTGTTCAAAGTCTTGTGAAGGAAGGTGAGCATAGATGCACATTCGATGACAGATTTTCATTTCCTTTACTGTTCTGTGTATGAGTTGTTCTTAACACCATCTTTCATCTATTCACCCCAAGATTAAACATTCAGTGGGTGCATCAAAGAAACCAGATTCTTTCAGAATCAGAGTGAGATGGCATGCAAATCCCTTAATAGCCCAGCTCAAGGTGATATTGTTCTTCTTGATGGACGGAGCAAAAAATCAAGTGGAACAAGTTTGGATGACATCAAGCTATGATATGAACAATACTGGCATGTGTGGTGGTGTCATTAAACAAAATGACAGAACTACCCCAGAAGCTCCACCTGGGGTACTTACACTATGGGAAGAGAAGAGAAGGAATGAATCAAAGGTACCTAAACCCACTACTCCTTCATCTCTCTGAAGCATTCCAGCTGCTGGGTTATAGCTTGATGAGAATAAGTGACTTTTTATCAAGCCAATAAGAAACAAAAGCAAAAGATGGACAGGGAATGAAAATCTTGGAGCTTGGCCAATCCAGATTTTAGGAGGTTTTGGAAGAACAAGGAGGCTAGAAGGCAAAGATGAGATATAAGTGATAGAATCAGATGTTACAGATACAAAATGACTCCTTTGAAAAACAGAAATGTCCCATTCCCCATGTCAGCTTTGCTGTGATGCATCCTGACAGAGGCCCGGAAGCATACTCAGCACAAGGCAGATCTCAACAGAAGAGCATTTGGCCAGGAGGACAGTGTATTTCTTCCTTGATTTCAGCGTGAGCCGCATCCACTTGCAGCCAAATCCATCTGGTCATGTGCGATTCGGCGCGTACGCCTGGGTCTGCCTGTTGTTCTTGCACACACACCTACACTCACAAACACAGACATTCGCCGCTGACTCACCCACTTCCCGGCAATCGGTTCTCCCCTTTGCTAGTTCAAACATGCGGCTGATACTCTCTCAACCCTGTGGATTAACCCCTGTCTCCTTTATGCACCATCACCTATCACTCGGCAACAGAAAATAGGCTCTGATTTGGGCCTGATGGGCACTCTTAGTGGTGATGCGTGGAGACAGGCAGATTTTTTTATGAGCTCACTTGACCCTGCTGGGTAAGAAGTGGAAATACTTGTTGTGTAGTAAATTGAGCAAACATGACATAGACGGTAAGAGAGAGAGACAAGGAGAGAAGGCACGGATAACTGCGAGGGCTTTGTTTATTCTCATGTAGTGTGAGGCTGGGAGGGCACCACTGAAGGAAAACAGCCTATATTGGGTCTCCCAGAACTGAGTTTGTATCTGCAAAGCTGACCCAGAGATTTGAACAAAGACAGCTGGTAATCTAAAAGAAGATAATCCCCAATCCAGCTGGTTTCTGGACATGGAAGGGTTAAAAAGAGCAGGCTTTTATCTCTCTGAAAAGCACTTGGGAATGTTGTCATGATTTTTTATTTTTCTACTTGAGGGTAAGGAGGACAGTAAACACATTTCATTGTTGTTTTAAAGTTACAAGATCCTCCCAAACCCATTTTCCTCGAGCAAGAGAACCTGCAAAGTTGCAACACATGCTGGAACACAACAGTGCAACAGTCCACTATTATTGAGCAAAAGCAAAAGTATATCATTGAAATAAATGATGGATATGGGATTGGAACTTTGAGAATCCTCCGAGTTGTAACGAAATCATTCTCAATATCCTTTTTTATCTTACAGATAAAATATTTGATTATCTTACTTCATTTTACACTGAAAGCTGCTTTTGCAAATAGCTCTTAGTTATGAATTCAGTATAGGAAGAAATGTGCAGAGAACTTTGGTCTGTAGAAATGAGGCCTTGACATGTCCGGTCTTTTCTTCCTTTGAGGCTACAAAGTATGTAGAGCTTTCCCTAGCAAGTGAATTTTACAAAAATAGGTGCTATTTCATCCTGATGCCTCACCAAGAATCAGCAGGTAAGATTGATTTCAAGCTACTCTGTCCAAATCTTCCATTACCACATAGTTGCTCCATCTGGAACATCTCCCATTTAATAGCTGGTTTAAGACATAGGGAAGTTGGTGCCACCTTGATCTCAGCCTGTCGCAAGTCTATGGGACTTCATCCATCAGGATACAAAGAGCCCAAAGTTTAATTAGCAGTCTTGGTAGTTTGACAGGAGTGGTTTGCTGCTGCCTTGGAAATACCTCAGTGAAAAGTTCGTTTAGTGTAGTGTTTCTGTGACAGTGTTGCTTTCATATAGAGAGGAGACTAGACCTTAATAGTGAGGATGAGTGAGGCTCCTTTTTAAAGACCATCAGCACTTGGTTTTCCATCTCTGTGTTTCATCTCTGCTGATGTTCTTCACTAAGAATCAGATTTTATTGCCCTTTCTTGAGCAGGGGGTGTTTACAGCTCTGGAAGTTGCACTGAGGAGATAAATGCTGCAGTGCTACATTGTGCAAGGAGAAAGAGATTGGCTCTGTGAGCAGGGAGCAGGTTCCTCAGTCAAAGCACTTCTGTCCTCACCAGAAACTTCCTTCCATCGCTGTTGCTGCAACCATACACGCTTCCTTGCCCTATTGCTCTACCTACCTACGTGGAGATCACCAATTAAACTGATAACTATTACAAAATAATCCAATCAACCTGGAAAGTTAAGTCTGTATTAAAGGAAGTAGTTTGTCCAGAGCTGTAGATTTAGCTTCTGTGTTTTTTTGCTACTCAAGTTCCTGACAGTTTCCTGGAAGAAATACATTTTGCTGGGAAAGGCAATTTGGGAGAAGATTCTGCTGCCGTACTTCCGTTTATCTGGGAGTGTTATGGTATTAAAAAAAAAAAGAACAGGGGAGAACCACAGCCCTATCCACCCTGACTGTACTGTCAATAGGTTGTAGACAAGACCTGGCCCAAAAGGAAATTACCAAACTTGTCAGGGCTTGGCACTTGAAGATACTTTTGAACCCAAGTCTCCAGAAGGTGAGAGGTTAGTGATTTAATCCACCAGCATCATTTCAGGCTGGAAGATGAAAAGCCTGGAAAGAGCAGCACAAAGTAAGCCGGTTATTTCATTCTCATTGAATACCAATTTCCAACATCCAGAGACGTGGAAAATTATCCTAATGTAAACCGGCACGGGGGCCAGAGCACAAGCAGTTAACATTAATTATGCATTACCCAAGCACTGCAGATAGCACCAAACAGGAAGGGTGAAAACTCATAGCACTATTAATAATGAACATGAAATTTGTAAACTCTCTATGAGGAATAATTTGCATAGCAATATAAACATAGTATGTGATGCTGAAAAGCTGGGAACAGTATTCTGGTTAACAAAATAGTCATTATTTCCTATGTTTAAAACTACCATTCTGTTTATTTATTTATAAGCACGGGGTCTGGTCTCTAATTCACAGGTTCCTGACTGGAACATAAGCACTTTGCTACTGTGGATAAGTGCATTTGTTGGGCACATGCGATAGCAGATCTGAAGCATTTTCTTTGCAGCACTCCTGGATGAACAGAGATTAGCAGGGATACCTGCACAAGTTTGAAGGCACAGATGGGATAAGAAAGCCATTTTCTGGGAGTCTTTCTATTTCAGTCTGTCCTTGTGTTTTGATTTTTTCTTGTGAGAAGACATTGTGTTGTGTTGTAGGAGTTCTGGGTTCAGTTTGTGTCTTAGCAAAGATGACAGGTATCTGTTAGAATCTGCTCCTGGTTTCACAGTGAAAAAGGGAAATGCTAATGGTGACTGTCATCTGTATGCTCTGCTCGAAGAGCTGACATGGCTGTGTCTGGTGGCATGGCACCCCAAGACTCACTGGGATGACTCTATTCCTTGGCCATTTTGGAAGAAACAAAGATTTACTCATTATGTGTAGAGGACACACAGGACAACGTTAATGGGGATGCAGTATCTAAACATGGTCTATGGGTTAAAAACACATCAGTTACTGGAGGGCAGGCACCGTCCCAACCGAGGTGTGCAGAACATCTTTGCAGTGAGCACCACACTGGTTTTCTCATTACCATTACGCCTAACCTCAGGCTGTTCCATTTTTGCAAGGGAAAAAGAAGGCACATCACATTTATTCTAACTAGAACAGTTCCAAAATATTCAGGATTACTTAAAACACGTAAAATTAAAAGCAATTTATTACACAGTCTTCAAGGGTTCATCAGGCTTCTCTGGAGCTGCTGAGGTTAATCCACAGCAACGTTTGTCAAACCCAGGAAAACACGGGCCAATCTGTGTCCAGTGGCATCAGTAGAGAAATCTCTTCTTTTCACCAGGCTCTGAGAAGCAGAGTGCACATCAAGCAAGCTGCAGGTTGCGTGCTCAGCAGGGTGGGAGGAAGGACACGCCTCATTCTGTGCCCCTGCCTTTACCGGGGATGCTTCCCACTGGCAGGGCCAAGTTCTTCAGAGCTGGAGGTTGCTTTTGCATCTATCACAGACACCTTTCAGTGAGTTGGGAGTTGATTTGGCAGAGAGGCCCCCTGGGAGTGTATCTCAGGAACAGGGCGTGAGGGAGGACGGGGAAGGATGTGGCTGGATGCTTGATCAGAAAAGCAATAATGAAAAGTGGATGGAGAAGGGGAGAGAGCAGTGGGAGTTTTCTCATCAATCCTGGGTCCTGTTGGGCCAGCAGCTCCTCTGGTACATTTAGGGATGCTGTGTGCCTTAACAGCCTCCATTTACTAATGCAGTAATGACCTGCTGGAGGAGGATTTGGCTGCTGTGCTAATTGCATTCCTCCACTGCACAATAACTTAACACGTTATTAAGATTCCAGAGAAGAGGGTCAGGGAATTCATCTCCCTCCAGTGCTCTCCTGACCCCAGCACCATCTCACATACACATACACACACACAGTCCTTTCCTCCTTCCCTAATTCCAACTGAATGCCTTCAGAAGCTGGAAAGTAAATAATCCATTAGTTGTAATACTTGTACTGTCAAAAATTTTTCTTCTTATTCAGTGTTTTATGCCTTATTTTGAATAAGCACAAGCTCCAGATCTCTTGCTTTACAGTGCTCTTGCAAAGCAAAAAGATTCAGATCCATTACAAAACAACCTGTGATGTTACCCCCAGGGTGTAAAGGATCTTACTGAAGAGTCAGTGCCCTCCCTTCCCTTTCAGTTCACACAACATTATAAGGATGAGCAAGAACTGATACGAAGAACCAAATTACCTTTGTACAGTAAAGAGCAAGTCAGTCCCAAGGAGCAGACTTTGGGGATGGGAAACTGCATCTACTTGTAATCTGGAGGTTTGTTTTGGAAGAGATCTCAGATCTGGCTGCAAGGAAGTGATGAATGTGATTTATCAAGAGAGGGGGCAAGAGGTCTGGCCTGGGGCCACTCTTCTTCCATGGCAGAACAAGTAAAAGAGTGGACACTGCTCTTAAAATTCCATCACCTCTCCTAGTCCCTTTTTACCTCTGGAAAGAAAGATTTGGGCCCTTCTGTTTGCTGTTGCTGTTCCTGAGAAAATAATTTCTGTCTTTTTTCCATTTTGGGTGATGGCATCTCTGGGCTCCCAGACATGATCAGCTTGTTTTGGTGCAGATGTGGAGCAAGCTGGCCACAGCTTCAGTTGTTGCAAATCATATGTCTTGAAGGTAAGACCTCCTCTACCACTGCTCAGGTTTTTGCAGGCTCATCCAGCTCTGAGGGATGGACCAACAGAGGGATAGTTTTTCCCAGGGATTTTTGGTTTGTTTTGTGGTTGTATATTTCACAGCCTGACCCAGTACTGTTCACTCCCTGGATAAATAGCTGTCAGAAAAGTATATAAGGAGGCAATAATGAACCCCAGTGTGTACATATTGCTACTTTGCCAAGACAACACGCATCTTGACTCCAAGAAAAGAGGAGGGTTAAAACCCAGCAAATTCCCCTCTCTTTATCTTCATTTTCAGGTTGTCTCTCCTTGACTCCTGCCAAAAGATGAGAAATCCAATTGCACCTTCGTCAGGCGTGATGTTTCTCTTGCGCAGCAGTCTCAGTGAGGGGGTTGGATCCACCACGCTGGATGCCAATGAAAACTGCCCTCAGCCCTGCCCTCCCCTGCCTCACCTCCCCACCCTGTTCACAACTGCACGCCTTCAGCCTGCTCATACACCTGCAGCAGCTTTCCTGTTAGTGTATGTCAGCATCCCCAAAGTTCTCCCTTTGGAAATTGTCTTAGAGGTTTCTTCTGTGCTACACGATGGTCAGGCTGTAATGATTTTATCAGCTTGTGCTAGATCTGGTTACTACCCTGCCACTTCTGGAACAGTGGATTTGGAGGGGAAAGAGATTGCTTATTGCTTTGACTTGTCAGAATATCACATACACTCAGCTCAGTATGTTAATTAATAGTAGTAAAAGTTATAAGTGATAACTATATGAATGAAAGTATGTTCAGTGTTAAAACTCAGCCTTCCTCTGGCTCAGGCTGGTCAGAACTACACTTTGGTTAGTAATTCAGCCTCTTTTGCTTGTTCTTTATGTGTATGTATCCTCACTCATCTATTCAGAAGAGCAAAGAGAATAGAACTGTACAGAATAGTTCAGCTGGAAGAGACCAACAAAGATCATCAAGTCCAACTGCCTGACCACTTCAGAGCTGACCTGAAGTTAGAGCACGCTATTAACGCTATTCCCCAACACTTTCTGAACACTGACAGGCATAGGACATCAACCTCCAGAGAAAGTGGCAGGCTAGGAGTTTTTTTGCTGCAGAAATACCACGAAGCTTCATGGGACAAACCAAGCACTGAGCAGAGCAGTGCAGGAGGCACTGTGTCCCGGTGCCATCAGTCCATCCCAGCTCAGTGCCACCCAGTGAGGTCACAGCACCAGTCACCCCATGGGCCGCATCCAGCCTGGCATGGGGGAGCTCTTGGAAAGGGCTGTTGTTGCAAATAAGGTGCTCTTAGGTCATCAAAGAGAAGTCAATTTTTTTTAATGATTATGTATTTATTATGAAAAACAACACGTTCTAGGGCTGTTTAATTTTTTTCCCCTCTGCTAGCAACAGGCTGGTCGGTATGCTGCAATTCGCTGCTCTAGTATGATCATGTTCAGGTGCAGAACAAGTTGGTTTTGGATTTTCCCCAACTAAGCTCATTAATGTATTAGTCACAAACAGACTTCAAGGACACTTGACCTCAGTGTCTCCACTTTCCTCTGATCATCTTCCAGCTTCTGCTTCAGCAACAGAAAACTACAAAGAAAAGAAATGGCAGAGTCAACGAAATGAAGGAAAGGCAGAGATCAGGGCTGTGGTTGGCTGTCAGCTCAACTGAGAGCAGCCTGTGCCATGCTCTGTGAGTATTGCCAGGTTACTCCCAGGTTGGGAAGCCAGGTTCTTACCTAAGGAGGGATGCTGAGCTTTCAGTTGAATTATTTTCTACGTCATCTTTCTTCTTGCAGAGTTGTCTAAAGTTGTGTTTAAAAGGAAAACACAGATATCTTAAGTGATTAGTATTCTCTTAACTGATAATTAACATAGCTGGGACAAGTCTGATAAGTAAACAGCAAAGAAAGACATGATAAAAAAAATTAGGACAATGTAAGAGAAAGTAGAGGGACTTCTGAGCTTTTTCTGTTTGTTTTTTTTTTTTAACAAAGAGCTTTTCTTCTGACTTCCCAGCTCTGCCATTCCCCAATTGCATTAAAGTGGTTGGCAAGATGAATAATATTTTTAGATGAAATATACTGGCAGAACAACAGGAACTGCAGCCCCTTTACTGTTCTGCTGGAAATTTCTCCTGCTGTTTCTGGTAAATATGGCTGGTGGCAGGACCTGGCTTGTAGCTTTAACCACATGTGGGAAGTTCACTGGGCAAAGATGCCAAGTCTAAAATTAACCCTCCTGAAAAAAAAAAAAAGATAGATTAAAAAAAACAGCCTGGGGCAGGGTGAGAGTGTTTAGGTCATTATTTTTAGTCTTTCTTTCCATTAAGACATGTATAGATTTGGATTAATTAAGGATTAAAAAAAATAAAAACCAACAACAAAACACCTCAGTGTTTTCTGGACTGAAACGAGTACAGCATTTGCAAGAACTACTGCAGCTTTACATCATTAGGTGATAACCAAGGAGACAGAGCACTCAGGGCAAAGGCTTTCTGCAGCTCCAGCGTTGGTGAGGAGTGCGGACCTCAGGTGGTGCCACATCTTCCTGCAAGCAGTGCATTTCTCTCAGCCCCACTGCTGGCACCCCAGCAACTTTTGCAAAGACCCCAAATCCATTTGTGAAACTGAGCGTGTGTCATCCATGGGCTTGTGGGAAGGAATTCAAAGGTACAGTGCAAGAAGGATCCAACTCCATGAGGTGGACAATGTGGAGCAACAGATGAGCACATCTTCATTTTTATGTATTTGTTTTCGTTTGTTTCTGAACTTTTTGAGTACGTGTCCTGATTGTGACACTGATCCAACATTTTTAAATGCTTGCATTAATATAAACAGCAAATAGAGGTGAGTCTCATAAAAGAGCTTTGCTTCATCTTTCACCACGTGCAATACATTGGGATTCATCTCTGCTTTGGAAATGAGATGTAACCATCCAGACTCCATGCCTTGCTGAGTTTTCTGTCTCTTGCTTTGAGAGTCCATTGACCTGATTACTAAAGGTTTAGTTGCTTTTCCTACTCTGTCCTTTGGCACAAAAACCTTTCAGATTGGGAAGCAGAGGTCTGAGCTAATAAGAAACTGGTATGGAGCTAGCTAAGTGCATTGTATTGCAAGTAAATGTTAAGATGGAGCTACTGAGCAATCAGTATTTATCAGATCCTTCAAGAATTCCCATCAGAAAAAGGGGAAACATAAATACTTTGCCATGCCCCTCTGCCTATATTCTACCACTTCATGTCTCAGCCTTCCATCTTACGTACCTTATGACTTTTCATGCTTTACTCAAAATAACTACACTAATAACTATTGTGTTGTGTGATTTTCTTTTTAATTAATAAGCCCCCACTGATTATTTTCTTCTGCTAGCAGAAATGGGCACTACTGTACAAAGTACAATATATAAACCTTATTAGAAACAGCCCCTGCTCCCAGATCTTTATGGACTATACTAATAACACAAAAGAATCACATTATTTTGGCCAATTTACAAAAATGTCATTTCAGACACAGATATTTCCTGAACATTCCGTAAGAAACTTGTACAGCTCATGGTCTGGATGCAGCTTTCTGAAATCCTTGCTCACACCTCAGCCCCTGTTCGCAGGTAACAGACACAGGTGAGGAGAGCGGTATAAAGGAATCAAATCCAGCAGTCATCTAGAACACATGATACAGGAATCGTGTGTAGAGCATATTGTCCCTTGCAGCCTCCCCTGGAGGTAATGATCTTCAGTTGCACCAGGGGAGGTTCAGGTTGGTTATTAGGAAAAATTTCTTCTCTGAGAGAGTGGTGATGCAGTGGCACAGCTGCCCAGGGAGGTGAGGGAGTCATTGTCCCTGGAGATGTTCAAGAAACATGCAGATGTTGTACTAAAGGACATGGTTTAGTGGGGAAATATTGGTGGTAGAAGGACAGTTGGGCTGGGTGACCTTGGAGGTCTTTTCCAATCTTGGTGATGCTATGATTCTATGATTTGTGATTGAATGATTCTTCTGACAAAAGAAATGTTAGAGAAATAACCCTCCCTCTGGGCTGGGAGTTCCTGCTGTCATTGAATAAGAAAAATCATCTCGGTGGTGAATTCCTGTAATAAGACAGGATGGTGATCAATAAGGAATTCCCAGTTGCTCCTGGAGAAGGTTTCAGAGCTATTGCAGACAGGACAGAAGTGTTCTCAGGACCATTAATGAAAGCAAAACTTTAGACCTGAAAGCTAAAACGAAACAAAGCGAGCATTCCATTAACTTCTCAAAGTGCTTGCAGCTCCCAGGTCAGGGCAGATGAAAAGATAAATGTTGAACAAAGAGCGTTGTTCTCTTTCTGAAGCATCTTAATGAATACAAAAAATTATACAACGTATTCAAGGAGAGCTTTTGCCTCATATCAACTGTATCTTCCTCCAAGCCAGTGGCGAGATCTTGGCCCCTTAAGGGTGATCAATACTTAAAAGTGATATGGGATGATTTATGGCATGCCCAGAGGCAAGTTGGAGTTTGTCCCTTAACTCTGGAAAACCAACACTGTCACTGATCTGAGAGGGAAATTTTCTCATTAGAAAAGCTGTAGTTGTCTGAGAAAAGAGAAAGAAAATTTCATAGCTAGATGTTTTTTATGACTTTTGCTACTGACTTCTGTGACATGTGCAGACGATACAAGTCCTCCCCGATTCTATCCTCTTGCCATCTGTAGAAGGGTGGCAAACCTCTTCTTAACTCGTGCGAGGAATGCAGTTACTGCAAGCGTTAATGTGGGCGTTGCTTTGGTGCAATAATAGTTAGCGATGTTGCTGCTCGTTGATTGCAATCATTATTCTCACCTGTGGTCCCATCTCGACTACTCAGGCAAAAAACCAGAATCGATTGCTGAGCAGGCTGCTGCTGCGAAACCGAGTGATCACATTTTTCAGAGTCCAAATGAGGCCTCTCCAGCTTCCCCAGAGGTTATTTGCTTTCTGTCTATATCTGGAGGTGAAACAACCTCAGGAAGAACACATGAGGGTTTGAGGGAGTGGGATTAGGTGCTCATATTTAACATTTGAGGCTTCTGCTCTGTCTGAGGTCCAGTTTCTGAGGGATAGCTGCAAGCAGCCCCAGTTTTTGCAGGTCCCAGGGGTTTAAGGAATCCCTTAGGTTTCGCTTTAGTAAATTATTCAAGGATAAACAGATTAATCCTATTGTATGGATTCAGTAGGCACGTTTGTAATGTATCTATGATGTATTCAGATCTAGTGCTACAAGCACTTAACTACTGCATAACGGAGTCATACCAGTTCAAATGGGAGAATCAGATTTTTGTGGATCTGAGCCAAAAGCTCATTGGCACCAACAGGGAAGCTTTCTACTGATTTCAGTGAACTGCTGCTAAGATGCCATAAATGCAAGAAAGCTTTTTTATGGCTAGCCCTGCAAAAGCAGTGATTCTTAGGTGAACTCTGGTTTGTGTCTCATGCGTCACTGGTGCACTCGTGAGCTAAACTGTGACTACTGAGAGCCAGAAGGAGCATAGCTCTGTCCCTGCAGCATCAACTGCTTGCAGAGCAGTCACAGAAACTCAGAACAGCTGATTGGGGCTTGAGATCTCCAGAGGTTAAATAAATATGAAACCCTTTAACTATCCACAGAAATTTTTTAATTTGCAGTCATTGTTTATTCCTTCCTAATGACCAAACACACAAACCCAGTATTTTCCCTTAATGTATTCCAAGCTTCAAAAGACATCCAAATTACAAATAAGCCATGGCACTAAGATGCCGTGGGCTGAAATACTGAAGCTACTCGAGTTTTACTACTGACTGCATCGGGTTAGAATTTCACCCAAAGATGATTAATTACCACAACTTTCAATCTCCGTAAATGCCATTCTGTAATATTGAATTGTCTAGGACAGCTCCTGCAAATGAAGTAAGAGGAATAAAAATTAGAGGAAGTGGAAGCAGAAATAGTCGGAGAGAAGACTACGAGAGTAACACTTTTACACCTTTGCTGTTAGGGCAGCCCTCCAAGACCTGATGTCTGTGGGACAGTTTCACATGTGGTGACAGTACAGTTTTACCAACAGCACTCAAAACCAATCAGATTTTTTTCATCTTTCTGCAGCAAAGTGTCCCAAGTGCAGCCATAATGAAGATATGACACATTGACCACAAAAAGAGAAAGAATGACTCCGCATTTTCCTCTCATGCCCAGCCTGTTCCTTTTCTCTCTCACTGCAACTGTTTCATTAAGAATTGAAAATGAAATGAATTGGGTTTGTAGTTTGGTCCTTTCAATATGCATATGCAAGAGGTGGGGGGAGGGAGTGCATAAAGAAGTAAATCAGGAATTGTGCACTGTTCTTTCTTTTACTTCTTCTCCTTTACTCTTTTTATTTTCTTCTTTTGCTTAATGGTGAATATTTCATGTGTTGCTCCAGTGAGTGAGAATGAAAAAGAGAAAACGGGAAGGACATCAGGATCACTTTTAAAGTAAGTCAGAATGAGCAACAACTGAAATCCTAAGAAAGAGAGAAAGAGAGAGGGAAAAAAAGAAGGAAAGATGGAAAGAAAGAAAGAAATGAAACAAGGAAGGAAGGAAGGAAGGAAAGGAGAGAAAGAGAGAAAGAGAGAAAGAGAGAAAGAGAAACAGAAAGAAAGGAAAAACAACACAAACCAACTTGCAGCCTTGTGTTCATGCACAGCACAGATTGCAAAGTGGACCTCCAGTGTGGTGCTGGCTCCACTCCTCACTGCTGGAAGCATGGCTCCAGTTTCCCACCCTGCAGCAGAGAGAGAATCTTATTTACAGCAACCAAACCCGATGTCTGGATGCTCAAACATAAGCCAACACTGTCAGGCTATCCAAACCCCATTATAGTCAACAGAAAATCTTTGTCTTAAGGTCCCTTCTGACTAGCTTTCTAACCAGCCTTTGCTGCACTGAGCTCATTTTCTTGTCTCCTTTTCACTCAGTCTCATCTGGATGCACGTTGCGTGCTGGAGTTGCCTGCACAGAGAGCGCAGGTTCTCCTTTTCTCTCCTCTGTAGCAGCCTGTCAGTGCAGATCTCCAGCTCTTTAATCTTCCTGTTTCATAGGGAAGAATTAACTCCTTTCTTCTACATGATGCTTTGCCCACTGAGTGATGCCACGGCCAAAGGAGCAGCCCATGTGATTGCATTCCCTGTGTTCCAGCTACCTCTCCTGCTGCCAATGGAGCGGCAGGGACTAGAGATGTAAAGTTCCTAAACACATCGGTTACAAAAAGTTCATGGTCTGTGCAAGAGCAGGAAAAAAGACAACCTTTTCCATAAAGGGCAAACACAAAACACCAGTATCTGCATAGGTTTTAAAACAGCAACATTCCCTCCACTGGGCCACTCCAAACAGTGTCACATGGAATGAACCGTGAGGAACCTGACTAAAGAATAAGACCAGTGTACTGAATCAGAGAAAACCTTGAAGAGAGCATTCTGCAGCCCATCCCAGGGCCTTCTGACAGTTATCCTCTTTCAGACCCTGGTACCCATCAGCATGCAGAATACGGGGGAGGAAGGCTGACAGCAATAATTGATCAGGAATGAGACTATCAGTTGACTCCAGTGGCTACGTGATTAATTGTCAGGGTCCAAAAATGCCATTAAAAGCTGCAAATGATGTGAAAATTTGAAGTGAATTTTAAACAAGTATACATTTCCTGACTCAAAGGCACTTTAGCCCTATAGCACTGCAGCTTAGAGATATCTATCTGGCTTTCTTCCGTCAATCGATACCATTAAAGACCTAAAAAAAATCCTTTCTCTATATAGTTATAAAATATCAATTACATACATTTTCATTAGCTGAATGCAGCGATCAGGGCTGATTCATTGGTTGTTTGTTTCTCAGTGAGACACTGCTGGCACCCTCCCAGCCACAGCCTCACCCGGTGGGAGCATCCTCTGATCACAGCAGTGGGGACCCACACCGGGCACCGCGTGTACACAGCAGCTGAATGCCTACAGCAGTCAACGAGCACAAAACTGGGACTCTGGGCTTTAGTTTCTACTGCCTTTCACCCCTGCAGTGCATGAACCACCAGTGTTTGCAAAGGATGTTCTCCTGCAGGATTTAAAGCTCCAAGCAGACACTAATGAGTTATGCTAAACTCACTGACACTCTTCTGTGGAAAGTACTTTCGCCTCTGTTTCACTGATGTAGACGTTTAGATAGAGAAAAGATAAGTCACTTGCCTGAGGGCATGCACTGATTGAGTATCAGAGACCAAATTAAACCCTGACATTTCTTGGTCCTCAGCTCCCTGATGTGGAGGTTCTGTCTCCTGAAGAAAATGTTGAAAGAGGAACTTAAGCACATCATCCCTACATTAAATATGCCACCTACTGTGCTCTCCCATCCCTTCGCTTTAAATACGGCCATGTCAGCACCAGCATGCAGATCTCTCTGTTGATGACAGTACACCTCCCTCCTCCTCCTCCTTTCCAGCTCAGCTCTCTCCCAGGTCCACCAGCACTCGTTGCCATCCAGCTCACGTTCTATCTCACATTCTGGTGGGACAAAACCCAGCTCAAGGTCTTCTCTCAGAAAGGCAGGAGCTGAACATGTCTGGAAGTGTATTTTTAAACCAATCCAAAACGCGCACATCCACACTGAGTATGGGCTTTGAAAATGCAGCTTTCTGTTTTCATTCATAGAATCCTAGGTTGGAAAACACCTCCAAGTTCATGCAGTCCAACCATCCACCTATCACCAACATCTCCTACCAAACCATGTCCCTCCATACAACATCTAAATGCTTCTTGAACACCTCCGGGGACGGTGACTCCCCCACCTCCCTGGGCAGCCCATTCCAGTGCCTGATATGCACTTCTGCTCAGAAACAACCCAAGAGGAAGGGAAGGCAGTGAAAGAAGGCTGGATTTGTTCTTTGTAAGGAACATGTAAAATGACAGCATTAAGTATTACTGGGTTTTGTTCTCAGGAAAACAAAAACACTAACAATAAGCCAACAACAGAAGAAGCCGTGTCTCTTGCACAACCTACTGAAACTGATGGCTTTGCTTCTCAGAAGTTCTCTTCAACAGAAACCATCAGCCATTTCCTGGATATTTTCTAACCAAAGGAACATATATCCCTGAAGAACTTGAATGGGGATAGAAAACATTAGGGTCTGTATCAATTCAATAAACTCTAAGCCACGAAGTCTGATTTTCTTTTCCTGTCATTTCAGATAGGTAGGCTCTTGACTTCCATTCCCCTCGTTTGATAATATTTGGCTTTGGAGGACTATCAGCTTATCTCGGGTTATCAGAACAAGCAGGTGCAGCACTTCTTGCCCTGCATTTCTTGCTCTCAGCTGCCACTGCTCCTCCATGGCAGCAGATGCTGACGGCAGTGCTTCAAGGCCAGGTGCTGCAAAACAGCTTCTCCTAGCAGACCTCCTGCTAGGGAACTGTGCCTTACTCCACTGGTAAGGGTGCCTTATGCAAACCTCTGATCCTTAAACACATGTAATCATTCATAAGAGCACATGAAGATCTCCTTTCCAATGATAATAATCTCACTGGCATCCTTGTTGGTAACTTACCTTGGAATAAGAGGTCTCTCTAACTCCCAGGACCATCCTACATGGGTTTGGAACTGGGAATTGCAGCTGAAATCCTAATGGGGAGGGACGGGAGAATTAGCAAAACACCATAAAGGGAAATAGAAGTATTTTTACTGCTGCTGTGTGGGATACAGAAGAGATCATTAAAATCACCCCCCTCTGCACAACAGTTGAGTGTGCCCAAACTAAAAATATTTTTTATTGTAAGAAGAAAAATGCATTGATTTCTTTTTCCAGTTTTCAGCAACTGAAGAAGCTGTCCTGCTGGACATTGCCCGAAATATCTGCCTGACAGACTGCAAACTTTCCCTTTACAGATGTTAAAAAACTAGAGAAATGTTTCCCTTATTGGCAAACTTTCAATTACCAGGATTTTATTTCTTCGGAAGTAATTAAAAATCTGACATTGTTCCTTGAGGTCTCCTTCCATTTTAATGATGGAAAAAATATTTCTAATGGTCAATTTCAGCTAGCTCTTCTTCAGAGCTCCCTGTAGCTTCCCTACAGATGAAATACATCTCAAATAGACTCAAGAGGTAAAACCTCTATGGAGGTTTTACAAGGCCGCACAGCCTGTGTCATCATCGGTATGCGTGTTTGAGATGTGGAGACTCAACTCTGGGAGGACCAAAGCCCAAAATTAAACATCCCGTCTCATTGCATCCCCAGCATTCTCCCAGTATACAGCTACCCAGCAGTGCTGGGAAGTGCTGCAGGGACAGCTGGCTCTTCCACACTGCGCTCAAGATCAGATAAGATCTTTCCCCAGTAAATCCATCACTTCCAGTACTTAGATCAGAGGCTCTGTGCCTGCCAAAGCCAGGCCTGTTCATACCACTGCTCAAGCACCACTGAAGTCTGCACTGCTCAGTTCCAGAAGAAGAGAGTACAGTTTAGGGTTGCTCTGTCTCTTGGCTTCTGCTCTGCATCTGCCAGGAACTGCACATGCTGGAGTTACATCCACACAGGGATCTGCGTTTATAGGCAAGCCCACTGCCTACAGCCATAAAGGAACTGAGTCAGCTTGGTCCGCTGGATCAAGCCCTCCAAGGCTTGCAAGTTCTTCCAAGCCCGTGTCTCACCGGAGTGTTTTTGGCCAGATGGGAAGAAGTGAGATGTTTAGTGGTAAAAATGACACCACTTTTGATTAAGGGAAACGGTGAAGTTTCTCTCGGGGGCAAAAAACTGTAAATTCCCATGAAAATATATCTTCCCTGTGAGGAACGCCTAACTAAGAGAAAGAAGAGCTTTACGGGGCTCTTGTTTGCCAAGAAACTGTGCAGATGTGACTCATTTGCTCTCCCCTGGCCAAAAGTTTCCTGGTGCTTAGAAAGAGGCTCGAGTCTCCCTGCAGACTCTCCACCTGGAGCAGCACACCCAGGCCAGGTTCCAGCTGAGAGAAACCCTCTTCACCCCTTCCTTGGGCTGTCTGGGTAGCACCAGGGCTAGCTTGGGCAGAGGGCTGCCTGCAAAGCTCACTGCACCTCCAACAGAGGTATAACACCTTCCTCCTGCCTAGTCTGTGTCTTTTGGAAAATCAGTTTATGTCCTTCAGGAAATAAATCTTATTATGAGGATTGCAAGAGACCAAGTACTTACGGCCAACTACTATGTCTTCTTCTCTCTGCTTTCGAAATGGTGGTTATGTTCAGTCACATTTGATAGAAGGAACAGGCCTTGAAGACATCACATTCCTTCAAGGTTTGTGAAGCTTGCTCTTTGTTGTTTAATTAGTTGAATAAGGAAAGGGGGAAAAGTATTTGGTGAGGTGTTGGCACAGGCTGCCCACGGAGGTGGTGCAGTCACTGAAGGTGTTCAAGAACGGTGGGGAAGTGGCACTGAGGGATGTGGTCAGTGGGCATGGTGGGATGGATTGGGTTGGACTTGGTGATCTTATAGGTCTTTTCCAACTGTGATTCTCTGATTCCATGGTACACATAGTGGGGGTTCACCTTCTTCTACCATCATCCCAAAGAGGGAGACAGCAGATGCCTTGGACACCCTGTACACCCAGGTGAGGGCCAAAGGTATGGAACAGAGATACCCCAAATTGACACAGACACACACATTGAAATCAGAGCCTCGAGGCAATTTTTACAAGCAAACTAACTCTAGACCATACCTAACTATTTTTAACACTTAACACTCTAATAATAGATATTATTTTATGAGCAAGAACACATGCTTCATAAACATGCAGTCTTCTCTTAGAACTATAAAATGGATTTTTCACCACACATATTTTAGAGCTGATTCTTCAGCTGTACAGTCCTGGTTCATATTATTGTTACCATTAAGATGGTGATTATTAATATCAAGCCCTAAAAATTTTTCATGCTCTTTTTTTTTTCTCTAGATTTTTTTTGTGCTTTGCTATATACCTTCTTTAATATAATTCTGGGCAGCTTTAGACAACAGAATTTGTTTTCTTCTTGAGGTGAATTGTATATTTATTAAGAACATAACACTTTTTCCTACATGGAGAAACTTGGATTTCTGTTACCTTGGCCATTGGCACATATATTTAATTTCTATTATAAGTGACAGCAATGAAACTGCTGTAGAAAGTGTGCAATCCATTGCAATTATGCAATCCAATACTACTGAGCTTTGCTTGCTCCCCTTGTAAGAATAGGGGTTATTTACTTATTTTCTTTAAACAGTGATGAGGACCGTAGTACAAAGGCATTCTAATCTCATGTGACAAGAAGTCTGACATCCTTCTAGTTGCCAATGTTGATGATTTCTTTTCTCTAGAGCCTTATTACTGTTGAAAGTATTTAATGTTTTGGCTCTGAAAGTGGATGTGATCAGACATCTGAGGGCTTCAGCTCATTACCAGCTTTACATGTAGTTTAGATGTCTGTCAGTGATGCTCTTCCATTGTGAAGAGGCAAAGGCGTCTTGTGCTCAGGTCCCCGCTCTGGTTGGCCACTCTGGATCAGGAGATCTCAGGTCTGTAGTTCAATGTGATCTTTATAGCTGTGTTGCAGGGAGACGTAGACATTGCATTTGGTGTTTGACTCATGCACTTTGGTTTGTTCAGCATGCTCTAGAGCACAAAGCACCATTGGAGCAATCCTACAAACTGCATAAAACTTTGTATGGTCTCCCCCTTTTGCTTCCAAGGAGGGTTTTGCAGCCTGGATGTCTTGAGATGGGGATTTCTGCCAACTGTGACTCAGGAAAAGAATTTAAATGTGATGGCCTCAGCCTATTCCTCCATGGAATATTTGTCCACATCATAAAACCACCGGACACAATATGGAAATGCAATCGACATTAAACCAAATGATATAATCCCATCTAATGGCATTATAACTATTCCCAAGTGAACTAAAAATGATTGGGCAAGTATTTCAAAGTGTTACAGAAAGAGTTTTTATAGAGTAAAGGACTGTGTTTGCCAACCAGTGGCCAGACACACAGAACAGACTCAAATGAGTTAGCCAATTCCCACCCTGTAAACCTGTGGCTGATTCTTAAAGAAACATCTTTTTTTAATTAGTGCTTTTACTTTTTTCTTTTTTTTTTTTGAGAAATTCAAAGGAGTTTTCTGAAGTGTGTTTTATTTTTTAAAATACGTTGCTCCTATTCCCAATTAGCTCCTTCTGGTCTGCAGTAAAATCCCCTGATGAGTAGCTAGGGATTAAATTTCTGTAAATCTACCATTTATGAACTTGTGAGTTGCTAAATGAGTGGCCTTTCACCTAACTGCTGGTTGTACTCGCTGTGTCTCTATAGATTGCTGTGCTATCTCTCTGCTCCAGTGTTATTCTTTCTACTAATTTTGCATAAGGTACATTCTGGCAGAGTTCTAAAAATCTGATCCAAACGGTTTGTGAGCATGGCTGACCGTCTGCTCAATTGAATGTCTTCCAAGTGCAATTTTCAGCTCTTCCATTCCTCTGAAGAAATGGAGTGGGAAGAGAGAGATCTTTCCCTTCAATCTAGGATATTATCTTCATTTTTGACCAGCTGGAGAAGTTTATCCCCACAGAGAGAAAGATCATCTCCTAGAGTGATGATACTCAGGGTCCTGATGTTCTTGAAAGGTCTCCCTGAAGACCCTCTAGGTTACAAGAGATAACTAATAGCATTCACAAAATAAATAAATAAATAAATAAAAATTATGCCTGGTAGTTTGTAATGTGTTTTACACGCAAGCCTGAAATAAATGTAAAAGATTTTATTTTGCATTCAGCAACAAAAAGCACTTGTTTCACATTTTCTCTTTCTTGATCTAAATAGCTGCACAGTATTTGACTTGATAGAACGTGGGGCTCCCTATAGCCACCCTTAGGGCAGTGTCCATTATACTTGCTAATAATTGTTAAATATCTTTCAGTAAGCTTTGTTTGAAGACACTGCTTGTCCAGGAGATCAGACTGACAGACATCATGAGTTACTCCGGTTCTGTGACACGCATGCAGCACCTCCCACTAACAACCATCTCAGCTTCAGGTGAGCTAAGAGTCAAAGTTCCATTTTCTTTCAAAGGGAGTCAGGAGCATTGCCTCCCTTCAGGCTCTAGGGCAGACAATGGTTCACCAGGGTATTTCAGTTTTACTCAATTCCCATTCAAAGCTCTTCTCTGCACATGTCAGTGCTGTGTAAAGGCAAGGCAGATGAAAGCTACTGTAGTAAGAGCTACGTATGACCTGACCTAATTTAGGTAGGGCTACGCAAAGGTCACCATATCCTCAAAAGTTGCTTTTATGAGCTAAGTGTAGTACAACCAAATGTGCTCATTTCAAACAGCCTGTCACAGGCAATATTTGCTGCCTGCTTCCCTTCACTGAAGGTGGCTCTTCCAGAAGGGGTGCTTCGGACACCCACAGTTCACACTTCAAACAGAAGCATGGCATGAATTTTACTCTCTAGATGTAAACTTAGGTACAACATCAGAGCACAACCTCTGTCCAACCTGAACTGCATCTCCCAGAGGCTTCCCTCCTCTTCAGCCTCTCTGCTCTGGGGCTTATTAACCCCATGAGACCTTTAAAGAGCTGATTTAATGCTCACCTAATGCTCCACCACTGGGCTGTAGGTGCTTGAGTTCCTGTGAGTTGCCTTGGGAGGAGCTTATGGCTATTTGCAGCTTCACAGTGGAACCAAGACAGGTCTGCTGCTGCCTCTGCTTGTATCTGGCTCTGAAACAGAGGAAGAATATTGCCCACAAAAAGGGGCTGCCCTCTGTGTACTCTAAGATCTGTGCTGCACACAAGAGCAGACACAGGGGCTGAGCAGTTGTTAAGCATCATCCCACTTGAACAGAAGGGCAAGTTCAAGATTTGCTCTGAATATGCACTAAGGACTCAGTTATCTAGCTGGGGTTAGCTGATGCTAGGCAATCTTTCCATCACACACTCATGACCCCCAGTGCCCTGCTTTCACCAGGCCATTCTACTCGGCCCCAGTGTTTAAGAAGATTAACACAGAAAAATTTAGTGATCCAAATGACCCCTGTTGGTCTTGCACTACAATAAATTTTTGGTAAGCTCAAAGGTCTTTGTAGCTTGCGATGGGTGAATGGTGCCTCCAGCACACACGGCAGCAGGAAGCTTGAAGTCGTCAACAGAACTTGCATAATCGGTTGGTTCCTACACCAGTGTAATGTCTTCACTTGAGACTACTGGAAGTCATTTGAGTGCTGCAGCTATTTATATCTAACAAGGATTTCCCCAGAAAAGGGGACAGGAAAGATGATCTTCTCCCAAATGCCTGAGTTCAACAGAAACCGAGCAATGAACGTTTTCTCTGAAAAACAAAGGATCTGCAATCACTGCAGTCCATTGGGGTCCCTTTCAAGTTTTTTTCTTACTGTATTCAGAATACTTCGAGTCAGGCATTCTACAATGCTTTTGAATGCTGTGGTGACATAAGCAGTAAAAGACAAAAACAGATTGATAAACGTATCAACCTTGAAAATAAATTCATCCCTCATCACTCTGCTTGCAAATTTAGCTACACCTGATGATATTTAAACTCATGCAACTGAGAACACAGCATAATGTGAGACCAAGTAAAATTTTAAGAACTGAGTCCTGAATTTCTTCTGTTTAAGGAAAAATTTCAAAGAACATTTTTTCCTGATTTTTCTGATTTCAGTGATTCAGTGGACTTCTGCTTTATACCTCAGAGCGTAAAAGATGGGATTACTCACATATATACATCATGATCCCCAAATGTCTGCTATTGCCATAGAGTATTGACTGTCCCATGATTTTCACCTGTGCCTTATGGATTAGTGAGTGTGTATATGGAAGGAAACGAGAGCAGCCAACTATCACACAGCAGCAGTCAAAAAATAATACAAAATAAGACATTCTGCCAGAGAGGAAAATAATAAACCAGGAGTGGGCAACAGTCAGATGGTTTTAGCTTTTTCTTGGGTAAAGTGCTATAGATACAGATTGACTTTGTTTGTTCAATATTTACTATACTTTCCTTTTACTTGCTTTGAAGCAAGGATTGGGAGCACTTTGCTAAATGGACTGAAATTATCCTGGCTTCACAGCCTGCCTTGTAAGTGCCCTGGTACTGTCTTTGGCTATGATGTTTTGAATCGACACAGAGCAATACCCTTTCAGGGGTTTCCATAGATTCCCCTGCCCCTGCTATGGCAACAGCACACTCGGCTCTGTTCTCCCCCAGCACTGACGGTCTGTTTGCTCCTTGGGGAACCAGCCATCCCAATGGGTCTGAAAGCTCAGAGCTGCCCAGGGTCAGATTCCCCAGCTGGTTCATGTGACCCCACATCCACCAGTACTTGCTGCCAGAGCTGTGTGGCACCTGAACTCTTGTATCCCATTCACCAGGCCAGGTTTGCCTGGGGAGCAGAGAGCAGGCCACCATGAGTCTCCATGTGACTTTGACCACCTGTGCCACTTGTCCTCTGTCTTCAGTCTTCAGATAGCAGTCTCCTTCATCTAAACTGGCAGCACTGGCACCATGGAAGCAGGGCAGGTATTGAAGCCTTTCCATGGCACAAACTCTACTCTTTTAAATGAAAGTAGCATAAGGACTCCATGACTTCATGAAAATCAGATACATTCATCGTCTCATCTCATTGATTTTAGGATTTGGCAAAAAAAAAAAAAATAAATCTAAATTCCAACCATAGATATTTTGTCCACACTCTTGTATTTCCAACAACTTTCAGATTGCCTGCTGGGTCTAAGACTTTTAAACATGAGCTACTTGCAAAGCAAGTGGGCTGTTGCCTCCTCCACCCACCTGTGCTGGCAACAATCCCCATGACAGCCTCTCTGTGGGAATTACTGGCAAAGCATTGCTGATGTTTTCTTCAACACTGGAGACTGGAAGATATCTAAGGGAAGAGCTTGCCTACTTGTATGCTGCTCTGCATATCAAACAAATAAAACTCTTAGAAGCACAAGTTTGCAGGAAACCAGTGGCCAGGCAGCTGGGCACAGACCTGTGATGGCCAAACTTCTATGAATTCTCTTTCCCCAAGCTGCCCTGAGTTTGCTGTTGTCCTTGTTTACAGAATCAGAATCACTGGTGAGGAAAAATACTGGAAAGAGGAGCTGAGAGGTGCAAAGGTAACATCTGTCTG
Source organism: Pavo muticus (assembly GCA_016647715.1). Classification (NCBI taxonomy): domain Eukaryota; kingdom Metazoa; phylum Chordata; class Aves; order Galliformes; family Phasianidae; genus Pavo; species Pavo muticus. The sequence continues at coordinate 506,631 of JACDJE010000221.1, read as the reverse complement.
ATCCTCAGAGAACCTCCAACCTTTAGGAGATATTGATGGCTTCACAATGGATGTGCAAAAATAGGGGATCAAAGGGAATATGAGTGTTATCAGTTCTAATTCCTCAAGCTTGGTCATCTTTTAGCTTTAGTTTACTTGGAGAAACAACTTCTGTTTTGCTTTGCATTTCACCTGGTACAGTTCACCATAGTCACCAATTAACATCTCGTGATTGCGGGCAATAATCCTATGCACTCCATGCATCCCTGATGGCAAATATCAGGCTGAGTGCTGGGGGTGTCACGCTGGTGGTCGTGCTCCAGCCATCGATCTCTGCAGCAGCTGAGCGCTGTGTCATAGCGTGGTGCTGCCCTGCTGATATTTGACCCAGTACAAGCTGCTTTTCCAAAGTAAATTACTGGGTTTTTTTAATTACTATAATGAAAACACAAGATCTTAATAAAGGAGATGCTGTGGAGTATGGTGATTTCAGACCAGAAGCTAAGATCATTTCGTAGCCATGGATGGAAAACAAACAAGGAAAAGTTTATGCCAGGGATTTGCTTTTCTATAGCTTTTTAAGACTTCATTTTATGTGCCTACAGCAATAACGTTTCAGGAGATACTTTATATCTTCATCTCTCAACACTCATTTTTGTAGATACTGATCACCAAACTCTCCAGTTTGCTAACCACCGCCAAAGCAAAGTACTCACTGAAACATGCAAGTGACACTTGCACTCAGCAAAAAGATGCACCGAACAAAGCAACAAACAGCTTTTACTTCTGCTCCATTACTTCATTCCTTCTCCCTGTTCCTCTTGTTACAGTGCCAGGTACCATCTGCATGCCAAGAGACAGGAACAAGTCCCTAAAGTTTACATACAAAAAGCATCTCCCTCCCCTCCTGCTCGGTGGAGCATCATGTCGCTGCCAGGCAGCTCATGGGATGCCACGTATCCCCCAGGCTGGAGCCTGTTTGCTTCCAGCCACTGCCTGCCCTGCAGCATGCCTGCTGCCATGCCCCATCAGCCTCTGCTCCTAGCATCCCACACGCCCCACTGCTCCCAGTCACAACACACAGGTGGGGCATGGCACCCAACAGGGGGGTCCTGGCTTGTTCAGAGAAAGGCAGGAAATCTCAGTGAGGAGGGGAGTGCGAATGTGGGACGGGGTATAAATGCTATCCCCAGCCAGGAGGAGTCAAAGCAAAGCAGCTGTTTTGAATGGGGAATAAAAGAGCGATGCTGAAGTGGTTGTGAAGTGGCTTGTGCCAAGTGGAGCCAGGGTAGGGCTGGCTGCAGGCTGTGGCAACTTTGCAGGCTCCACAAACAGCCACTGCTCCCTTGCATTACTCCCTGTCCTCCAGGATGCAGAATAACGCTGTGTGAATTGTCTTCTTTTAACGTTTGTTTGCTTGCATACTTTTTGTTCTCATCTCCAGGTTTGAACCCATTTGGGTTGGGCTGAGTGGCTCTGGTGCAAAAATCAGCACAGGCGTTTCCAAGCCAGCAAATCATCTTTGTTTCTGCAGACCTGAGCAGGGCTGTGAACCTTCACAGCAGCAGAGTGAATGGCTAGAGGGTTTGGGGAGCAGGAACCTGACCCTTGGGCTGACACAGCAGCAGGGGGGGGTCCCTAGGGACCCCTGCAGGAGCAGATGTCAGTCTGTGGAACTTAGCTTTATACTGATTTTCAAACAGCTGCAGCCTGTCCACTTAATCACAAGCAGATATGTTTCATGTTTTCGGGCTACCTGTTGTCAGAGTTTCTCTATTTGGCTGTATCGATATGCAGATTAATATAGAACAAACACACATCTCTTTGTGAACCATCTACCAAAAGGTAAAGAGGTTACGTTACCTGAATCCCTGCAATGAATAATTCAACCCTCCATCACTATATCTGCATTTAAATACGGTTACCACTCTTACCCCTGCCTTCTGTCAGCATTAAGCTATTAAAAATAGAAACACCACACAGCAGTTTGAGCCAACTTTGTATTTATCTGTTTATAGTTCATAAGAGATGCCTTTTGAATATTTTTTGACAGTCAGGAGCCGCATTGAATACCTGTCTTCTTCATTAACAATCACTGAAGACTACTGGCGAGTTGGCCTGAATCATGAACAGAATACACTCACCTTGTGATGAATGCTGCTGTGTGATATTGGGCACTGGGTTTTTAAGGTGTTGCTGCTGTGAAGTCATCGCTCTGTGCTCTGACAGCTCTGTGCAGAGCACAGATTACCTGCAGGTGTTTGGTGATGCATGGTGCTGTCTCCCTATTAAAACCTGATATGCACTGGTGTTGCTGACCACTGAGAAGCCAAAGCCTGCTGTGAAAGCTGGTGCTGTGGAGAACAGGAGCTGTTTATTACCTGCACTGAATGGTGGTAGAAAGACCATTCCACGGGAATACTTTGTGTTGGTATTTACAGAACACATGGGAAATGACAGAGCACTGGGCACGGATCTCCCAGGTCTTTCACCTGAGCTACCCAGCTACTGGTGAGGCTTTTCTGGTGCTGTCGGGGGGAAAAAACAGCAGGCATTGCCAGGATGATACCTGGAAAACCACTAGACACCCAGATGAGAAGATTTCATAGGACCCTCTTGGGATTTCTCTTAGGATACAATGACTTACAGTGTCGCCTTCTTAAGCACATCTCACAGTGTTCCCCAAGACAAGGAGCTGAGGTGAGGTCTGTAACTCTGATACTTTCAGCTTACTGTGCTCCATGACTAAAGCATTTCGCTTCCTCAGAGTTCAGTTATGCAAACTAAAAGAGATACTTACCAGAAACTTGCCTAGGTTTAGCTGTCACACACATTCAATTGAAGTGCTGATGCAGACTATGATGCATAATCCTACAGCTGATACACAAATGGGTTTGAGCTAACTGCAAGCTCCTTTTTGCAATAGTTTGTGGTAAGCCCCGTTCCTGAAGTCTCTGCAGGTCTCTCCCAAGTAGCTGACTAGAAAACAGCACCATGGAAATGCACAGGGCTGCTCTGCAAAGCATGATGATAGTCCTCGTAGCAGAGGCTGACAGAGAGGAGTCTGAAATGCTTACTGATATTAGAAAAATTACATGTAGAAAAGTTACTACTATTCCTATATTTATAAGAAATAAAAATGATAGCTTCAAAATACACACAGAAACAGAGAATTCTCCCTCTGAAAAAGACCCAGTTCCCGTAAGAAATGCTAAACTCACTTCTGTGTCTGCCATTCATTCTGCAGTATTGCACTCTGCTAAGCACGCGCAGCTCACCAGCAAGCAGAGGATGGCTGAGTCCCTGGGCCTCCTGCAGAAAGAGTGGGAGTACATCCTTTGCCATCCTCCTAGTGTTATTTCCCAACAGCTAAAACATGCACTGAGCATTTTATTCCAATTAACCAAAGGCCAGTTTCCCCATTAATAACTTCCCGTGACGCTGAACAAAGTGAACGAATTGTGAAGCCTGTTCAGGTGTAGACCAGGAACAAATACAGAAGTGCAGAAGGTGCTTTGCTCCTTGCAATTATTGATCGTGTAGCTTTTCAGAGGGAACATTCCCATTTTTTTTTCCCCAAATAATTAAAGTATAATATTTTACAGCCTGATAAAATTTACAGGGACCCTTGGAAAGTAATTATAGTGCTTCTTTAAAAGAGACCCCATAAAAGATGCATGATTAGAAAGTTAAGGATCTGGATAGAATTACAACGATGTGACAAATAATTTACAAGCGATAAACCATCCCAAGGAGAGGGGGAGGGCGATTAAAAGAAAAAGGGGGAAAGAAACATTAACCAGCGATGAAGTCTCACAATGAAAATAATAAATTTCCCCCCAGTGTTTAGCATTAAGCTTTTTGTAACTACAAGTTGCTGTGCTTTGGCTATGGAAGAGATTTTGGCTAGAAAAGCTCTAACTTAATGGCGACATGAGGTATTTCTTTTCATCAGTGGTTGTTCCAAATCTGGTGCAATAGCTTCCATTTTATCACATGCGTTAGATAAATATTCTGTATAGATGTTTCGCAGTACTAATGATCCCTAAGACTGTGGAACAGTAGCTTGGAGGATTTTAATCTGCCTCCAGATGTTGTCTGAACTCAGTCTTTATAGAGTACATTTATTATGTTTCAGCTGGAAAAAAAAAAAAAGAAAAACAGAGTGATGGATCCCTGCTCAAAACACCCTCAGATCTGGGGGAAACGTGTGTTTAAGTGGGGGTTTGAAATTTGCTGGTAGGGCCCAAACTTACAGAAGATGAAGAGTATCTGCAGCAGAATGATTAAGGAAAACGAAAAAGTCCTTCTCACCTTAATCATTCCCTCTTATAAAAATATCACCACTAAGATCACCAAGTCCAAGCGTGGAACGATCCCCACCATGCCCACTCACCACGTCCCTCAGTGCCGCATCTCACCTTTTCTTTCACACCTCCAGGGACTCCACCACCTCCCTGGGCACAGAAACATGAAGCTCAGGGCCCAGCTGTGTACCTCTTCTCTTTGTACCTCTTCTCTTTCACAAAGAAATACCTCCTTGGTATCAACCTATATTTTGCTTTGATAACTGCAATTAACATCTACGAAGCATGAGTAACTCTATGAGAAAGAATTTGTTCTCCCTTCTTAATAGATGAGATGCCTTCCAGACTTTTTAAAGATATTGCATTTTTAATCCTTTGGAAGGTACATGAATTTAGAGCCTCAAAAAGATGGATTTCAGTAGTGGTAACTCCACATTGAATCATCTGAAGTGTTCCCAGCACAGGGAGTTGTACTCTGGCCCTCTCGTATCTAAAGAAGTTTCACAAAGCAAAACAATTCGAGTTGGACACTAAAGGGCTAGAAGCCAAAATCTGACACTGATTTGATGTCAGCGCTTTGCTGATTTCTCCTGCAGTCAATTGCAGAATCAAACACATTAATCAGACTGATTTGTGCACATCTGTTTTTCAAAAACCAGATGTTGGTAGGATGGAAAGGATAGGCAACACGTCTTACCCCAACTGGTGTTAACTGGGAGGCAAATAGCTCAAGGTGCCTGGATTAGATGCCCATGGCCATGAGAGAAGAATGGTAGAAGTGGCTGTGTATTTCACAAGATATCCATTGTGGGGCTCGCTATTTTATTTATGCATTCTTCCCCATCTCCCCAGCTTCAGTACCTTACTGGTAGCAGAAAGGGCATTCAGCTTTGTGAAACTCTTGGCGAGAGCTCACCACCTCTTCTCATATCCTACAATGGCAAAAGCAGAAAGTCTGCTGTGCTCAGAAGAAAAGGAGTTTACATCTGATAATTTCTCTTTAAGCCTCTTTATCGGGGCAAGCTCTAATTCATTCACAAGTAACAGCAGTTTAGCAGGAATTGGAATAAAGTGGATTTTTGTGAATAAAAGTCAGAAGGACTCGACTCCTGTGGAACAGGCAAAACGCTGTGGGCTTAACGCCTCCTGAAGATGAACTGAGGAAATGGTTTCGAGGCCACAGTTGTCACTTGCAATATCAATCAGGCTTTACCTTCCCCATGGTCTGAGCGTAGCACAGTCGGTGAATAAAACAGGAAAGAGAGAAACTACAGGAGAAAATACGGAGATTTCCCAAAGAAACATCTCTTCAGCTTCTCTCATTCTCGCCCTAGGAGTCAGACATTGTAACCCTGCTGCCATATTCTTGCGGTTTGTTGAGTGGAAAATGCACATGTGTTCAAACAGCTGTACTGTTAGAGGCTCCATCCGAAACGCAGTGGAACATCTGTAGGACAAGGCAGAGGTGTCAAGTGAAGTGTGTACACCTCGAGCGAACGATACGGCGCTGTGTTGACAAAGCCTTCTGTTGGAGCTGGGTTTTCTCAGCACAGCGGCAGGCAGCTCAGCTTTTCCCAGACATGGATGCTTCTCTAGGACTTCCCCAATTTGCCTGCCCACGCTTGAGAAGCAGAGTTCTTCAGAAGTAGGTCCCTGCAGGCACACTGCAGTAGCACATCGCAAGATCTCACCTTTTGGGGATGGTTTGTTAGCACTGTGTCACTGGGGCAGCTTGCAAATGGAATTTTGTTACTCTTCAGTCCTTCCTTTTCTTGGAAAGAGCTATGCATGGGTAGCCTTGGTGTCGCAGCCTTGACTCCTGTGCTAAAAGGCACCAGTGTCTGCAGCAAGGGATGTGTGTCCAGAGCTTCTGGAATTACATAATTGTGCACAAAAGCCAAAAAGCTTCTTGTGCATGCGATATGGAAGTTCCTAAGAGGCTGCTTTTCCGATTGAAATGTATACAGACTCGCACACATCTTTCTTACTTGTCAGAACTGAGAAGATGCAATTGCAGAGCTAAGAATGCACTTGTTAAATGTCAGTTTTACAAGAAAAGAAAGAGCAAGCTAGCATACGGGTAGTATTTCATCTCCAGAAACCTGTGCTTGAGATGACCTCAGCATCAAAGATGAGCTCTAAGCTTCCCTATATTCTGGGAATGCCCTGATCCAGAGTTTGGCTCTGATCATTGTGTAAGCAAGAGCCATGTGCTAAGCTCAGATCCAGAATGGAGTCTTCCCAAAATGTGAGGAAGTTCAGATCCAGGGTTTTGGCTTTAGCCCACGTCTAATTCAAACCAAATTGTCATCAAGATTCCAAGTGGAAATGAGTCAGGCAGCCCCATCTCAGCAGCTGACAAGATGTCCACACTGCATAATCTCCGCACGCAGTTCGGCAATCAGCAAGTGCCCAGCCTGGGAGCAAAGAACGGCTGCACCTGCAGCTCACAGAGCTCCTGTGCTCCCCAGAGCCCCTCCTGCCCAGCACCCACCTCCCAGCAGGGCACAGCCTGGTCCTCTGCAACACCTGGACCTCATCCAGAAGGTGAGCAATGAGCTTTACCGTGTACAGATGAGGACTCTGTGAAACACAATGACCTCCAATTTGGCATGGACACTCAGAGCCACGCATGGATGTTGGTTGCTGTACGCCCCATTCCTTATTGGCTCTGCTTTCTTGCTACTGGGAGTCCCCAGTCAGAAGCTGCCTTCCCTTGGGATACATCTTTATTGCAGTGCAGACCTCCCTGCATGGCAGCAGGGAGCTTCATTGTGCCATTCCCCAGGCAGATGGCGGAGGGGTGCCTGCCCTGTCCTGTGGTCACACTCACTGTGGTGGTGACCCCAAAAGACTTACTGTGGGAATTTCTTCATCAGAAGGAGGTTTTGCATCAAACCTGGAACAAGCACTTCAAGGATTGTTTCCATCATCCTTGTTTAGATTTCAAGAAAGCTTTGCTCAATGCAGCACAGAGCTCACAAAGAATTTCTCATCCCATTCTCCACGTGCTTTGAAATGGCAATGGTCAGTTTTGCCATTCTCACACAGCTCCAGTAGAAATCTCTTGCTCTTGTTACTAGCAATATTTATATCAGCTCCCTAGTAATAGAGTCAGACCTTTGCTGTGCTAAGTGCTTTACAAACATGCAGGAATGCAATTCTACAAGCTATTCAGCCTGGTGCCCAGAGCTGCAATGGTGACAGACCTGAGCTGGGCTGCTTCCTCCCAGCAGCAGAGAGAGCTCAGGGACGAGAGGACCACTTCTCCTCCGTCTCAGCCTTTGGAATGGAAGCACACATGAGCTCAATGGAGAAGTTTAAAGGGGAAAAGATCTTTCTTTTCTATGCGTTTTACCCCAGTGTTTTAGAAAAACTTGTTGCATCTTTAACATTGTTGCTCCCTTTGTACACCTCTAATTCAAAAGATCATGTACTCTAAGGGGAGGCAGAGTGGCAAACATGCACCACAAAGTTGGTGCTGGGTTTACTTGTGCACAGCACCATCCTGGAGGAACAATTACTTTAATGCAACTGAAAAAGCAGCATAGTTTCCTTGCACAACTCTGACCAAAGGCACAGCTGTGCTCTGCTCTCTGAGCCTGTAGCTCAGCTGGGGCAGAGAAACCCCCCTCTGGAGGGCGTGAGACATAGGCAAAAGCCTGGAACGACCCACAGACAGAGGGTGAAATATCTATGTTTCTTTCAGTGCTTTGCCTCCCAGGAAAGAGTTAATGAAAAGTAGCTAGACATAGCGTGGTGTTTCTTATGGAATCACGTGTTGTGAGAATAATGCAAGCGAACAACTTTCGCAACGATGCTGAGGTCATTCGACCACAAGCCTCCAGCTCTATTATTTGCAAGGCAGAGATTCTGGGACAGAGTTGTGGGCAAAAGTTCTCATTCATGGGAATCCTGTCAAATCTCTACAGGCCTTAGAGACACCTGGAAGGAGATAAGCATGACAATTATTTGCTAAAAGAAGGGGCACTTTTGTTCTCTCAGCCACCCCCACCCCACAGCAAGTTAGCAGCCTGTTGTGGTTTTGTCCCACGTGATGCCTCCAAGAGAGACAAAGAAGTGCAACGTCCTATCAGAGTGAATCACATAACTTGGAAATGACCTGATTCACACGTTTTCCATTCTCCATAGCTGATGTGAGTCTTAAAAGAAGGAATAATAGGTTCTGATGTTTAGTCTGCGAGTTGTTGGAGCCTATGCTCCATTTTCCAGCTCAAGTTAGAACACAGGAAAATACTGTCTTTTTCAAGGAAGAGCCTTCTTGTCAGGCATGGCCAAATGCCTGCACAGGGCCTGCTCAAAGACCTTAGAGGGCTCAGAAGAGCAAAAAGCAGCACTTATACTGGTGTGGCTCCAGGATGCGCTCAGGCAGCCCTGGTTGCCACGTAATGAGCAGAGCATGTTGTGGTCTAAGTAAAGAAATATTTCACAGAATAAATAATAGATAAAAGTAATAAAACTGCATATTTCTATATCTAACGGCAAAGAGAAGTCTAATTGATTTTTAACTGCATCAAGAAATCTCCCTGGCTGTGTCACTGAAAGCTGAGTGCTGTAACTTGTGCCTGACAAATTGAGGACCAAACACTGCTCTTCTCAGACAGCTTTGAACACTTCCTAATGACTAAAAGCAGAAGGACTCAGGCCCCCTGCAACTAAAATAAAGTTGCGCAAGAGGCTCATTAGAGGAGTTAGCCTGACACAGGAACCGGACACAAGATCTGGAGAACACGCAGCATGTATGCCAGCCACTGTCTTTGTTTATCTTGGTTTCAGTGGTTTGCTTTATGTTCCAGTTGGAATGATATAGGTATATTTTATATATACAGAAAATATAATTTTCAAAACGATCTGTAGCACCACAACTGGCATCTGCCCAGGTCCAGCATGCCAGTGTCTGCCAGGCTTCTCCTTTCATGCTTTCTTGCAGTCAGTGACATATGGGTGGGCAAGGTAAAAGAGGAGGGGGGGGTGGCAGGCAGAAAACAGCATATCCTTTCACCCCAACTTCATTTGTTCATTTTACGTTTGTTATTATTATGTAAATTCATTTTGGACTCCCAAGGTTGTTAGTATTGAGTTTAGTGACAGCTCTGCCTTCCTTCTGTGGAAAAGCCAGAAGGTTGGTTCTGAGCTTTTTATGTTGATTATTATTATGTGCCTTAAAAGACTCTTTTCTAAGGCACATACCACATGTTTGGAGCAGTAACAGTTCCAGATGCGCTTGAGATAAAATCCCAGGCCTAAATTAGTCTGAAACTTGGAGAGTTTAAGATGTCACTTTGCAACCTGTCTCTGAAGGGTCTTTTCCCCCCAAAAGGAGAATTTGTTTTCCAGATTCACTTCTGCCTGATCAATCTTTTAGTCTTAGAGTTGACCCAGGTCAATATGGCTAATAAAGTCACCAGACGCTTGCTACAGCCAAGCTTGGACCCCAGCTAGCTGAATAGACAAGAGCTGGACAGAGAGAGGTTAAAGGATTAAGGAGGTTAAAGGGTTTGTCCTGTCCTAAGGGGAAATGGGTACAATCAAAAAGACATTAATGTCCTGGGTATTATGACCTACAACCCAGTGGTCTCAGTGTGCTCTTTCCGACCCAAACAGTCATCTTACATCACTGGCAGCCAGGATGTCCCAGTAGATCCCATCTCTCCCAGGGCACCACTGTAAATAACACTCAGTTTGTACTGAAACATTGACATTGCAGGGGTAAAACTGAGGTCAGAATGCGGGCCAAGTTTTCAATATTATCCTAAACTGGACATTTATATTTTGAAGGACTAGAAAGTACAAGCTCTCTATTCTGTAATAAGTGGATACTTTCTGCTTTAAAATCAGTAGTTCTTGCGTTGATGGATTCTCAGATCTTTAACACAAACGTGATTCACATGTTCCCATGTAAGAGGAAAAAACCCTAAAGAAAGATTAATTCATTTAAGAAAATAAAGCACACAATAAAGGCATGAATGAAGGGGACGTAGCATTGCTTACAGATGACTAAGAGTCTACAGACTAAGAGTCTACAATTTGTGGTGGTTACACAGCCCCCAAAAATAATACCTACTGCCTCCCACAGAGAGGGACAAAAGATGTGTGGTCTGCACCCTGACCAGCAGGAGATGGGTTCCCACAGCACCCAATGCACTTCTGTGCAAGGAGGAGCAGATCCAGTGGCTGTGTATTCTCTGAGGTGAGGATGCAAAATTTGTGTCAAATAACCCTTCCTGCACGGCCGTGCACCTAGGAGTGGCAGAGGTGTTCTGGGATGGGAAATGATGAGATGGAATAAACAGTGGAAAGCAACTGTGTTGGCATCTGATGGGTTGTGTAGCTTGTCACAGCCATGAGCCCCATGGTTAGAGGACAAGGACCATTCACTCAGTGCAGCATTCAAAGCACCACTGAACTTCTTGCCATCCTCCAGGCAAGCCTTGGGGAGCTATGGTTTCAACAGCTAGTTAACAACTAGTTAAAGGGAACAATGCAACTCCTCCAACTTCCCCTTGAGAACAGCGTTAAATGCGGACAAATGACCCAACAACATGTTCAGAGACATGGGATACCACCAAGAAGGGGTGGTTGTGCATCCTTCCTGCTCTGACAGACTGCGGTGAGTGTGGCTCTGGGGGCTTATATTTTCATTCCAGGTATTTGTGTTTACTTTTTATTTGCTCTTTAAGTCACTTGGGGAGCCTTTTGTGGGGCTGAAATAACATCACATCAGACCTTCTCACGGTTCTCCAATTCCCTGGGAGTCAAAACATGGTGGAAAGACCAGATCTCACATTATTTTCGGCCACACAAATTGCACCCAGGGGAAGGAAGAGTAGAAGACCATTAAAAAACATAATCATAAATAATGGAATATTGAGGTTTGGGGGAGTTTCTGTGGAGCCTGAACACAGGTTAAGGATCAAAGGTTGGTTACAATTACTTTCCTGGTTCCACATATCCCACCTGCTGTTCCTCAGGCATTGTAATGTGTGGCTAAGATCACCCTTCACCTCAACATAAAACCATACCAACACAAAGCCAGATCTCACTTACACATTAACCCATTTGAAGCTGTGTGTCACTGGGTGGCTCAAGGTTATGTCTCAGCTTCTAGAAAAACACAGGCTCACAGCTGATCCCATCATTCCATTATTCACATGTGAACGGACGAACCACACAGAGGAATGCCCAGCATAACATCACTGGCAGTAGGCAGATTGCCATTCTCTCCTAAAGACGAGTGAACTGCCATGCTGGGTACATCCAGAGAATGTCTCCAAAACCCAGTGGCTTTTCATCTAATAATCTTATACCTACACCCTGAGGGATATCTTTCTGTATCCAAGCTAACGTCCTCGTTAATTGTGGCTGGGGTGCCATACATTCCATTAGGCTTTAGATATCTGCTGATGCGATAATTGTCCTGGGCACTGCTATAACACAAGGGAGAAAGATGAGCATTTTTCTGGGTTACCAAAGTTCTCTTTTCTAAGGGAGGTCAGAAGAGTCATTCTTCAACAGTACTCTCCTTTGCCCACTAGCAACAAAACCACACCAGCCACCTAGCTCAGGTGTCACATCTACACAGAGGCTTACATAGGTTGCTCAGACACAGAGATACCTAAAGCAGTGAAAGATATTTTCCATACTATATGACAGAGCATGCAACATGCTTAAAACCTTGGTTAACTTGCAGTGTAGCCATATCCTGAGCAGCCCATTCCTTTCTGCTCCCTCCTGGCTCAGAGGAGGGCTTCCTTGCCCCCCACACGTGCACCTGTTCCCCTCAGGGGGGACCCAGTCAGTACATGAGGGCTGGGAGAAGCACAGGCGCAGCCCGGTTCCTCTTTTCCACATCCCTGTTAGGAGCTCACTGAGCACAGCACTGACCTCTAAATACATCACTGCTATTTTGGACAATCCATGTGGCCTGGGAGGCAGCTCCTGCCACATCCTGCCTTCACACAGTATTCAGCATAGATGGAAGCACTCTTCATTCATGCCCAATTCCTATTTGGAGCAAGGATAATCATAAAATACTCTCTCTGGCTTCTGCTCTCACTCTAACAGGCCTTGTTTCACACCAGGAACCTACTTTCAGCATCCCAAGCTTCATTAACATTATTTACACCCCAAAAGCACATTGAAAGGTGTTATTTGAGTAACGTACTTCCACTAAAAGCATATGTGCAGGGAAGATGTGATGAAACCCTATGGCTGACAGGACTGCTGAAGAGCAGCTTTAATGTGGATCTCTAGGAAAAGCCATTACTTGTTCATCTCAGCTTAAAAGGAGAGCTGCAATGATTTCTAACTTCTGCTAAAAGAAAGAAAAGAGATTCAGCTTGCCTTGTTTCCAGTCCTTTTAGGGATTTTTTGCTGGATAAATACAGAAGGTGAGGCTGTGAGATGCTTCTGTATTCCAGGTGCATTCACAGTTGTGTGAATCCCAAATAAACAGGGCAGGTGGGAGGGTGTAATTCAGTACAAATCACAGCAACGACAGCAGAGCAGCAAGGTCCCAGGATAGAGCAAGCAAGGGTTTACCCAAACGCAACAACCACAGACACAGAAATAAAAGAAAGAAGCTACTTACCTTCAGAAGGCCTCAGGCATACAGAGATCTCCAACAAGTTACTCTTACTTCCACTGCCAACCCTTAAATGAGGTCTGGGAAGGGGTAGATCCTGGCTCCACACCTTCTAGTCACTCAGATACATTGCATGAGCTCCCCTGGGCTGGCCCTGCCTTCCCACCAGGTGCTCAGTCAGTGGTTCAGACCGTGACTCAGCATTTCCACTATAGATGGTTTTCAAGTGATAGGCAGTGACTGGGCTCAAAACTGACCGTAAATGTTAAGGGCCATATGCACAGATCCACTGCACTAGAGAAGAGGGTAGGAAAGCAGAGGCTGAAGCAAAACTTTAGGCAGTGGTGTCCCCAAACGTCTCTTAAAGTGGAACAGCTGGAGCAGGGATAGGTGATAAAAAAGGCAAATGGGGAGAAAAGAAAAAAAATAGAGCTATTATAATATTAAAAAAAAAAAAAAAAAAAAAACCAGTGATGGAGTTACTGGAATTAAAATATTTGTGATTTAGGTGCTTTTACAGAAAGTGAGTAAGAAATTTCAAAAAGCACATGGAAGTAAATATGAAGAGATTGATGATATGGGCTTGGAGGAAATCATGGCAGGGAAAGGAAGGCGGGGGTGTTTCAGCCTGCAGAAAGCTGCAACTTGGAATCACGGGCAATTAATGGCGAGGACCTTTCAGTTTTAAATTGCTCCTTTTCAGAGAGATGCCACTAAATTCTGTAACAGTCAGCCAGGTCCAAACCTTCAGTCTTAGCACTTAGCTCTTATGGGGCTCTCACTCAGTTTTGCCCTTGGGTTTTGTAAGCAAGGTGGCAGCTGAGGCTGCTCACTTGGAAGGCACTTTTTCAGGACATGAACTGAAGCCATAACTTGCTTCATATCAGCCCACTGAGGAGACATCTTCTAATGGCTTTTGGCCTCTAATGACCTGCGGCACAGCCAAGATGAGGACTGGGAAGAGGTCTGACTGGTGGTTGGATCATGCTGTGAAGCCATCCAATTCTCACTTCTTCATGTTGTGACATTCCAAGCCACTAACTTTTTACCACACTACCATAAGAAACAAAAAGCAAAAGCACCACAGAAGCTAAAAAATATCTCATAAACTTCTACTGCCGGGCAGCAATCTGCTCTGTCCTTGTGTTCTGGTCTCCACAGAGAGCACAAAGCCATGCCACTCCGATGAGCAATGTGATGGAGGCGAACCTTGAGTGAAACTGCTGCAGTTGGGAACCTGGGTGATTTCAGTCAAAAGGGAATCATGATCGAAAGGGAATTGGAAAATGCCTATCCATCTGTTGTATTAACAGCTGGTTAACAGTATGATCTAAGTAAGATGAGAAAAGGAAGGGGTCCTATTAAGAAATATGCAGAAGTCTGATCTGGCTTTCATACCTAATGAGAAAGACTGCTTTCTTTAAATTACAAAGGTATGTGTGTGACACAGCCTCATTCAGCACAATCAGGTTATGAATATAAGTGTGAATAATCATCCGAGTCATTCTGACATTACCTTGATTATATTCTTTACATGCAGAAATGATTGTTTCATGGCCCCATTCAAACTACAAATACACACGTGGTGAATAACTGCTAGCTTAGTTGTTTTCCTAGCAAAAAATAGAAAATAGTTTTCCCTGGTAACTGAAACAAGTATGTCCATGGGCAAGAGAACTAACGAATTTTGGTTTCTCATGATTTGTACCATGCTGCTTCCTGACTTACTTGAAATCTAGGAGAGCTGCAGCATTGATGCTTTCCTCATTAAGTGTGCATGTAAGATGAAAAGAGTTTTAAAGTGCTTTAAACATAGGAGATAATCCTTTGGATACCTGTCAGGGATAGAAACCTTCACTAAGGAGAGGAGTTTCAGTTGTCTGGGATTAAGACTGAGCCAAGATTGAGGCTCTTGACATCAGCATAGGTGTTATGAGTTTTTTTCCTTCCTCTACCCTCTCCTCACACTACTACAAGAACTGTATGAACTTAAATCCTTTTAGATCTCTACTGTTTTATCAAAGTCAGTTCCAATACACCAAAAAGTTCAAAAGTCATTACAGATGGCTGACAAATGGATACTAGTACAGAGCAAAGATCGCATAAGCTTCGTATCCTTAGGGATGTAGGCAGCAGATAAGCCTGATGTTTACAGACACATCTGGAGGGAGCTGGATTCCCTTTTCCTGGGGAAATAAGCCCTTAACTCACTTTGAATGACTCTAGAGATTCCAGTTGGAACACAGCAGCCATTGTGTTGCACAGAAGCGACACACTTGCCCCTCCATTTGCCCATTGCCATGGCACCAAAAATGGAAATTCTTTGCTACAGCCTCTTGTGTCGTTACACACTCAGTGCAGCAGCAAAGTGTTAGCAATGCCTTCTCACATCATATGTGGATCAAAGCTGAAGGTCAGTGCGGTCAGCGAGCAGCCTTGGTTACCACCACACCCAGCCCAAGCATTCTTCCTTCTCCTCTGCTGACAGCCAGGGCTGACTCCCTGCATGTGACTCCCCCACCATCCCCTCCCCACCACAGGTTTCTGGTCTTGCACAACTGAGGCTACAAATTGCATGGGCAAATTTGTCACACTGCAGGCTGAGAGTGCCAGGACGCATTTCCCCTTTTCCCCATCCTCTCTCCACCTCTCCCCCCAGCACACACGCACCCAACCCACTCCACTCCGCATTGGTTCCAACAGTTTTCCTATGGCCTCTGTCCTTCACAGCTGCACAAAAAGCTTGCTAGGAGAGACTTTGCAAAGTTAAGGAGGTGACGGATACCCTCCTAGACTTGTCACAAGCAAAGAAACACAAATGCATTTCTCCAGGAGATCTTGAAAGCCGTGATGAGATTATCTATAATTTAAAGAAAAAGAAACTCAGTGAGAAGCAAATAGCTCTTCAGAAAATCCTCAAAATGCAATGGATATCAACAGAATGTTTCTACCACTCTCAGGAAGTACTGCCAGCCCACATCTTTCTGCTAACTCCTAATGGGTCCATTAACTACTCCTAAATAATGATGGAAACCATATGGGTGCACAGGTGGTCTCTCAATAAATACCAAATGAATTCAGTATGATCACCATTAACACAATTAATACCCAGCCAATCTACAATGATGGAACTATTAAAATTAAGCGCTACTATATTTCCTCAGTCCCATGGCAATTTTACAATGGAAACAAACAAAAGCTTAGAATTAACTTTTCTTTTAATTGCAGTTATTTGATTTTATTTACTTACAGGCAGGTTTCAGGCTTCTGTGTACTCTGTGGTGTCTTTGCTCTGCTCTGTGCATCCAGAGGTATTTTGACACTGAGAAGAAATAATTTGGAGAAAAAATAATTAAAAACATATAATTAAAACAAATGGTTTTTTTTTTACTTTGGGGGGGGCTAAATGTATGAATCTGGGTGTGGAAGCTCCCTACTTTTTACAGAAGGCTGTAAACTTGAGCAATGAATATGAGATTGCCACAGCTGCTCTTTTTATCATCTACACCACAAGTTCATCCCTGTTCCCTGATGGAACTATTAGCATGGTTGGGGTTTCATTTTAATTTTTTTTTAGATCAGTACTGTTCCAGCTTATATGGTGGTCCATCCAATTGTCAAAGGAAGAGGAACACACTCAGAAGTGACCTTCTGTAATGAAATGCCTGACATCATCCCATCTTCAGCCCACATGGTTGATACGATATTTTGGCTTTCAAACCAGAAAGAATTAAGTTTTTAGTTTGCAGAACCAGACGAGTAATCTAGGTTCAGGTTCAGTTTCCATTTTCATGTTTCCCTTGAAATCAATAGCAAAGCTCCCCTGAGGTGTATGAAGCAGTATCAGTTCCAAAGTCTGTGTGGTCGAGTGCAGGTCAAATTGAAGGTCCTGGCTTTTATCCATCTTCTCAGCAGATGAAAAAGGGGTGCTTTAAATTTTGCATAATGTTGTCCTTTTTGCTCCAGAGACTACTTAATATGAATCAATCACTGCAGTCTTGACTGCGAGAGATTTGGACTTAAGGATTTGGGACCCTTTAAGCCCTAACAAAGTTGGTCCTGCTCTGCAGGGCACTGGGGTCAGAGGGACATTGTTGATGCAGCAGAAACTGAGTATGGCAAAAGCATTACTTGAAATCAGTGCATTTCACCACTGGGGCTTTCATTGGAAAACTCATGTCTCATCAGTTTCACAGGGTACTTGCTTGGATTAATGGCAGTTTCAGGCTTGCTGCAGCTCGTGCCAAGTTAAGGGAGAGATTTCTCAATGCATGGGTGCAAACTATGTTCTGAAAAGCACAGAAGACTCCTCGTTGAGACTGCAATGAATGAGATGCATCCTTTATTTTATGGCTGGAGAGATCCCATTGCATCTTGAGTTTCAGGACAAACTTTTGGATCTGTTCCTTTCTGCTGGACCAGGGACTGCCTCCAGCTGTCCCTGTAGTTGTTGATTTTCACAGCTTCTCAGATTGAACCTATCTGGCAAAACCAAAAAGACACATGCAGCCTAGAAGTGCCCATGATTATATTGTTTCATATCATTTATATCCTTAAACAATCCACTTGTTTCTATCCACTACACCATCTTTATACCCAATAAATGCGCTACTGAGGACAATCTGCGTGAGGTTTGGGTGAAGTTGCATTTGAAAGTTCCCTAAACTGTGGTTCTATGAAACATGTTGCACGTGGAGCATGAAGCTCATTTCACTATTCCTTGCTAACTTTTTGTATAAGCTGCCTTGCACATAGATTGCTCTCAAGTGTTTCTGATTATCTCCAAGTATCAATGCTCTTGAATAGAAGTCTGTGTTCCTAATTTTAATAACGTAATTTTGCAGTGTGCTAAGGTAAACAGGGACAATGCACTCTTGTTTCAGAACTCAAATGCCCATGAAGTTATTCATCAATCTCTTTTTCATTTAAATTCACGCTTTACCTTAATTTGTGTTTCAAATGCAGATGAGGCCTTAATTAAATAAAAATTCAGCAGATGGTTTCACATTCTCTGTTCAATTTACATTTCTTGTACCTTTCTAAATGCTGGACTTTATCTCCAGATCCAGAAGTATTACCATTAGACCTCTTCTTTTAAACAAATATGTAATAATTGGTAGGCTGAAGCTGGCTACACAGGAATAAATTAAATATTGATTACCAAATGTTAAAAGCCTCAAGTTTGTGCGTACATTTGGAATAAATATCCAAAACCTTGCGTGAACCTTCAGAAATGAATCAAAATTCACATATGTACCAGAGGTTTCATTTTCTTTCAGTTTAACAACAAAAAGAGTTGACAAGAGGAGGCAGCCTTTTCTCTTACGTTTCGTGACATCTTTATCCCATCACCCAGGGGTCTGAGAGGTTAATTTGACCAAAAAAAAAACCAAAAAAACTCCAAATGGGGGAAATTTTTCAGTAATCATTGTTGATCTACAGGAAAATCTACAGTGTAGTTGTACCCAAACTCAGAGCAGGAGCTGAGGGGCTCCAAGTGTCTTTTGTTCCACCTGATGTTGGTCCTGGTCGTGAGCTGTGATGCAGCAAGAATGATAAGCAAAATGACAAGAAAAAAAAACCAAAACATTGTCTATTACTTCTGATTCAGGACTCTGCCTAGTAGATGAGTAAATATATCCCACCCTTCTCAGAGGGAGTGTTAAGAGGAAATATTTTCTGGTTGCCTCCTTCAGAGGAAATTAAGAAGCAAAGAACTCTGTCCATTTCTGTTCCATTTGAGGTATATTTCATATGCAGAGTACAAAAAGCAGCCTCTCTTCCCTCATTCCCTTTATGCCATACATCCACTATTGCCCACATCCTTACGGGGTGCACACTGTTAAAATTAGGCTGCTTCTCTTCTGCTCATGTTAGTTCCCTGTTCAGCACTGATTTATAAGCCCACGTAAATCTGCTCTGTCCTACAGGCTCTTCTACCTCTGCATTGCTAACCATATCACTGCATTACTCGCAGCGAACTCATAAATTGTTTCCTTTCAACTTCCTTCCTTTGTGTGTTGTGCAAGTGGAGCAGCCTCGCAGCACGCTGCTGGATGGGGATTCCAATTTTACACCTCGCAGCTGTAGGTCTCCATCACCTCCCAACCTGCCTGGGGGGGTTTGCTTATTTATTTGGAAGTAGCCTCAGCAAATGTGACGATATTGGTGTAGTTCAGCAGCCTTAAGCTCCTTTTAAAGAGATATTCCCTACTTGCTAATAAAAACTTTAATAAAAATTCTGTTGATGCTTTGCAGATGTCCCCAAGAGCTGAGCGCCGGGTGGGCATGGTGCAGCTAGCAGGTACAGAGAGACAGAATCTGGGCCCAAGAAGCAGTTGGATGGCTGCTAGAATTTATGGCTAGTGAGAAAGGTGGAAGACAGATCTAGGTGGGGTTTGCGGTCAGGAAAGATGCAGCACTTCAGTGAGGGGCTGAAGCAGGACTGTGCTCTATGTTCGCAGTTACTAAAATGCCCTTATTTGTTCCAACTGAAGAAATATTCCTTCTGAACAGTGGAAATATTATCAGCTTGGTCATCCTCGTGAGATTTCTATTATCTGTGGGTATGTGCAAAAAAACACTTCACAAGCAAGTTCCTCTTTGGGGATCATGGGATTCAAAGAGCCTTCTGGGGCTCTTGACGTTCACATCTGTTGGTTGTATGTTTGAAGTTCCAGTTTGGACTGCTCTGGGCTGAGATAAAAGAGGAAGAACATGATGTTGTCCTAAAGGAGGGTGGTGGCATGAAACCACAAGCGGTCACTTGTGGCAGCGAGCTTTGCTTTCTCCCTGTCAGAAATGGGAGTAGGAAGAGAGCACTTCTGGGGAGCCGCAGGACTCCAGGCTGCTCAGACAACTCCTTCCCAAGCCACAGTGCATAGCACAGTATCATTTTTGGTTTGGTGATGGAGGTGGGTGTTATCAAGTCTTGGTGGCACACTGATAAATACGCACTAAACTGTGGAGGCTCAAAATCTTCCTCTCTCCTGCACGTTTCTGTTGTGTTTGTGCTGTTTTGGAGATGAAATGTTTTCTCCCTCAGTTGGGGCTGTAAGATCCCTACTCAGGCTCTGGTGCTTTGCTCCCTGGGCTGAGTCCCTCTGCACAGCAGTGCTGCTACTCACCCAGCAGCCACATTCACTGGGCTTGGGCACAGCTTCATCCCTTCTGCCGTCACAGTGAAAAATGGTTAGGGAAAACTGAGCGAAAACTGACTGATATTTTTGCCTAGTACAGGCTGGCTTAATTTTGGAAACATAGGCACGACAGCACTTGCGATGCGAAGAAAGCCTTTCTGAAGTAAAAGTACATCCTTTATTTTTCCACTGTGTTTCTTTTCGTGATCCCTCCGCAGATGAAAATGTCAGTGTTAAATAAAAATGAGAGCAAGTCACTTGGTTGACTCTTAAAGATGCACTCAGTGCAGACACAGTTAGGTTTGCAAGACAGTGACAGACTTCAGGAGAGCCATTGATCCATCAAGAAGGGGGAAGTAAGGGCATTCACTGCTGGATAAAAATAAGCTACTTGAGCAAGAGATGGCACAAGCTGTTGTGGTTTGCTTTCACGTGACACCTTGAAGAGGAAATAGAGGAGATGACTTAGATGGACAATGAGATGACTTAGGTAGGGCAGTGCCCCTCAGCGTGATTCATATAACTTCAAAGCAGCCTCTCTTTCTCACATGCAAATTTTCCATTTGGCACAGTTGACATGGGTATAGAGGAAGAAAGGGATTGTCCTTGTGCAGTTCTCCTGTGTGTAGAAACAAAGATAAAAGAAAATCTGTTTTCACATGGCCACCCTGAAGTATTACCTTGGCTGATTCAAATATTAACCCAGAGTCCCCACTATATATATACATATATATGTACACAGAACTCTTGCTCACCATCCCCTTACTGCTCACAGCTACATGTTAAGGAGAGAGGTTCTGGATGTGGATTCAATGGGGTAGAAATGTAATGCTTTCTCAATTTTAAGGAAATTAGAAGTTAAGGGAACAGAGAGATGAAAATATAAAATTAGCGCTTGGAGAGATTAAACTCCCGCACCTGGAAGCCAACCACCAGCTAACAGTGCAGGGCAGATAGATCCTAAGTTGGTAAAAGAGCATCTCAGTAAAGTTCAAGTATTCATTTTCTTCTACCAAGGCATCATCAGAAGTATTTCAGATTTCTGAATTTTTGTTGCTTGCTCTCCCTCCCGCCCTCCCCCACATTCAACCAGGAAAGAGGAGTGTATTCTCTTTGAAAGTGTTTTTCAAACAGACTTAGTCCAGCGGGTGATTAGTCCACATGTCTGTGGTTTGTGTGTGTGTGCGTGTGAGCGTCCAAATACACAGGAGGCAGAGAAGAAAAGAGGACTGGAGGCAAAGTGGATCCAAAGTATGAGCTATCTCCTTATTAAAGACATACCACAGCCTGCATGTAACTCCCAATGAACTCTTAGATCACCACATGACCTATTTATCTCCATTAGAAGTGACAAGATGTAACCCAGTGCCCTTATCCTGATCCCGTGAACTCAGAACCTCATAGTGGTTCACGGCAAACTGGTGCATTCAGAAGGGAAGGGCGGCATACGCAAGGCTTTGCCCGGATGGGGAGCATCTTCTCTAGGGTTCTCCTGACTCTGAGTCAGCCTTCCTGCAGGGCTGTCGGCCTGGCATTCATTAGAAGGCCTGCAAATGACATTGCTGAAAAGTCATAAGGCAAATCCAAGATGGCAGATGGAGCGTTTTGTTGGATGAACAATGCTCATCTCAAACTTGCTGGCCAAACAATTTAATAATGGCCTGCTGTTTTCAATATCCCATCCATCCCTTGGAGGGCTGTTTGCTGCCTTCCTGTGGGCATGCTGTTATGCTCAGCTGCATCCATGCTGGCTCACTGAAGAAATGAGAACAAGATTTGATGCTGTAGGACTTGCTTTGTGCCTCTTTACTTTGGAAAGCAGTATCAGCACCAACCTTTCAAATATCACAAGATAATGAGACTGGTCTCAAAAGTACAGAGGATTTTTTTTTCTCCAGTTTAAAAAAGAAATAAAGGAAAAGATGTTCCGTTTATTTGCTTATCATTTTTGGAATCCACGCAATGAGTATTTTGAAGTTCCTCTCTGTAGCCAAAACATACTCTTAACTTAATTGTTGAAAAAAATGAATGCTTAGCTTCTTGTGGGGCTACAGGAGCTGGGGACAATCTAAAAATGCACCAAACCTCCCAGCTGCCCCACTTCCTACCCTACCCACTCCCAGGTGTCACTCCTGAACTGCCCTGCACCAATGCAATTCCTCATGCTGGTGTTGGTCTGCACACAGCAGTGCTGCAAATTGTCTTCACCCTTGTCCCTTCTTCCTCCTTTTTTTTTCTCCCCCACAAAGAAAAACTTGCCAGGTCTGCATCTTTTTCCCTCAACTGTTTCCTCTTTTTAATGTTAAAAGCATATGCCGTACAGCCTATTTTCATGCTGAGATGTTAACTGTTTTTCAATATTAGTTTTTGTGCAGCTGTATTCAGTGGTAGCAACAGCCCAAAGGGCACCATGGGGCTTTGTGGCATGGAAAGCGCATCTGCAAGGAGCAGGACAGCACTGCTCTTACCAAGTGAAACCTGAGGCTACATTGCAAATTCTCCTGCTCAGCAAAACCTCACCTGCAGGAAAAGTCACAGCACAAGTTCCCTGTGCACAGGTTAACACATCCTTTAGCTTAAGCAAAACACAGTTGTGATTGCACCTCTCACCATATTTATTTATGGCCAACATATTTGCAGTGGTACCCATCACCCAGTTGGCTGGGCTGGAGCTGGGCACCAGCACAAGTGAAGTTAGCTGCAGGCTTCCAGCATGGAATGACCCACCTTTAGGAGAAGCACTAAAGCTATACTGGAAGTAGCTTCTTTCTCAAATAGAAGCTTGAAGATATATATATTTCACCTAAATTGGGATGAAAAGAAAAAGGTTGAAATTCCTTTGCAAATCCATGTGTTAAACATAAGGGCCAATGGGTAATTGGGATGATTTTTTTCATATTGACCCTTTCTTTTTAAATTACTGTAGACTAACGTGAATTTCAAACACAAGACTCATTGACTCGTTTCATACAGAAAATGGAAATTTTGCTTTTTGAGACTATAAAAACCACACCTATTGTTTTTTTCTAAATATCTTTCCAAGGCAGGAATCAGAAACGAGCCGTTTCCCACAAAAAGGTCTTATTTTCACTGAATTTGCATTTTTGACTGAAAGCCTTGTTTCAAAGCCTCGAAACTAGATCACTGTGCAGCAGCTTTTACATCTAATTGGCCTCAAGGAAGAAGCAAACTCTGTGGGTGGGATTCATCTCACCTACTTATAGGTGTTTAGTCTGAATTAGTCACCGGTAGTCAGTGGCACCTCCAAGGGGCTCTTCTCTCTGTGTCAGTCATGGAGTGCCTAAAGGAGTAACTTGCACTTGATACCCCCTTTTTGGTGGCTAAAATTAGAAGAGAGAACACCTGTCCTTCCACTGCTGGCACCAGAGACAAGTGGAGCTTACTGGCTTAGGTGGTTTCAAGCTGAGGCTTGTTGGAAGGAGGAAAAGGAGCCCGGCTCTTTATCAGCTGGGCAAAAAGAGTAACACATTTTTAGGCGACAGAAAAAAAAGAACAGTTTTAAGGGGAAGGAACCATCTGAAGGAAGGCTGGTTATTGCCATTATTTCCACCCTCAGGTGAAAGGCGAACAGTCTGAAATGGTTTTTTTTCCTTCTCAGTAAATTTGTGCTTTTTGTTTGTTTGTTTTTTTGCAATTAATTTACAATTAATTTGCAGTTTATCTGTGGTTATAGAAGGATTCTGTCTACTTTCCAGGGCAGTATCTGCTTCTGTAACTGAGCTGAGCCCTTTCCCCTTTTAATCCCAGCAGAACAGTCATAATGCTGCATGTAAGGCAGGTAATAAGGGCTGTAAAATCCTCCATTAATTGGCAGAGCTGTATGTGTGATTGAAGTAACTTGGTATGGAAATCAAATGTGAGCCCAACTGTGCACACATTTTGCTTTTTTTTTAATCGTTACTTAAAGGAATATTCTTTTTATTGTGGTTATGCTTGTCCCTTTTTGCAGGAGGATTTGGCTCCTGTAATGTTTGTGCTCACAGAGTGATTTGCAAGGGGTAGGGCTGTAAAGCTATTAGTCCTTTAATTTGAGCTACAAGTCCATTATAAGCAAAAATCTACAGATTTCATTTTCAAACATTGCACTGGATGAAACTGTGGCCTCTTGCTGGAACATTATGGAAATCATATGTAGAAAGTGAACACAGCAGACTGTGCGAGGAGCAGACATCACTTCATGTGACATCACTTCATAGCCGCCGAGTATAAAGACAAAAACACACAGAAAGAGCCCATTCACCAACCCCTGATTACTCTGATGAGCAATTTTCCTTTGAAATTTGTAAGGATAAATACACAAAGAGTAATGTTATGTGACTGCTTTTGCACACATTTGACCAAATAAGTAGCTGGTGAAAACAAATCTGATGCTACGGGGCTTTCTGTATGCTGACAGTATAATAAGAACAACTTTGGGGATTCCTTTTGCATAATTAGGGTCTATTTTTTATTGAGAGTTTGTATGTTGTGAAGAGTTTCTGTAGGAAAAAAAAGACTGTGGGTCTGAACTAAGTTATATTGATATGCTTTCTGGACAGATTATTTTTGAGAGTGCCTCCCTGTGACAAGGAGACAAATATTTCGTTTCTTGGGAAGAAGCCTAATGCCAATTCTGTGTTAGGTCAGAATCATAATACCCATTAACATTAATGGGAAAAAATCCCATAGTTCAAGGGAAGAATATACCCATTAGAAACCTAGAATATTGTTTTAGACCCCTTGATCTCCTAGAGAGTGAGCGGGTAATGAGCCAGTTGATGTCACAGCTGTTTGCTGTTGGTTTATTAGCTCTCTGACTGCCCCTCAGCATAGATCTTGCCATGGTCTGAGACTGTGGTGGTGTTTGACATTGTTTTGTACCAACCTCTGTGAGGGTTGGTTGGTTTCCTTCCATAAAGTTGCCTCAGTGATCAGGAACTTGAGGGATCAAATCTGCTGAAATCAGGGCTGCCTCCTAGAGGAGAGCTCAATTGAAGATAAAGGAAAAGTTACTTGAGTTTGAGACCTGGCATGACCTACTTACCAGGCCATTAAGAGAATCCATGTTAGGACAGTTTGTTTTTCAGCCTGGTTTCTCATGGGAACGAGGCTTATGCAATCTGTGTCCGTGCATCTGTGTCTACATCCTCCTCCCCTCCTCAATAACTTTTAAACTCATTGCTCAATTTCAACCTACTTTGACAGGCGGGTAGAAGTTCCAGGGACAGTCCTGTTCCTACCAGTGTTACAAGAATCAGTAGAAGAGATTTGGTCTATGGGTGTCCATCCACCAGGAGCTGCAGCAGCACAAGATAGAGGTTACAGAGGATGAGGAGCAGAGGGACAGAGCAGAGGATTCCTCTGCCATGAGTAAGTACGTATGGTGTGATGCTGCTGACTTAGAATATAGAATCATAACATATTCCCAGTTAGAAGGGACCTATAAGGATCCCTATAGTTGGGATATATAGTTGGACCTATAAGGTCCAACTCCTGCCTCCTCCTTGCGCCATCGCAGTAGTACAAACCTAGCACAGCTAGACTTCAGGTACCAGCATAAACAAGGGCCTCATGCAGAGCTTGTATGGGCTATTTTTATCTCCCTGCCTTCTAGACGACACTTTGCCAGAGCTGCTGTGTGAACTCAGTTAATTACAGGGGAGGAAATTATGGCCCCATAGACTTCACAGAGAATATACAGTATCAGTAAAGCATTTAACGATATGCAATTAAAACACCATATATCCAGCTCCTAAGAAATGGTGGGTTTAGAGAGGTACTACTTAAGAGTGAGCAGGTGATAATGAACTCCCTAGGCTGCAAAGGCACTGTTTCAAAACTAGAGAGCAAACTTAATACACACGCTATGGTAGACAAATGTTATTATATGAACATACCAGGAAAGACAGTAGATCAGGAAAATCCCTTGGATTTTGGTTGCATGTTATGCACATAACAACCCTTTTTGGCTCATAAGTAACAACAGAAGAACACACATTAATATTGTGAGCTGTTTGTGATCTCATGCCCATAAATTCTCATTTTGGGGAAAAAATGTCTCACATGACTGCTGAACAGATGAGAAGACAGAATGTTTCCACTTATTTCATTAGAGTTTCACAAAAAAAACCATCACGAGGAGCCAGTATTTTAAACATCACGTATCCAGATAGAGAAAGCGTAATCAATTAGTGGGTTCTTTGGAGTTAGGCAAGGAAGAAAAGACCATTCTAGGACATAATCTAGGACGCTGTTGATTCCTATGAAGATGGGAGCCAGCACAGATCGGGAAAGGACAATCTCAGATTGCTATTTTCTTCTGCAGCAGATTTTGGACTGTGAGGGTTTTCAGAAAAAGAATCTCCCAGGTCACTCTGTTGTACATGTATGCATCTTTCTATCTCCAGAAATTACAGGTAGAGGTTCAGTCTCCTCCCCTTTGGGTTGATGAGTGCCTTGGTGGAAGCTACATCACATGTAGGTGCTTCTCCCCTTTGCTTAAAACTGTTTCATAACAAAAAGATTCCCTTTTCGGGGAGGTGTTAGAGTTGTATTCATGGCTCTCTCCCCTTCCTAAGTTCTGCAGATTGGTACAGTGCAGTCCAGATTGTTTGCTCTCCTTCTCACTTGGTGCATCTCCTTTGAAGTCAAAGGAGCTACTGTGATTTTAGACCCGTTGAGACTCTCTCTGTGGAAGAAATATATAAAAGACTACTGCTCACAGGGTGGGAGCTGCTGGTTTCGTTTCTCATTAATTTTTCACTTGTCTTTTATTTCAGTGGGTCTACACTATGCTCCACCTTTGGCACAGACACAAGTGCTATTTTTTATGTGGTTCAGTGGGAAGAATGGTTTTGATCATTAAAAGCAAAGCAAAAATTATTTTAAGCAGAATTCCAGAACCTCTTCTGCATCCATTTATCTTTCCATGGCTTCCTTAAAGCATTGCCTATTTACTCTCTGGGGATATGTACTCCAACTGTGTTTCACCACATTTATAGGAGCAGTCACATATGACCAAGGCTAAAATTTTACCTTAATTGCCCACAGGCTGCTCCCATTGAACCCTGGTGGCATGTATGAATTTCAGAGTGTTGAAATGAGCCCAGTAAAAAAAAAATCGGCAAGGCAAAAACATATTTAATTGTGAATTATCCTTAAATATATTAATATGCTATAATATAAGAGATGAAGGCTCACATCTCTTGAAGGAATGCGTAATTTCCTGTAGTCATCTCCTTAAAATATTCCTGACTGGGACTTCGAAGCAGTCAAAGAGAGTGGCCTCTGGAGAGACCACCACTGCTCCTTGCTGAGACAGAGCTTTGGAAAGTGAATCACTGCTGTGTGTGACTGGATCCTTGCCATATGCGAAGGATCAATAAAGTTTTATGTACCTTACTCGCAAGCCTCAGGTTTTTGATTCCAGGTGTTCACATTAATCTGGGACACAACAGAAGGAAGAAGTTGCTATGGTTGCATGGAGATGGCAGCACAATCTGGACCAACTGCAGTCAGGAAGTGCAAGGAGTTTAATTATCTAAAATAATTGCACATAACTTTTTTGCTGTTTGCTTAAATCCACTATCATTGACGTCATATAATTTCTCCAGACACCTGAATGTCTGTCACCTTCAGTGGTCACTGACGTTTTCTCTTAGGAGAAACTCTTCGTGGCTTGCCCCACTATCCCACCATCAGGCAACTGGCAACAGTCAATGCAATGAGCAACCTGGTTACAGAACTGTTAAGGGGAAGCATGTGAGCTCATTGTACATGTGAATTTTAGAAGTGTATAGTCATGTAGAATAAACTATCCCTCAAGCTCTTCAGAACAAATCCTCTGAAGGACTGAAGAATTTCCATGCTCTTGCAGGATTATGGCACTGTTTTACCCCCCTGGCTTCTAGAAACTCTCCTTAATGGCACCTGCAACCATTAGAACCCTCAGACTGTTCTAACTGGGGACCACAGTTTGTGCTACAAGCTTTGCTCTATGGAGCTGCACTTTCCAACCAGAGCTCTTCCATCAAAGGTTACCGAGAGCCATCTCCCATCTCCCTGATAATTTCCCTCTCTGTAATGCATTCCTTTTTTGTTTCATCTGACATTTCTATCACCTTTAAGAAGCCTCATGGAGATGAGGCCATGAGGTTTGGATGTAATTGGCATATGGATGGAGCTTAGGTTTTTTAATACACAGTTTTTATAAGACTGCTTTTATGTTTGCCTTTGCTCTTTGATCTCCACTTGAAAAACGTTTTTCATGGAGTTTGTTTGAAAGCACAAATAATCACTTACCACAACTAAGGGCTAGCAAATAGTTCTAGAAAAGAAAGAAAACCAAAGAGAATCCATGAGCTGACAGAGATGCCTTGAAAGATGTTTTAGAAACAGCTTGTAACGGCACATTTGCAGGACTGTTCATCAAGTTAATTCTCCTGTTGCACTGGCATTCTTGGATATGGTAATAAGAACAAGGAAGCATGTAATGGATTTCTAAAATGGGAGTGTTTTAATAGATTTTAGTAAATTACATCGTATTCGATATTGCAGTGTTGTGACACAGCACACTACAATGAAAGATAAAGTCACTCGCGGACATAATCCACGGTTCAAGAATAAATATGATGATACCCATGAATGATGAGATTTAACTAATTATGGCCCTGGGAAGGAAGAAGCCTTGAAAGCGGTGAAGAAAAGCCATTCTTGTCTGATACAAAATGGGAGCAGCCGCAGCAGCACAGTAGGTGGAGAGAACTGTCTGAGCTCTTTGCAGTGCTCTTGTGGCAAAAGCTGCTCTCGCCAGTTGGTAAGATAATAAACTGAGATCCTCTAATGAAGAAAAGTTGAGTTGGGGTGACTCAGCCTGACTCCAGGTCTCAAATGCTTTGAAGCCATCCACACATGGGGAGAAAGCTGTGCTTACTGCCTTGCGCTGATCCTGCGGATCTCCACAGTAAGAGCTCAGGGCGCTGGTGTACCAGTAAGGAAGCATTTCAGACTGGCACTGAGACAGAATTCCTTCCCTGCAAAATCTTTCTCTTCTCTAAGAATTCCCCCTGGCAAAGACAAACCAAAACTGAGGGTTTTTTGAAAATGTTAAAAGTCAATTCTTTCTGTCACTGACGTTAAACTGCCGTAATGTAGACTGGTTAATGATGGCGCTTTGTGAAATAAGACATTAATCTCCACTTGTAATGCATGAGCCATACAACTTGCTTCAGCCTTAATCTTTTATGAGTTATGGACTCTTCTGTGATTCATAAAACAAATAAATCACAACTCTAAGGCTATCATCTATTTATTACTGCTTTTTAAATGTTCAAGATTGCATAAAAAGAGTCTCTCTTGCTTGCCAAAGATCATCAGCTACAGAGAAAGTCTGGATTCTGCATGCAACTGGACATAGGTTTGTCTTTCTTGCTGAGGACAACCAGGTCCACACAGAAGTGCATGCAGAGTGCAGGCTCCATCCCATACCTTCAGTCTATGGCTTGAGTGTGGGAGCCAGAAGAGAGTTCCTGGCCTTCCTACTTGGAGAGAAGCAACAACAGTAAAATGAAAAATGAAAATCAGAAGAGAGGACTTGTCAGGTTATGAAACTTCATGGGAAGGGTAAGGGAAAAGAATAATGTGCAACAGCAGAAAATTAGGGAAGAACAAATAATCACGTTATTGGGAGATATATTCAAGCCATAAATCACCTTTTCACTGGCACTTCAAAGTCACCTTTAACATACTTGGTGCTCAGTTTTCATGTTTTTCTCTTAACACTAGAGAAGTCATAAGCCCAGATTCTACACAAGAAAGCTGTCAGTTCAGCAGACTTACGAGGGTTTGTATGCAGGCTGGCAAAAAAAAAGTGTATCCAGTGTTTACAGTGAAAGGAATAAAAAGCAAAATCACCTGGTTTTAAGAAACTTTAGCAATTCCATTTTTGTGGGGAGTCCTGGTCTGTTCCCAGCCTGCATCAGGAGGCCACAGATGGGCTGGCTTGGCTGCTCCCAGCCCCTACTTGGGCTACTGGGGGGGGGGGGTCTCATTCTTCCCATCCTCTGCCTACAGACATCCCAGCAGCTCCATCACATTTATCTTGTCCATGATTTATCTGAAGGAATTGTACAAACACAGATCTCCCTGGGCATGTCCTGTAAGCTGCAATAACAGCCTGGTTTGTTCTAGGTACAACTCCTGCATGGATGGTATTACTTCAGACCTCACTCTGCGGACTCTAGGAGCGCAGTAATCGCATGCTCTTCCCAAGAATATTAAAACCCACATTAATACTAACCAAGTGCAGGCCAGTGTTGTTTCTCTCATGGTATGCCACGTATCCTATTGGGCATCATGCAGGTCTTGTGTCTTGTTTGGATGGTTTCCTTCTGTGAAAGGCAGGTGGAACTGGGAAACTGGAGGTCAGGTAACCAGACTATGTAAATAATATTTTCCTCTCCTTTTTTTTGGAAATTAGGGTTTTCTATATAAGAGAATGCTACAATAAAAGAAAATTGAGGCATGCCTGTAAACTGTCCTTTAAAAAAATAAGCACTTTCCCATCCCAAGAGAAAAGCAGGAGTCAGCAGTGTAATGAGCACTAATAAATCTCAGGTTGAGTAACTGTTACTAATTATTTTTTTTTTAAGAATAGAATTTATTCATACATAATAGTGATTGGAATCCCAATTCCAATTAGTTTTTCCCTTAGAGATGGTTCCTGATTCCAAGCAGGGATGAAGCTCTCTGGGGGAAGTTTCCACTCTAGGTGCTTCTGAGATGTTCTCGCAGAACAAACAACAGTAAGCAACACTCAAGTTAAAGCAGCTACGTAGATTCTAAGGTTTCAGGATTAGAAGAGGAATAATAGTGCAGCTCCTTGTTTTCAAAGGAGCAAAATGAACAAGTGGAAAAAATCTGGTCTTCAATGACAGCAAAGCTTCCTATGAATGATCACTGTAGCATACCTCAGGTTTCTAAAGCAGCTGTTGATAAATGACACCAGAAGGTGTCTTTTGGCTAGGAAAGCTGCCCATTTTCATCAAGATTATGTTCTGAAACCCCTGCAATTATATTATACTGCTCTTGCACCACTCTGTGGAATTTTGCTTTTTATTTCCTACAGCTTCATGCAGACTCAAGCAGTTTGGCCTCTTTATTAAACATAAGCATCAATCTGTAAAAAGCCTCTTGATTGTCTAGACAAGTAGTTGTGAAAGTCAGCTTTGTTTCGTTGACTCTGAGTCCCTGGGGATACGGACACTGTTCCTTCTGTTCTCATCTGTCAATACTTCTGGGCCAGAATTTTGGATCTCTTTTTCTTTTTTCCTTTTTTCCCCCATATCTGCCAATTATTCTTGTTTTGGAGTCCAACAGAAAAATGTTTCAGTGCTGTTTCTTAATACTTTTTTAATAAATAAATGCCAGCAGCCTGGAGTTCTACAGTAATAAAAGGATGTACACAGCAGGCAGTACTCAATTTGCAAAAGAAAAACAGATTAACATTTCAGGTTTCTGAGGGCTTTTTGTCAACAACAGTGCATTTAAAAACATCAATCTTGTAGTAATTGCATTATCGGTGCATTCTCGGCTGATTCTTTGGCTGATTCCCTTAATATTATGGAATGGAAAAGTAGCTGTGGGAAGGCTTTTTAATATATATAAGAAGTGATAGCTTTGTAACAGGATCACATTGATTTGACTGTTGATCATTTCTGGGACTGGAAAGAAGTGAACACACAGGTAATGGCATGGGACTGGGCACCTCCAGCTACAAAAATGGGTACCAGGATAGATAACAAGCAGAGATGCCTGGGTCTGCTCATCCCTTTGCAGCAGCTTCATTTGCTACAAATACTTCCTCTGAATTGCATGGCAGTGCAGAGATGCTGGTGCCACACCATGCTGGGCCAAGAGTTGGGTATTTCCTCACTTCCTTCTTAGACAGTTTCCCCAGATGCTGGATTTTTAGCTATGCTCATTCTCCTCTCAGCTTTCTCTCACCTGACAAAGAATAGATGCTCCTTTTTAAAGATTCAGCTACTTTTGTACTATAGGAAAATAAGCTTGGGTCTGATTTTATGCTAATTCACATAGACACTTCTGATAATTTTGTCTTATGTATATTTATTAGGATTTTTTTTTTCCTTCTACCATCATTGGATTTGTTTTGAACACAAAGGTCAGTTCCTACACCAATATAAATCAATGTAACTACATTGATTTCAAGGATTGCAGCATCTTTCATTAATTCCAATTGCCAGAGATACTGCAGCTGTCTCTTAGGAACAAAATATGTATATATATATAATATATAATATATATTATATATATATACACATTTTGATTTAAATCACAAAGAAAAGAAAAAAAGAATAATTTTATTCTGTAACATGCTATTAACCATGCAATTCAGTCCTACTGGTGCTAAATGACGGACAGAACAAAATCTCAGCCACCCATCTGCAAAGATTGCTTTAAGTCCTTCCCCTATGCAGTTCCCACTCTATATAAGGAGAGCCCTGGCTCTTGCACAGGAGATCCAACCATCTTCAGGTAAAACCTCCCAACTGAGTGTTTTACTCATTCAGATTCAGGCACTCCACAATACATTCCAAATGCTCATCTGATTGTATTTATCTGTTTTTATTGCTCTGCTCACAACAAGGGTGGTTGCATGCTTTCTTTGAGCTGTAAATTTATATGGAGAAGGAAAAAGAGCATTAAAACAATGCATAATGTTATTACATTAAGTGAGAAATTGTCTTTAAAAACCATTCCTGGCACAAAGGTGTATCTGTCGTTGCACAGACGTCTTTTCTCGCTTTCCAAGTAGTTCCCAGTGTGCACAGTTCTGTGCATGCAAAAAGCAGCTTCACATGAAACTGATAATTCTCTCCAGAGAGAGAGAAGCATCGCCTTCAGCCAAAATGGGTTTTATTAAAAACAGAATCTTCCTTGTCAGGCCGCATCGCTCCTGCTGGACTTGAGGGATGCCAAACAACAACGTCAGGGTTGCCACATGCTGATAATGACATCCATGCCTGGTGAACAGATAGAGCATTGAGAGCACCTGGTCAGTGTCTTCCTCTGCAAACCAATGTTTTCGCTCGGTTTTGTGTGATAAGGAGGCATCCATTTTGGTGGTAGAAAAATGCTGAAGGAAATGAGGTGCCGCACTTGATAACAGCAGCCACTCACAGGTCTGTGGGCTGTGTGTGTTGGAGAGGAAGTCCAGGACCTTAAGACACGTTTTGCATACTTTTAAAATACTAGATGTACATATGTGCTCTTCCTCCTCCATAGCAGCTGACCGTTGGTGCAGGTTTCAGCTGAGACTGGGACTCCATTGGCTGGGAGCATCCTAACACATCCCTCTCACTGCAGTAAGTAGATGGGTTTGCAGCTACATCCTGGAGTAGGTCTGGGCTCTGATTCTCCTGACTTCTGCTCCACTGCCCACAGCCCCTTCATAGCTTTGCATGGCTGCAGTGCTGTGTAATCAATGACACAAACTGCAGTGCCTAGAGGTCCCATGCAGCACCAGCAGCATCATCTCTCTGCCAATGGAGGGAAATACCTGTGTGCCATGCCTGGAGCAGTGACCACAATACCTGAGCTCAGCACTCAGTGTACTCTCTCCCTGCTTAGCACAGTTCTTTTTCTTTGTTGCAGACAACACTGGAATTGTGAGACACAGCAAGAGACCACCGTAAGGAATCCCAGACTACCACAGAGCAAAATGCATTGGACTCTCTGGTTTAGCAAAGCATTTTCCAATGTTTTTCTAACCAGTGTCTGTGACAATCCCGCATGCATAGGCATTACTGTCCCTTGAATTCAGTGAATCAGCCTTGCATAAGAAAGGTAATTTTCTCTGATCTGGTTTGTTCAGTCTCTGGAGCCATGTGTAAGGCAGTTGTCTTCGAAGGGTAGAAGTGAGCTCATCAGAAAGTCTTCTGCCTCCAATGCTTTCCTTAGAAGAAATGGACTGTCACTCTGGGAGCATGGATGAGAGTGAATCATTGGTTTAAAGCTGCACATTCAATACTCAACACCGAGAGCCCAAGCTGGTATTTAATTTTTCTTTAGTGCCTTTAACCTCCAGATCATAATTAGAACCATAATGTGGACATTAATTGTCACAACACACATAAAGTTCTAAATAGCCCCATTAAGCAGATGCATTTTACAGCATGCCTCGTACTGGTACTGAAGGGAAGTGTAGCAGGGCAGCTCCCCAGGCATTCTGTGCCTGCCAACCAATGTTTCCCCACCCCTGTGCTGGGTATTTTTGGCAGTCCTCTGGCAACTTTTAAATCTTTACAGGTGCTGTTACTGAGGTGTCAGTTGTAATGGAGAAGACGGCAGTATTTCACGACACAAAAATACCCCATAATCATCTCAGATGGTTGATAATATTGCTGTTAGGCATAGCCGAACTCTTCTTCGCATCACTAGAGGCTGAGGCTTTCCCTCTGCTCCATGCAGCCCCGATATAATCCCTTCTGATTAGAGCCTTTTCTCTTTGATGCTCCCCTTTGTCATCCGCACACTGGGAAAATTGCTCAGTATTGAGTTACATGCTTTGTGCAGGCTGCGTGGTTGTCTTCTTTAACCTGGAAGCAGAGCTGTCTGTGCCTGAGTGGTGATCGGATTCTGACTTCTAGTAAATCTTTGATTAATGAAGCTCAGGTAAACAGATTAGTCATTAACCTTTGCTTTCCGTGTTAAGATTACTTATTGATGTGGAGTAGTGGTGCTGCTCCCGTGCTGCCAGG
The DNA here is from genome assembly GCA_016647715.1 of Pavo muticus. Classification (NCBI taxonomy): domain Eukaryota; kingdom Metazoa; phylum Chordata; class Aves; order Galliformes; family Phasianidae; genus Pavo; species Pavo muticus. The sequence goes on along the minus strand of JACDJE010000221.1, from coordinate 471,821 downwards.
GGTGGGAATCTTGCCTTCCTTCAGACTTCAAGAAACTTCTCTTCATCTAACGAGTCCTCCCTTTTAGCTCGGGGGTTCTGAGAGCTGCTGCTCATGCAGGGAGCCATCTGTTTCCTATGGGATCTCACGGCATCCAGGGCTTTTCCATGCAGATGTCAGTAGGCAGCGCCCAGCAGTAGCCAGTGCAATACTCACGTCTCCCTCTCTGCACAGTTGCTAAACAGCAGTCAGTGAGGGCAACTCAGCTGAGGAAGAGGGAAAATAAACACAAAGCCAGCCAAATTTTCCAAATCGCTGTACGCTCTGTGAAGCCACTGCTGGGCAATAACTTTGTGGGACAATTGCCTCGCCCCTTGACAAAGGCAAACCTTTGGTGACAGACCAGGAACTCCCAGCATAATATCCATGCCTGGAGACAGACAGAAAGCTGCTTCAAATCCATTTAAAACTGCCTTAATTCTGGGCTTTCAAATTAGACACTGATCTAATTTCTTCGTCTCTAATATAGTGGATGCTTTTTAAACCTGCAGATATTTGCACCACAGTTTTGAACGCAGAGTTACAAAAGGAACAGAGAGGTGAAGCTTCATGTTTTCTCACAAACTGAGCTTCATGTGTGCTGAGTTAGATTTGCATCCCTGTCTTTGCTCCTGTTTTCAGCCCCATGATCCCCTGTGCACACAGCTATTAGCAGATGGAAATCTAGCAACCTGATCCATAGGCTCAGTTGGGTAATCAAACATTTAATTGCTAACAATTATCCATTAACACTTATAAATTAGGTTGCCAAACTGCTTCTCTAGACTACAAATATTTGCATCCAGCCTTGTCTGTAAAAAATGGAAGATGTGTGTAAAAAGCTATAGCACAATGACCAGTGCAGACACTTTCATCTGAAACAGAACGTGCAAACATTTGCAGCATCAGAAAAGTGACTAGAAAATTAGAAATGAATTGGAGGGAACCGTGAAAATGCAGTCTTCAGACAAATCCCAGATGTGATTGCTTTCTCTCTCCTTCAGCCTCTTCCTCCTTTTCACCCTTCTGTCTTACTCCTTCTTCTGGTCTGCCTTGCACCTTGATCAAACATTTGCCTAATCCTAGGAATGTATGTTGGTTAAGAGGGCTTATCTTATTCTGAATTACTTCCTGGTATTAATCATGATATTTTATGACCTGTCATGCATCTAGGAATGCTTGCTTGTTAGAATAAAGCATAACAACATGATTTCAGTTAACAGTTCAGAGATAAACATGTGCTTTCTACTAACATTCCCAACTAGAGAGACTATAATCCTCTCCAGCAAGAACAAACTACTGTGTTATGTAGAAAATGTAAACCTATTTTATAAAAGGGTTCCAGTTACCATCCTGTTAAGTCAGTTTTGCCTTTTTATAATTGCTTGCTTTTTACAGTCTACTTTATTAAATTGATGTGGTTATGCCCATGTGACCTCTCTCTTTGCTCACGAAGGAAATGTTGGAGTGCCATTCCAGACGCAGGGATTTCAAGGCTGTATTTAAGTTAGTAAATTCAAACATATCTGGAAGCATTCCCAGGACTGGAACAAAACTGTTTATACAGTGAACTGCTAAGCTGCTCCCTGGCATGAGCTTGGCCCACTTCATCTCCTTCTCTCCCTGTATGGTCCTTGGGCACAGCATAGATGGGGTCTGGTCCTGTGGGCAGCACAAAGCCAATTCCCACTTCACTGGAAGATAAATCAACTTACTCTCAAATATATTGGCTATTCTCCATCAACTGGATTTGGTATTCGTTCCTGAGTGTGTTTTGTTTTCTTGATGAGGCAGAACTTGACCTTAATACCCAAGCAAACGACTTTCTATGCAGAATCACATACATAGAATTGAGGAAAATATTGCAGATGACAGAGGGCTGGAATCAGCTACTGTCAAGTTGAAACAACCAGAAAGATCAGTGCAGTGGAAGGGCAATACAGGAGATGTAATGACAAAGGGAATAGCACGAATGGAAAGGTACTAGAAAGGAAAAGTGCTCACCCATCTCCAAAGATCTAGGCTCACAGGGAAAACTCCACAAGGGAGGGATCTCCAGCCAGAAATCCTTCCCCAGTAGCAGTCAGCCCTTAAATGGGGTCTAAGAGAGGTGCAGCCAGGGTCCACCCTTTCTGGTCACGCAGCTGAATTGCCTTCACTGTGCTCCCAGGGCAGACTGGGTCCTTCCCCCTGGTGCTCAATCAGTGGTTCAGGCCGTGACTCAACAGTTACCATACACAAGTATAGTAAAAAGCTATGGATATGCCACCTTAAGCTCCCATTCACAATCCTGTCTGTGTACCTGTTGGGTCTGAATGGTGCAAAGGCTGAGCATAGCCCAGACAGCGGAAGCAAGGCCCACAGCTGAGATCTGATGTCTCTTGTTGCGCTATTAGGCTCAGATAGTGCCAGAGGAACTGCAGAAAGAAGAGGGTGTGACAGTTTAATGGGATTTTAGTAAAATATGATATATATATTTTAATTTCCCTGAGTGTTTTATCCTTTTTAAGTAACTCTGAGGGGATCATCTAATTCTAAAGATAAGCCATGTTTAGTCTCCAGCCCAACACACTTGCCAAATTAATAGAAAAAGCTGCTGAACACAACACTGAGAATGCAGGGGGGTCTCTCTACTCTTTTTCATCTTTTTTTCCTCTTCCTTGATGCCCAGGATGGTTCCATTAGTCCTGCAAATATTAATTCTCTATGCAAACAGAGTCAGGCAGAAGAGGATGTAAATGGAAAATTAATTGAGAAGCAACATGTAGACTCGTGTTACAGTGTCCTTAAGCAGAAGCAAGTCATTGACTTGTTGCCCCTCAAAAGCCCTCTTACGCACTGAACGTGGTGCTGGGCTGCTGGAGACAGAAGCTGTGCACACCAGCTCTTTGAGCTGCATCTAATAATCCACTGTTCTCTTTCTATTTTTCTTATTGCAGGTTTGCTGTTACAGAGTTGGGGTCCTGGTGTGGCTGTTCTGTGGTGGCAATTACTTCTGCTGTGAGTGGAAGATGAGTATGTATGTGTGTATGAACAGTACTCCATTCATTTAAACCAGTGGGTATTTTCCCCATGTTCTTCCTAAGGGGAAGGGTGAGCAGACCAAGGTGGTGGGGGGGGGGAAGAGGGGGGTGAAGTGAAATGCCCCCCTTACATGTTAAACAAACTGGTTTATCTGTATATCAGCAAACCTCCAAGGGAAAGTCACACAACCGTACAGCTTCGTTGAGTGGGAAAGAAATTGGACAGAGGTGGGATGCAGTGCCTGGGAGATCTCCTGTCCCAGTGAGAAGCTCCAGCTGTACGCCCCACCAGGCGACAGACCCACAGACACCGTCACCCCACAAGCACAGAGTGACTTTAGCCACGGCCAGAGCAGAGCCATTGCCCTCAGTTTGCTCACGGCCTGACCCACATCCCACCAAGGAGAGCCATGGAGCAGGGCCTGCTCGTTGCCTGCGTTATAAAGCAAGCAGAAGTGAAGACCTGCTCCCCTATAGGGCACTATTCCTAATGTAAAGATCAGGCTTTCTTCAGCTGGAAGGTTGTTTGTAACCTGCTCTGGTTCACAGCAGTCAAAAAACCTGATTGACTACAAAAAAACCTGTTTGTTGCAGGAGGAGATGGTGGTGGTTTTGGAGTTCCATGCCAACCTTTGGTAATACAGAGCAGGTCCATTGAATCTTACTGCTATATCTGCTGCATAGATTGTCCATAGATCATGTTGCCATTCAAATAATTCGCTGTAGATGTGCTTGTTTGACAAAAAGAATTGTCTTGAGCAGCTCTCAATTATATGTAATCTGTGTTATTTTGACTACACTTTTTTGATGACATAGTGATGTGGAGTTGTTGGGGTGTTTTTACTCATTCATTAGAAGAGTTTTAGATTTCTGCATTATTATATTTGTAGGTAAGAATTTAGAATTTGGTTTCAGTTAATAGACTTTCAGTCCAGAAGAGAAAACAGATCACTCAGTCTGCCTCATTAAATGGCAGAGGCCAGAGGTTTCGGGCAGTTCTTTCCCCCATACTGTGCTGCGTGACTATTTGACAAAGCAGTATCTCCTAGAAAATTATTCAATCTTTTTCAAGCCATATAGAATTCTCTTGCTTTCAATAAAAAATAATAAAATTTTAAAAAAACAGATGTTCCCATGACTTTCCTCTCATTAAATTAATTTGCTACAGTATTCCTGGGAAACTAATAGAAGTGGCTGAGAACAAGAGCAGAATTTGTAATGAATTTTTATGTGCCTTCTAATATTTTTTCAGCAAATGTTTCAAACTTACCAGAGAACATTTGGGTTGCTGCTACCCACCAATAGCCTGATCCGTTATACCTGGACTAATGGCATCATCTGTCTAGATAATTTCTTAGGTAAACGGACGAAAATAAGCTATCCCAGGTGGACTGCATTTTCCAGGACTGGTCTTTCTCCTGACTGTAATTGAGGAATAGGACAACCAGTGTTTGCCTCAATTATCTCAATTAGATGTTTAAATTTAAGTGGGAAATATCCTGGATTTATTTGCTCATCCATGGGTTATCAGAGAGAATAAATGTGGCACAATGCTGGAACCGTGCAAGTGAAATTTGTCCCCCTTATATCTCAAGCAGTACTTACTGGTCTTTTCTGACAGCCCTGAGGTTTATTGTGAAGAACACATCAGGTTAGGACTTGTTTCCACTCCTCTTGAAATGATACAAACTCTCCTTCTTAGCCTTATCATCAGCACCCTGATTCTCTTTTGATTCACCAGAGAAAGGAAGAGGTCGTGTCTATGATACGCATAGTATTAATTTTCTAAATCCTACATTATTTCAGGATTTACTTGACTAGATCAAGGGTTTTTTCCCTATTTATTCTGGATATAGCCATATTCAGATATTGTGGCTATAGAATTTCTGGAGAAAAGACCAGCTGATTAGAAGGACCTTGCTTTTTTCTCTCAATTTCCCCACCCCACCACCACCACCACCAACAGTCTTTCTGAGATGACTCCTCTTGCTTTTACATTTCCATTTTCACTCTTCCACTCAACACAGTCTCTCCACACTCAGCAGCCTGCAAGCACTGCTGTAAAGTCTTCCAGTAAATGTCTCATTTAAAGAGCGAGGGAGCCTGAATTAAGCAGGGCAGGGACTCTTGCTGGCCTGAGCTAATGGAGATGTCTTTTAGCGAGATGTCAGCTCTGGGCAGCTCAGCTCTGCCGGCATCGTGACAAACCTTCCCCCACAGTTTAACTGTGTGTGAGTGGTGATCAAAACTCTGTGATGGCCTTTGGGCTCAGCCATGGCTCATTTCTAGGTTTGTCTTTTCTCAATGCAGGGCTGCAGTTATGATTTCAGATAGGTGAACGGGAACAGCAAGGAAACACAGTCCTGGAACATGGAGTGGCTCAAAAAGCCTGAAGCAGACTAGAAACACTATCTACTTGGTCCAACCTTGGTAATAAATCATGTTAAATCCTGTAACCACTGGAAAATATTAATGTGTATGCATGATAGCTGTGAAAGACAATTTGATGTCTGAAATGCAAAATAATTCCAATTGGTGTAACTGAAGTCTGATTTTGGTACGCTGTTTTCCAGTAGCTGGAAATTTCATTATCATAATACTAGTCCTCTCCAGCCTTTAGAGAAGAGCATCTAGAACTGGAAGATGATGTGCTGGTAGTGGTGCATTGCAGTTATACTGTTGGAGCTTTTAAAAATGAACACTGGTCTTGGAGATTCCAAAAGAGGTGCCAGCTTTTACCGCGGAGCGATCATTATGGGAATGAGCAGTTTTTCTCGGGTGGCATCTGCCATCATTAGACAATCTTGTAAATGGGAACATTTCAGAAGTGACAAAATGTAAAATAATAATAATTAAAAAAGAGTTAATTAACTCAAGGCTTCTTTCCTGAAGTGCGTACTCTCAAACCATCAGTGTACACTAAAAGCATTACTTCTAATGCTTGTTTTGATGCAGCAAACCCTCTTGTCCTTTTACACGTACACCCAACAGTTTTGTTCCAAGGTTTGTTCTTCGTCTTGTAATCCTGAGGCCAGGTTAGAATTTCATTGCTGTTTTGCAGGAGAGGAGACAGGGCAGTTGTGCAGCCACTTCCCACTGCATGATACAGAGCAAATGGCAGAAGGGCAGAACTGATGGGGAAGCAGCAGTGCCCTTTGCTTCCCTGCCCCTGCCCTCCGCTTCTCCTTTCCTCCCTGATTCTGACCTCTTGCACCAGGAAACCTGCAGATTGCTCTGCTGCTATCTTGCCCAAGAAACAAACAAATAAACAAACAAATGGAAACTCCTATCTGGGCATTAATGTATAACTCAGAGGCTCAGGAAAAGTAGGGAGAGTGTAAACATGGGCAAGAGCATGTTTGCTGTCTGCTCAGGTTGCATTGCCCAACACTGAGGGAAGTAAAACATTTAAGTTACGCTTCCTCCAGACACATGGGTGACAAATAGAGACTTAAAGGCGACGCTTGCCCTCTCTCACCTGCCTCTCTGTTTTCCCCTGGCTATTTTCCTCTAGTTCAGTAAATAGGTTACAATTAAATCTCCTGAAGTTGGAAAAGATTGCTGCATTTCTACATTTCTCAAAAAAGAGGAAAAGAATTGCCAAGTGAAAAATGAGAATGGCATTGCAAAGGATATGCACAGAGGAGAATGGGCTTTCCAGTCAGGGTTGGGCATGGGGTTGGCCCCAGTCCACATTCCACCGCCTGCAGATGGTCTGGGAGTTTTCTCCTGGAGGCAATGCTCACCCTGCACAGAGCACAGGGTAATGTAACTCTCAGGATCTACCTCAGCAGGCTTCATTGGAGAAGCAGGATTAACCCACATCACCATCCATCACCGCGTTCCTGAAAAAAGTGGGTTAATAGTTCAGAAAAATCAATAGACAATTCCTGTGATGGGAGAGCAATCCTGGAATAACGCGGCATATTTTCCTACCAGCAATACTCTCACATTTACCAAGAGAGCAAAAGCTGCAATATCTAATTCTGACGTGAAACTCAACATTCTCCACCTCCTCTGCTGGTTACTGAGTGCTTGATTTTCTATTGAGGGCGCAGCTGATGGTGATGCTGAAAACAGCAAGGGCTGGGCTGATATCCTGGGCAGCACTTGCAGCAGGGTTTGTGATCTCTGGCTGAATGTCCCATCCCCAACCCTGCAGCTGCTTGCTGCAGAGCCCAGAGTGGTGAAATGCAGTGAGTGTCCCGGGGATGACCCTTTCCACAACCTGACTTGTCACCCCTCATCTCCTCCTGCCCATTTTTTCCCCTCTCATTGTCTTACCAGAATATACAGTGACCAATACTCTTGGGATCCATTAGGAGGGTTATAGAAATGGTTTATATCCTCACTTTCCTGCTTAGGAAATGGGTAGGATCTGATTTGCAGGACTCTCAGCGCAGCATCCCGCAGGTGGCCAGGAGGCAGAACTCCTGGAGATGGGTTGGTCACTTGGGAACTGCACGAGCTTGTGCAGTTAGGGCAAAGAGCATTACTAAGGCCAGAAGGGAGGGTCAAGATCTGACATTTTGCTTTAAGCTGGACCCAAACACACCTACACAGGATCACCCCCTGTGATCCCTTCCAGCCCTCAGTTCCAGTCCTGCTTGCTCCAGTGCACACAGTGGCTTCACTCATGGGCAGTGACCACTAAAACATTATGTCTTATTAGTGGTGATGCAGTGGCACAGCTGCCTGTGGAGTGGTGGGGTCACCATCCCTGGAGGTGCTCCAGAACTGTGGAAATGTGGCACTGAGGGACGTGGTCAGTGGGCATGCTGGGGTGGGTTGGGATTTGACTTGGGGATCTTAGAGATCTTTTTCAACCCTAATGATTCTGTGGTTCTGTGATTAACAATACATATGCATATATATCTTTTGGGCTATCCCGCTCTGTCCGTCTGTTTTTACCATAGAATTAATCTCGTCGCCTTTTGCATTAAGAATGTGTTTTAATTAACCCACAAGCAAAACATTGGGCTTAGATGGTTTGACCATTTATAACTTATTTTTCTGAATGAAAACAATGCTGGCCAAATTCGCTGTACGCCATCACCTTCATTACCTGTCCCAGACAGCCCCTTTCCTACTTAGCTGCAGTTTATCACAGTATAACACAAAAACTCTTCCTCTAAAAAAAAACTTTAAATGCTTCTGAGATTCAAACCGTAGATTGCTTGTGCAGCTATAATCTTAAAAAACATCTGCTACATTTGTGTGGTAAAGGAAGTCTCTTTAGAATACAGCCTTTGATTTCTATAAAAGACAAATCAGGCCACATGTTTTTGTTTTGAATGCTTCTCATCACAAGAGGAAATTTTCTGCAGCTTGGAATTTTGAAGGCAAGAAAAATGTATTTATTTTTTTAAACAAAGAGCGTACAGAAGAACATCAACAAAACTCCTCGGAAGTGTTAAAAACTGTTCCTCTATCATCTTTAAAGAAACACTGACGGCTGCCTGACCCAATTTTTGATCTACCTTTCTGTCTTCAATTTATCTGGGTCATATCATGTCCTTGATCCAGGCACGTAACTCCCACTGACATCTCAGACCTTTGGAGGTTCACCCATCATTAGCTCTCAAGCCGCTCACAGTGCAGAGCTGGAGGTTTCACTGGGCTTTTCTTTATTTGTCTCTTATAGAAAGTGTGTTGATAGCAGTGGTTTGACAAACTGGGTTTGACACCGGTGAGAATTGAAGGTAGGAATCGATGCTGCCTCGTGGCCCGCTGAGTCCAGAACAGGATTTTTGCCTGATTTCTGAAATAGCTATTTTTTTAGAAACCATTACAAAGTGAAAGCTGCCACTTTTTCATGGGGAACACTTCATTTTGGATTTTAAAACTGTGCTTTGTTCTTTCACCTATATCTCCTCTCTGTTCTTCACCGCGATTCCAGAGTTACCTTTGCCAACTCTTCCTGAAGGATCTTCTTTTCACCAGCCACCCCAATGCTTCCTGCTCTGGATCTCTTCTCTTCCTCCTTCCCTCCAGAAACCTATGGAAAGCTTTCAGCCAAAATGAGTCATAGAATCATATTATGGCTTGGGTTGGAAGGAACCTCAAGGATCATCAAGCTCCAACCCCCCTGTCACAGGCAGGGCCATCCAGGCCATCCAGTCCTGCATCTGAAATAGCTTGACCAGCAGAACTAGGGAAGTGAATTTCCCTCTATATTCACCACTAATGAGACTGCACCTTAGGTACTGTGTTCAGAAATGGCCTCTGTTTATCCTTCTACCCAACCACAGCAGACCAGACATCAAATCCCAGTCAGGGCAGCCCTACACCTCAGTGTGGCTGCACAGGGCTCAGTGCTTCCCTTGTTTGTGGCACAACTGGGGCAGGACGCTGCAGGAGTCCAGCAGCAGAGGTTAGCCCAAATCAGGATGCAGAGTAAGAGGTACAAACCTGTAACCTCACCTGTAGTCCCTCCAGTTAAATCCATAGCACGCAAGTCTGAAGCACAATCTGAATTGTCTTTTCCTGATGGAATATGAGCCAAATGAGCCATCAGCATCTCTCTTTTAATGAACTTTTGATTACCAAGATTATTTCTGTGTTTGCATTCTAGACACATATTTTTACCATGGTTTGAAATGCAAGAGCCAGTGTTCTGCAAAATGATATAGGTAAATAACTATGATTAACTTCTAATAACTCAGATCACCAACCTCATAGCAAATCCTTTACATTTTTGGAGGTCTGTCAAGCAGGTCTGACTCAAAAGCGTCCTGCTGATAGCAGCTGTGACCTGGAGGACATCCTTTCAAGTGATAACTGCTGTCAGTGAGGAGGAAAGAAAAGAGAGCAGAAAGGCACTTCAGCCTTCAGAAAGGACAGGAGGCTCTGGTTCATCTAAAGGTTTACTGTGGCAGGGGATTATTATCTTTTTGTGTGTAGAATGAAAAAGTTCATAGAGTTACACTTTGGAAGGTGGGGAAGCTCTGTCACGTGTTCAGTCATGCGCAGTTCTGACAGAGGTATACCAGCCTCTGGGCAGAGGGTACAATGAGTCAGAGCCCTCCCTGAACTCCTTGCACCCTGTTTTCCCTGTAGAAATTGCTTATCCAACAGACCAAGTTCCTCCACTCCATGTTCCCCATGCATCTGTAAGAGAGAGAGCAGTGCAAATGCAGGTTGCAGTCTGCTGGTAAAGAATGGCAGATGCTTTTCATTACAGCAAAGAAGCCTCTTGTGCAATTAGAGAGAGAGATTTAAAAGAAAATGCACAGAATCACTGCGTATTTACATAGTTGTGAAATTGCATTTCTGATAAAGAATCAGATTTGCAAAATGCCCGGTGCAGTTCTTTTTCTGTTATCATGTCTTCCCCTTGCTCCCAGGTGCAGTATTCCTTGTACACAACCACTCCTCTCCTTTGTACCCTCACCTGTGTCACGCACTGAGAAGAGATCCTGGACTTCTCATTCAAACCCTTGTCTGAAGTCTATGGGAATGCATGGAAGGAGTCCCAAAGACTTCAGTGCACTTCGGGTACCTAGCTCTGGGTGCACTGTGGATTCTCTATTTTGCCAGGTTTTATCTTCAATTAATGAATGTGCAATTTAGCAAAGATTCACTAAACCTTTTGAGGGCTCCACATCTCATTTCTGACCAAAGTTTGTGTTGAGTTTCACAGATTTCTGGAGAAACACCACATCGGTAAGACTTACAGCTCAACTTGTCAGTTACAACACTGAGTTATATGCTATTTCTCCTTTTTTGAATATAAATAATCTTGTTTCTCAACCATAAAGCACACACATGTGAGGGTGAGTTGACTGCCTGGATATTTTGGCCTCCTTAAAAAGAGGGAGGAAGGTTTCCACAGTCCCCTACGTTGGACTTTTTGCCTTCTGCATTCAGAGATGGAGAGGACAAGAGCAGCTCTCTTCCAAGGAGCTCAGCTCCCAGCAGTTGCATTGCAACACCGTGACTCAGCACCTGGCATGTGATCTCTGTCCCTGACACAAGCAGGGTGAAGAAAAAATGAAATATCCGATGACCCCTTAAGCAACGCGTCGTGCTGACAGTTCATCTACCAACGGTGCTCTGTGGCTTTGTATATTAATTAAGTAGTGAATTAATTCATTAATGATGTTGACTCTCAGAGAGCAAATCCTACCTTCATTTTGTAACATCTCACTCCATTATCAACCAGCCAAGTTCAGCCCACATCTTACCTACATGATAACACTGCTGACTTCTACAGATGCCGTACAAAAGAGATGTAGGGGCGCGTTGGGGCCGGGTGTGTTCCACCATGCTGCAGGCAGCCATGGGGCTTTCCCATTCCTGTAAGGACATTTTCCTTCAGAAAGTCAGCAAAGTGAAACTCGGACACTTTTGGGTTCTTTGCCCAAGTTGAGAATAAGGAGCACAGAAAAAGGTTCATTTTTCTCACCAGCTACATGTCTGATTGACACGAAGGGCTGGTCTTATTAAGCTGAGATCTGGCTTGAGTTCAGTGCATTTGGAAGCCTTGTTACAAATGCATTAAAACAACTTTAAGAGAGATTTTGTCAATCTACCAAAGACAAATCAAGAATGATTTCCCCAACGCCTCTGCTGAATTGGGTAAATTTCATTTATTGACTTCAAGTGCTGCGTGCTGGTAATTTTTCTCTGTCTTTTCCTCCAGAGGAATTTGACACAATCAGATCCACTCTGATGTTTCATAATCACATTTTCTTTCCCCTTCCTCTCTCTTCCTTTGCGTGGTGCTTTGAGCATTGCTACCAGGTATTCTCTATGTGTGTGCATGTGTAAACCAGACGTAAAAGATGGGCCAGATGGAGAAGCTCACTTAATTGAGGAGAGTCTCCTTCATTTTAGCTCGTCCTGCTCTTTCTTTGGTGCGTGTCACAAGTCCCCCTGAGCAGCATTGCCTACATGAAACAAGCTATTAAGCACGGCTTTTAGTGGGACTTGGAAGGACTAAACCTGTTCAGCTTGATGCACTGCAAGTTCGTGGGAAGGAGAGGAAAAGGACGTGATCCTGCGCATAGCATGGAAGGAGGTGTGCCTGTGTTGGTAAAAATGTCCCTTTCAGACAATGATCATCAGCTTTTGGAGAAAAGCTGCTGCACACAAAGCCTACCAAACATCCTTGACCACTTTGCTGGGGCTTGCAGGGGAAAGGCTCAGTGTGACTGACACAGCTTGGCGCATTCCTTGGAGTTTGCAGTCACATTTGCAAGAGTTTTGAGTGAAGCCATGCAAGCCTTGCTGGTTTCCGCTCCGCACTGACGCTGCTCCCAGTGCAACCAGTGCAACCTTCAGCCTGTAATGCTGAAAGAGACGTAGTCCCACACAGTGCAGTGCAACTAAACTTTTAAAGCCAGCAGCAATCACTTTTAAGGCAGAAACAGACAGAACTCCTTCCATACAGTGACCTCTAAGGTCCTCCTGCACTTGCAGCACAGAAGCACATGTCCTGGCAGAAGCAAAAGGACAACAGGTTCAAAGTGCCCAGAGGCACGCCAGGCTGCAAACTGGTGCCACCCTTGCAGGCATCAGTGTCCTGGAATGCAGAGCTGCCTTGGATGTCCTCAGAGAGCATCCTCCTGAGTGCTCATCCCCGTCCCTGATCCTGTGTGTCTGTATGGAGCAGAGACAGCCAAGTGCTGTCTGTCCCCTTGCAGCTGCCGTGGGACAGTGCCTCTGCTTAGGGCAAGCCCGGTGCACACGTACTCTGTTATCTCCCCTTCCTGGAGGAGAAACTCAAAGCTAAGCAAGATTAAAGTGCTGTGCTCAAAGTCAGACTGTGATTCAGTGATCAGCTGAGAGCAGACGTGCTGGGTTAGGCACTGTTCCTGTTCCTCCCGAGTTAAAATGGATGGATTTATTCAAAGAGTATTTGTTTCAGGGTTTCTTTTTCATGACATTTCCTCAATCTCCTGACTTGCAGTTTTCATTTTGCAAGATTTGATTACAGAACCAGGCAAAATCATGGAGCAAGGCATGTTTCCACTATGCAGTTCCTCTCTGAACTCACTCTCCTCCATCCAGAGGATTGCACAGAGAGGGGATCGATTCTGACCTTGCCAAGTGACTTAATCACAAGAAATATCCTGATCTTATTTGGATCCCACTGAGAATATCTCACACACTTGAGATACCTGCTGATGTTTTTTTTTTCCTCCCAGTTTCCCTACATACCACATAGTGAAGCTGCATGGGAATGGCGAGACACTGCTTCTGGATCCAGATAACATGAGCTGCTTTGTCCTTTGCTTTCTGCCTCTTCCTCAGCGCATGCCAGTACAAACATTCCCTGATCAGAGCAGGGTGTGTAAGATGCAGAGATTCTCACAATGTCAGAATGTAGCATGCTGGCCTGGAGCAATTCTTCAATTTTTCACATTTATGTGACACTCTGAAAGTAAGTAAGAGCCATGATTTTATCTTGTGCCCCAGCAGCTAGTATTTACATAAACTTACAGAGGTCTTGAAATCACAAATGCAAAGTGAAGCATTACATGTCATTAAAATAAATCACTGTCACAGAAGCCTAAAACTTAAATAAAAGCTTGCTTTTTAGAATCAGTCTCCACATGCAATGTAAGCAACAAACAGTTTTGCATTGCATATTCTATAGATCTTGTAAGTGACATCAATCTCTATTTTTATTCTGCAGTATCATGTTTAATATCATAGAGTCGCCTCCCTTCGCTGTGTTTAATTTGGCTTTGTTTGTTTATTTTCTCTGTCATGTCATCTTTTCCTCTTGTTATTAGTTTTGTTTGGCACTTGTATAATAACACTTCAGAAACATTAACTAATTAACCTTCCTAATACTCCTGGGAGGTACTACAGGCTACGTAAGCCTTATCCTTCCTCCCACTTTGTGATGAAATAAGCAGGAGTTGTCTGATTTGCATAAGGATGAGCAGAAGATCTGCACCTGAGCCAAGATTCAAATCTGTGGATCCCAGTTTGGATTTGTGCCTATCTCTTTGATACTGGGATTATTTGACAACTAATTGTTAGTTCAGATGAATCAGGGGAATGGACAAAGGAAGGGGTTGTTCCCCCTTCCCTGTCAGTGCTAGCTCCTTACCACCTGGTGCAGGCATTTGGGGTGCCCCATAGAGAACACACAGGCTGCTGCACCCAACGTCATCACTCCTGCACCAGGGCCAAAGCTAACACCTGCATGGCCAATCCTTTGGCATCTGTGTAACAGCAGTGTCCAGGGATGCAGAAGAAAGCAAGTCCCTTCTAGCTGGAGACTGTGCAAATCTCTATGCAAAAGGGTTCTTCTCTTCAGCAGCTCACAAACTCTTCCAAACGTGCATCTTCTGGCTGGGTATTGAAGCTGCTTCTAACCAGTGGAGAGCAATGATTCACATAGAGCTTGCTCAGAGAGACTGAATTAGAAAAGTAATCTCTCCAGAGGAGGGCTGGAAGGGTGACTGCCTTCGTAACTTATATCTAGGCTGCGCAAGAGATAGTCAAGCATTATCATAGGGAGGGGTAAAAGCAGGGTTAGGTAAGTCAGCTCAGCCCTGGGGATGAAGGCTGCCCCAGGAAGACTGCTCCTGTGAAGCAGGAAGGCTGGGGGATGCCTCGGGAAGGTGGAGGGATGGCTTGTGCAATGGGGAGTGGGAGAGTGGTGAGAAGAGTGAGGCCTGGGGGACCTCTGAGCCTCTGAGCATCCTAAGCCTTTCCTAAGGATGGCCTTCCTCCTTTGCAAAGCCTCCCAATGAACTTGGGTGTAAGCATGCACAGGTGTTTCAGGAGCACCCCTTAGTCACCAAGCCCTCGGGCCTGGGGGTCCTCCTCAACCTACCTTTCTGCGGGCGGTGCCTCAGGGCAGGCAGTGAGAAACCTGAGTGCCTTTGTGCACGGCCTGGAGAAGTCACATCTGAGAGCAGGAAGGCTGAGAGAAGCAGCAGCACAGATTCAGCACATTGCTGAGGCCAGGATGGCCCCTCCAGCAATGAGTCACAGCAATAACCCTGCGTGTGCCGAAGCACTGCTGCCTCCTGTGCCAGCACACACTGCTCAACCAATTGCAGGGATGACTGGGGAGAGCAGAGGATGAGAAGGGTTTTTATGGAATATACACTTGTGCTTAAGTGGAACATGCAGCTGCATCACGGAAAAGCAGGGTTAGTGCAATAGGCCGGTGGTAGGCTGACATGTCAGCACTTCTTTCTGTTTTATGTGGTAGTAGAATAAGATTAAATTCCTCTTAAGTGCCATAGTGGCTTCTGCCTTATTACAATAATCTCTCATAACATTTTTAAAGCATTGTGTGGAATCCACTCCAACGAATCCCCATGAAATGAAGAGATCTGTTGGAATAATCGTGCTGCTGAGCAGGCTTTGCCGTGCACTGCAAGGTCTCACTGTGTGTTGTAAAGGCAGAGCAGTTCTGGCTGCCCAGCTATTCAGATTTAAGTATCTCACAAGGCGCTGAGACTCTTACAACAGTATTGTATCATACTGATAATTCAGCAAGGAAAGAAAGGGCTTTGAATAATTAAAATCAATTAAAAGGTTAAAGGATGGGGATTCGTCTTGTCTTCTGAGAACATTTTGCAGGAGTGGGTGAATGTTTCCTTGCCAGCCCAAGTAGCTCTCCCTCAGCACACCTACACACAGTGTGCAGGCGCAGCCTCCACTCATGTAGGGTATGCAGGCTGCTTGGCTCCAGCCAGAGTGCTGCTGAGTTCTGAGATCAGCTCTCACAGCTCTGTGCATTAAAGTCCCTCTGGAGACACGTGGCTGCTAGCTGGATTGGGCTGAAAGTATCAAAAATTTTGTTTTAAATCCTAACAACACGAGGTCCTCCATCTCCTCCTCCAGCTGATGCCTTCTGTGACTCAGGGCATCTCCACCTGAACGCCCACTGATCGCTGCAGTTCCTGGTAGTGATGCAGCGCTGTGGAGCAACGCACCCATTGCATCACGTTCTGAGGTGGCCCCACGGGAGATGATGCAAGCAGTGTAAGCCCTGAGAAGCTTTCTGCCTCTTCATCACAATCCGCACGCTGCTCTCCTGCAGCTCCCGACACCCCAGCTGGTCAGTTTTCTCTGCAAACATTCAAGTTTGGGTCAGCTTCAGAATATAGGTGTTTCTTTCTGCTGTGAAAGGGAGAACAAATATCTCTACATTGACAAAGAGCATGCGGCAGGGTTTGTGTTGCAGCAAGGAATGCACTTGGCTTTGGAAAAGCCGTCTCCTGCCTTGGCACTGCCCAAGGAGAAGAGTGGCCCTGCCCCATCGTCATACTTATCCAGAAAACTATTACAGGGCTTTAATTGGGAGCTTGTGACAGCTCCTGTTCCCCATCAGAGTGGTGACACATTGGCACAGGCTGCCCAGGGAGGTGGGAGAGTCACTGTCCCTGGAGGTGTTCCAGAATTGTAGAGATGTGGCATTGCTGGATGTGGCTAGTAGGCAATAATGGTGGTAGGTGGACAGTTGGACTTGATGATCTTAGATGTCTTTTCCAACCTCAGTGATTCCATGAAATATTTTTGATAAGTATGTTGACTAAAATGAAATCTTTTGCCATTTGGGTTGGTTTGTGGGTTTTTTTTTCACCCTGTAAACTGAAATCTGAAGATATGTAGAAGAGAAATCACAAGTGGAGGATTTGGGCTCAGGCTGACTTGGAGGACTGCGCATGAGCACAGTGAAAGGCAGATTGCTGTGCATGGCACCCACAGCTCACCCAAAGGCACATTGTCAGCAGGAGCTGGCAGATCGCTTTCTGCACTACCCTCAGACCTTTCAGCACATGACCCAGAGCTGCCCCGTGTGCTGTTGTTCTTTTGGGAACACATCTGCGCTCTCTTTTCCTGGTATTTTTAGCTCAGCTCCCTTAAGAAACAACGAGCGATGCCACCTCCCTCCTCTCTGGGTTCTTGGATAGCAACAGCGCAGAGGAGTTTTCTGTGGTTCAGATGTGTTTCAAACATGGGACAACTGCCAGAATTTCATTAGGCGAACAACATGTGAATATAACCACACAGAGCTCTGCTTATACACATATAGCGCGGAGCGCCTTTGCATGAAAGCAGATGTTATGGAAACAGCCCAAGTCAAATAAGCAAGGGAAGATTACCTTCGTAATGAGCTAAAAATTAGTTCCGTGCCCTCTTCAAGGGATGGCAAAAGGGCACCCATGTTTTCATAATATAAACCAAGCAGCAGCAGCACAGGTACCAGCAGGTGCCAAGGGTTTGCTCTCTCAGTACCCATCCATAAGCACTTTAAGGACAAATTCAGACGCAAGCCTAAATATATCCAAGTGAATCTGAATGGATATAAATTACTTCTCCCAGCGTATTAATCGGACCGAATACAAATTTCTCACATTTCTTTGCTTCTCAGGCCCTGATTTATTATGTGACTACAGGGAAACGCTGTCAACACTGAGATGTTTGGGCAGATTAACAGGAACTAATTGCAGCCTCTAAAATGATTAAGGTTGAAATATCATTATTGTACATATTTGTTATTCTTTAAAAAGTCTTTGAGATACACAGAGCACGGGGTATTCCCTCCAGTTTTTAACAGGGAAATCTTGCATACACAGGGTATTCCTTCCAGTTTGCATAGGGAAACCTCCCCAGCACACAATATTTTCCCTTCCCTCTGCCTTACAGCAATCACTGGGGATGAGCAGCACTGCTGCAATGGGTGATCCCTCGCTGTGCATTGCTCCGAACCAGGCGGTGCTGCCCTGCTTGCTGCCGCTGCTGATGGGAGCAGTTCCGCTTTTCAGTAGGGAAAACGAAGAGGTTTGTTTGGAAGAAGAGCAGCCAAAACGAGATCAGTGTTGCTGGGCAAGAAGCACGGGGCTTCCCCCGCTTTCTCCCATGCTGAGAGCTGTGCAAAGCCCTCGTCCCGCACAGCCCAGCAGCGCTCCCTTCTTCTTCTGCTTCCCCTTTTTTCTCCCGGGAGGGGAGAAATGCAGAACCTGAGCAGGGAGATTTTTATTGTAGCTCTTTGTTCTTTCAAGATGAGCGCTTTTCTTTCCAGTTTCAGCATATTTTTACCTATTTATGAAAGGAGTGCTTTACCCATTTTTTGTCTGACGAGTTCTGAGGGTGGGGGCATCATTAAAACTCTCTGACGGGATGCGTGAATTTTCCGATTCTGCAGTTTTGCTCACATTGAGTAACAGTTATTTGTCTGCATCAAATTAATGTTGATGGATTTCTTTCAGAGTTGTTCCTCGCTCTGAATAAGACTCACTGAATGTAGCTTTTAAACGTCATTACGTGCGAGGAGCTAATTCACATCTGCATTTTTGTGCTGGGAGGGGTAACCTATTTTCTGCTCCCACTCTGCCCAATAAGGCTGGCATCTTCCAGGGGCTACCGCTGCCATTCTCTGCTTTCAAAGAGCCCTGATTGGCTTCAGTGGGAGTTAAAAGCACTTCAGGGCTTTAAAAAAGAGGTCTGATCAGTTTTGAAAGTATTCAAAGCTGAATGGATTTAACTATTATCCGTGAGTTGTCAGAAGTTTCTTTTGGTGACAGTACGATCCTTGGTGCACTTAGTGTGAGGTTTTATTTATTTATTTATCTATTTATTTAAGAGGATTTGGTGTATTGTGACAATACCCACAGAGCGAATGCTGCCTTTAAGAAGATAAAATCAGCTGTTCCTGCATCAGGCGGTCACGGTCCATCGATCCGACAGGATGTGACACCTGGGGACAGCCAGGCGTGCCGGCTCATGGGCACTGCTCACAACCTAATGACAAATGGATGTCTGCTCCAAGCACGCCTTCCCCAGGGAGCAGTGTGGTCCTCTGAGGCAGCCCTGATGGCAGCAACCCGGCCAAAAGGCTTGGAAGATAGGAAGAATGCCCAGCAAAGCACATCAGATTTATTTTGTGTTATTATTTTATTATCATACTGTTTTGTTTTTGTTTTGTTTTTGTTTTTTTGCTCTTTTATCCTCTTCAATTTTATCCTCTTTTCTTTTTATTCTGATTTGATTTTGCTTTGTTGCCTGAGGGAAGCCTAAGCTCTCCCACACCCCTGCAGAGCCCATGCGATGCAGCACAGCACTGCACACAGCATCAGCACCCACGTAAGGCACAGTGCTTGGCCAAGGGCTCCATGGAATGGGGCAACCAGAGGAGGAAAAGTGCACTGAGTCCAACGCTTAGCTAATAGAATTGGGGTAGAGCTGCTACCCCAGTTAACACCAGCAGAGAGCTGGAGGCTTGGGGTCCCATCCCAGAACTCAGCAGTCCTAACTCTGATGGTGCAGATCCTCTCAGCTTGTCATTTCCCTCACCATAGCAAAGTGCTCATAAAGGGAAACAGTAAACACTGTGACTCACATACGCTCTTATCTAAAATATATATATTTATCAAGTTTGCATTCAACTTTTTGCTGTTTTTGCTTTGTTTTGTTTTTGGAGAATATTATCCATCAGAATAAAAAGCAATCATAGCCATGTTGATTTGTGTCAGAATTATGCAGGTGGGGGGGTTGCACACGAGGCTGATCGATACGTGTCATTAGTGTCTACATACATAATTGTAATGGCTCTTTTCGATAGAGCTTGCTTTGTGTTTTATTTTGGGCTTGCTAATGAGAGATGGCTAGTTATTCAGAGGTCAGCATCAAGCTTGTTGTGATGAAATATGGATTTTGCTTTCTTTGTTCTTGATAAGAATAATGCATGTGCATTTCTCACGTTGGCAGCCTAAGATTTAAGGCACCCACTGCTGTTAACACCTCAGCTTTTCATTGCTGAGATTGTTGTAGGTGGTCTGAGAGGCAGACACTGCTATTGCTCAATTGAGAGTTTTCAAGTACTTACACTTTGGAACATTCTAGGTGATTTTTCAGCACTTCTCTCTGTGCTTATTTTCCATCTCCCTCTATTTATTGCTTTCCCCCTTTTATTCACGTAAGGCAGACAGCAGAGCTGACAGGTGCACCACGTTACAGCCAGTGCTAACACCTCACCCGGCCCTGAGCCTTCCCCAGCAGCGTCAGCAAAGCTTTTACACCAAATCACGCCGTCCTCTTGCAACAGCCTCCTTGCAAGCTTTCAACAGCGTTATCAACCTGCTGCAAAGTTTGCTCAGGCCCTGCACAGCCCTGCTGCCACCCGGCCCCCCGAGTGATGCCCACTGTGATTTGCGCTCTTGTGACTTTCTGTGTATTTCTCTCTTTTTTTCTTCCGTAGCCATAGCCTCCAGTGGCAGCTCTTGGGCCCCAAGCACCTTTGAAAACCCACTGTTAATTATTGGGTTTAGGCTCCTTCCAGGTTCTCTGGTTTGCTCTTAAGGAAATAGCAACAACAAAATGATAAAAAGAACAACCCGCTCTGCTCCCATCTTAGCGCTGAAATTTATTTTCTTTTATAATTTCCATAATTGCCTGGGTACTCAGGTGCTACCCATGAGATCACACCCTGTCATTATAGCTATGATCCTCCAGCAATTATCCATCCAGTTCTTCCTCGAGCTCTTTGTGGGGGCATAATGTTCAGGCAGTGATAGACTGTATCAGTTTAATCCCTCTGTCTTTTGCTTTGGTGCTTCGGTGCATTCAGTGCTTTTGTCAAGTTTAATTACACCAGGATAATGAGGAGATGAGTTCTGAGCCCAAGTTAAATAGTTACAAGGTGTGTGAGCCTGTCCCACACGCAGAGGCAGGAATTACAGGCTGGGAATAAAGTATTTCTCCCTGTCAGTGTGATGGGAGAGGTGTCAGAGGAGCAGCCACCAGGCACAGAGCCCAGGGCTGGTTCCTCTGCAGGCAGATGGCAGAAACTGCCTGGATCCCAACATCGGATAGAAGAAAGGTAGATTTAAAAAAAAGAAAAGGAAAAAGAAAAAGAAAAAGAAAGGAAAAAAAGAAAGAAAGAAGCAATAAGGTGCATATATTCATAGAATGATAGAATCAGTAAGATTGGAAAAGATCTAAGATCATCAAGTTCAACCCCAGGGCCTCAATGTCTTTCTTATAGTGAGACGCCCATTCAAATTCATATAGCAAAGCCCCAACTCAGTGAATATCATCTACATCCAGTGTACCAGGTAATGTCCAAACTCAGTGGGGGCTCAAACCATCTCTTGTCTGAGTGCCACAGTTCCCTCCCTTGCCTCAGAAATGCCCCCACATCTCCAGCCCCACACCATGGCTGCGTCCCCCCCCTGCAGAGCTGCACTGTAAGCGCAAGGCTGGTGTTATAACAGCTGGGGTTTTTTTAATCCTCTGGTTTTGTGTGAGTTCTGCAGAAGGGGAAAGGGTGTGGAGGAGTCAGCTTCGAGCTCCTAAAGGTGTAGCATCCTACAGCTGCTCAGGAAATCTCTGAAATCCCCACGTCACCGCACTGGGAAGGACAGGGGAGCGAAGGGAAGTACAAAAGCCGCTACCTATTCACTGCAGCCAAAGGTGTTTCCTTTCGCTCCTCTGTTCTCACTGAGCAAGGGGTGGAAAGAGGTGGAGGAGCAGCGCAGAGTAGCCAAAAAACCCGAGTAGGCAGAGCAGTGCTAATGTCAAAAGAAAAGAGCATTAACCCTTGGGCTGGCAGGGTGCATGCAGGCAGCCTCAGTGATGATGGGGACAGCAACATCTCTGCTGACAGAGGGAGCACACAGCTCTGTCCTCCCCCAGCCCTCTGCCCCGAGGGTCAGCAGGGGTCCAGGCACTGCAGCTGTGCATATTTCAATATTCTGCATGGATGTTCACTGGAAACTTCATTCCATATCCACATGATTTCAAAGAAACATTGAATTTTTCTCAAATCCTTCCTGCACCAGAAAAATCCCGATTCCCTTTGACTTCTCTTATCTGGATTGGGATAACTTTGGGAGATTAGGTCATTAGGCTGTCCCTCACTCACATTAGTAATCTCTCTGAGTTGCCCAGGGTGTGTGGAAACATGGGTGCTGAGGTGGAAGAAAGCTTTGTGAAAATGTTTTTCCCATCTGGCTTCACCAGAGCTGGGCAGAGCTCCTCACCAACCCTCCTTGGCTTTCTGCCTGGAGAAAGACTCCAAAACATCCCTGGGTGGGGACCAGGGGCTTTTCCTTCCCACCACAGCCCCACCACAGCAGATCCCAGCTGCCTTTAACTCTGAAGGAACTCCAGCTGATGACGTAAGGACCATGGGAGTGATGCCATGCAGGGCACCTGGTGACACTGTCCTTGGGGATCCTGCCAGCACCAGGCACGTCCCCAGCTCTGCGCTGTAGGCATGCATGCCCGCCCATTCCCCATTTCCTGCCCTGCACAGCTGGTAGTTCTGGCTGCTTCTCCATGTTTCTACCAGGATGCATTGCTGGGAAGCTCTGAAGCAGGGTGTGCTGCAGTCATCTGCAGCATTGCATGAGCCAGCACGTGCGGCTGCTGGGGTCTGGGGTCTGGGTTGGGTGCTTTGCTCCTGTTTCGTTCTGCAGGGATGTCTTACTGCTGATCCAGGAGGCAGTGCTGGGCTGAGAAAGCTGCTGCAGCCTGGACGTGCTTGTTAATGTGCCAGGGACATCTCTGGTGCCCGCGTGACAGAGTGACCCTGCCTGGTGCATGCAACTCCCATAGGGATCAGGTTGGGGTGGGGCAGAGAGAGGCATCCTGGGCCTCCTGCTCCAATGTGGCACTGAGCTCCAGAGCAGAGTGTTATACCCTCATTATATCGCTTTGTTGGAAATGTTTCTGGGAGTGTTTGGGGTAAGGACAGCCCTCCAGACATGGGGTGCTGCTTTCTGTCACATGGGCCCAAAGCTTGAAGAAAACTTGATGAGGATGTAAAAAACAGAGTGGGAAAGTATTTTAACAGCTTCAGTAAACATAAATGTACTTCAGTTGGCCCCAAAAGTTTGCAGTACTGGCCAGGCTCAATATACCCCTGGAGGCTTAGGGATGTGGCAAAAGCACCCCAGAAACACCAACACACACACCTGCAGCTCCAACACCACCAACTGTCATGGTCCTCTCGCACACCTCGCACCACAAGATGCTGGAGAACACGCACAGTGTAACTGTGCCCACTGATGAGCATGTTGGCAGCTTTTCGTCATGCTCTGAATTAAAATGGTTTATGCTTCAGTGGCACTGAGATTCTAAGAGCCTGGGAAGGGTTTTCTGCATGGCCAGAGTGCTTTGCTTCAGTACCTCTCACTGCTTCTTCTTCCTTCCTCTGCAGCCCCATGTACAAGCACTGGGTCTCTCCATCATGGGTTCGTTGCTCACTGCTTGCATCACTGCCTGTTCTCTGCCCACCCCCAGCCATCAGAAATAAAGGACAGACAGTTTACATAGGAACACAGGGTTCAAGGAGGATGCTGGCCCCATTCCCAGGTGTGATGAAGCCGGGGAGGTCACCTCCCATCCCTGCACTGGGTTTGGTAAGAGCCTGGATGAGCACAGGCTGCAGCGTGCTCCCGCCTGCTCACTGCCCGCTCCAACTCAGCAGTGAGG
The DNA here is from genome assembly GCA_016647715.1 of Pavo muticus. Classification (NCBI taxonomy): domain Eukaryota; kingdom Metazoa; phylum Chordata; class Aves; order Galliformes; family Phasianidae; genus Pavo; species Pavo muticus. The sequence continues at coordinate 448,362 of JACDJE010000221.1, read as the reverse complement.
TGATGCAGGGGAGGGAGGATGTGGGAGAGGATGTGACAGTCATTTTTCCTCTTGGCATTCTGCTTAAAAAGAGGAGAATAAAAAAAAAAAAATAGAACCACCAGAACTAGCATTCTTAGGACAAACTGCCTCCCAACAGCTCTAAAGAGGGAGGGAAAACCCAAATGGCTCATTATGTGAAAAGTTTTGAAATCACATCAAAAGAGCCGGTGAGACCCCAGTCCCAGGTAGGACCAATGGAGTGGCCCATTTCTCCAGAGGAATAAACCCAGAATAATGCTGAGGCACAAGGAGCAGCGTGCAGATTCTGGATGGGGCAGGAGGGTGTCTGCGGAAAGCGACTCCTCTGGGAGGGGCTGGAGACCACTGAGTCAGCCCAGGGCATGCAAGAGCACCTCTGAGACACCATGTTGTTTCTCCTCCTCCTCACTCAGCACCCAAGGAATACTCATGGCTTTCCAGAGTGCTCAGAAACCAATGCAGTGCCCACGTCACAGCAATTACACCGGATACTTTTAAGAGCAGTCAGTGCCAAAACCCGCACATTTTGGGGCTAGGCATGAATGACTTTTTGCTTTATCTTTTTGCTTTCACCTGTAGAAGCCAAAAGCATTAGTAACCTCCAGCAAAGTGCAGGGCTAGCTCCTTCTTGGGCAGACGCTGATGTCTGAGCTTGCACAGATTGTCTCACCCGGTTAGCAAAGAAGTCAGGCAATCCTGCATCAAAACACCACAAACAAACAAAATCCTTCACTGGCTTTTTGCATGGGAACTACAGGTAAACAGCAATGCCACTGGCCAGGATAGGTAGTCCTGTAGAATGAGATCTGACTGGGAGATTAAAACATTGTACTGACTGTCGTGTTGGTATCAAAACATCATGGAAATGGAAATTGTTGTCCTGCAGGTTGTAAAAGCTGTTAGGAAATAGTGGCAAAACAATGAAAGAAACGCTGGAAAAAAAAGAATTTCAGTGTGAGGTCTACGGCATAGTCAAAATTGTTGGTATATATTATGCTAATCAAACCATCACAGAGAGTTGCAGTTTCATACAGAGACACTGCAGGGAAAACACACTTCACTGAATAAGGATCAGCAAGTGTTAGTGAGAGTCAAAGACAAATCCTGAAGTGTCTGAATGAGCAAAGAACAATTGTTTCCACTGGTACTACTAAAGTGTGAACAAAGCATGCACATCTCCAAAACAGTGGGGTTTCATCATCATGGATTCTTTGAAGTCTTGTTTTCCAGGGATTATGTAGGGCAGGTTGGTCCTAAGAGTACAGGGCACTGATTTCAAGGTGTAAGGGTATACTGAAATTCATAGGACCATAAAATCCCTTGAGCTGGAAGGGGTCCATAGAGGTCATGAGGTCCAACTGCCCAGAGCCCCATCCAGCCTGAACTTGAATGTTTCCAAGGATGGAGCATTCAGAGCGTTTCTGTTCCCTAGACTGCAAAGCCGGTATGAGACACTTCGGAGGGATTCCTGATGTGTCCCCAGTGGTAGTATCGTGGCACTGCAGTTCTGGCTGGAGTTACAGCCCCCAGGAAACCCTCTGAGAATCGCTCCAGCATTCTGTTGCTGATGCTTGGCAGCACCGAGACTCACCTGATTCCTCCCAGGACCTGGAGCCTGCAAGGAGATGGCATTGCCGAGGGCTTCACCATCCTGTAGCTTAATGGAACCCTACTGGGAACACTCATAAACTTCTCACAGCCAGACTGGGAAAAGTGCAAGCCCGCCATTTGTCCCATCTACCCTCTCATGTCTCTCACTATTTACCCACGGCGCTGCTGGGGAGTCCTGGCAAGCCCACGAGACGTCTGGAGGCTCGCAGGGAGTGGGATTGTGTAATGTAATAAAAGCCGTCCTAGAACAGCGTATGTCCGATCCACCTGGATTGGTTTGCAAAACAGGTGTGTCTTCGGCTGGGCAGGGTGGATCTGGGTGTTCCGAGCACATCGGGTGGCATCAAAGGAGACCTAGGGTTGGAAGTGGGTGAAGGAGACAAAAGGCAGGGCTGGGAGAGAAGCTTGGGTGGAGAAGGAGAAGCGGGAGAGGTGGTGGGTAAGAGGCTGCAGTGTGGGCAGCGGTAGCGTTACACCGTGCTCTGCCTGAGGAATTAGCTCGAGTGAGTGTGGAGAAAAGACAGGAGCTGTGCCAAAACAGAAGCCCTTATCAGATGCAGCACACCAATGTGCCATCTGTGCTGGCTGCACCCAGCCACTGGGGAGCCCCAGCACCCAAAGCCTGCCTGGCTCCTCTGACCACAAACCCTTCCCAAAACCTCATTTTCCACCTTTCTTCCCCAGGTTCATTTTCCTTGGCCATGCTCTTTGGGAAAGGCAACATCCCTCTCTCCTACCCGAAGTGATGGGCACACCGAGCAGGCAGGGGCATGGGGGAGGATGCCAGCACTGGCAGGAGGCACACAGAGCAGCCCAAGGGCTGGCACTGCCTGCTCCCACCCAGAGCCGAATCAGCTCCTCCATGCAGCCGTCACCAACTTGTCCAGGCCAGTCGGCCGCTTGTCTGCAGCAATTAAACTTCCCCAAAATGGTAAAGCCAGTCTCTATAAATCCAGATCCAAACCGAGTATTTTTTATGATAGAGGCCACAGCTTAATGTAATTAGCTGTGACTTACACGCTGGTTACTCCGGTGTGATGTCAGCTTCTCCACACTGTTTATTTTAATTAAAACAGAAATTGTAGGTCTTGAGTGCTGGTAATTACAGCCCGTGGACTCAATTTGCCAAAGCCCCTAATTAACCTGCTATGTGTCTACCTGACTTGAGGTGTTAGTTGAAACATGACTGGTGCAGTGGCATTATGTTGTCTGCAGTGACGGAAATACAGTAGGAAGACATGACAGGCTCTGTGATGGAGGATCCATATTTTAAGCTTTTCTGCATGACATTCTTTTCACTTTTATGTAGATTATCAGTTTCCTACCTGAGACTCTGTAAGTGATAGACTAGCTGGGAAAATGGATTTGATGAGAAGTGTCCTCTTTTCAGAATAATTGCCTCCTGTCTGTGCTCAGCAGGGTTTGGAATTCTGGTGCCTCTATGGCAGCAGACCACAGCAGGTGGACAGTTTGCTCACCCATTAGGATGTCTCTGCCTCTAGAGAAAAGCTGCCAGCTCCCCAGTAATACTTCTGCCCAAGCAGGGCATCGCCCCGCTCCCTCTGCCTCCAAGCACTGTGCAATGCAAGCACTTCTCTCCCAGTTCGGCCACAAACTCATGTCATTTTAGTCCCATTCCTGCTGTCACAGTTCAAATACTCCTTCATCTACATACTCTTGTTCCTATATCTCCATAGCTACTCCAGTTTCTCAATTCTTGGTTCCAGATATCCCAACCACCAAAGTAATAGGAGTTTTGCCACTGTCTGTAGTGGTCCCCACCTGGCACCTCACCTGGACACACTGCCATGCTTTTTCCATAGCTGAAAAAACACATCCCTTGTAAAATCACAGAATCATTAAGGTTGGAAAAGACCACTAAGATCACCGAATTCAACCATCAACCCATCTTCACTATGTCCACCAACCATGGCCCGAGTGCCCTCCATCAGGTTGGAGCTGAAAACGAAGAGCATTAATTTAACCTGTAAAATAGATGCTTCCAAAATGGAGCCGCTTTTCACAGATCAGCATCTGCACAATCTGAACCTGTTTCCTATTACCCTGCCTCTTGGCACCACTGAAGAGACTCTATGTGATAACTTATTTTATGGGCTGTGTTTGAGAAGATACTCTCCATCCACTCTGTACTAGAGAGGAAGATACGGGATTGTTTCCATAGGCTGCTCTTCTTTTTGTTTAGAAGTTGATAATAGAGGGTAGTTACATTCCCTTTAACCACCTGAAGCACTCTCTTTTCCCACTGATCCTCCCTTCATTTTTTAGAGAGAGGGCATTTTTTCTCACAGCTCATCATCATTCAGGTAAGTTAGCCAGAGAGAAATCTTCTCTAAGAAGAGCAAAGAGGCAGGAGAGCAAACAGCAAGCCTCCCCCAGGTGTGACAGATCCCCCCGGTCCCATGCAAATTGCCCCCATTTCCCTGTGTGCCACTTGGACTGCAAATGACAGGGTTTTCCTAAGTCCATCCTAAGGAGCGTCTCACACAATGCTGGTGAGGAAAGAGCAAAGAGAAAAATGGGTGTGGAGCTTTTTGGGGCTGGAGGAACAAGCCATGACAGCGTGCTGCCCGGCGTGATCTTGTGCTTGCTTTCTCTCTTCCTCTCTTCCAGAGGTCAGATGCCGGTGACCTCATATCACCCAGCAAACACCTGGTGCCTCAGATGTCCGCTCTGATTTTGGAAGGCACTAAGCACCATCTGCTTCCCCAGCACTGGGGCTGTTTGAAGGGCAGGGACTGGTTTGGAACTTGCTGTCCCCATGCCCTCCCTCTCCACCAGCCTCACCTCCATCTCACTCTGACTTGTCCAAGCAATGGCAAAAGTAGAACTGCTGGTTCTGCAACAAGACCCCCCGAGCCTGGTGGGATGCTGCACCAGCACATCTGAGCAAAGCCTGGGCTGTGTGTCCTGTGCTCTGCCACCCCGAGTCTGAGCCACCAGCAAGGGCAGCGTCATCCAGAAGGAAAACCCAGAGTTAGAGGGAGGTGAAGCTTGTGTCAACAACAAACTCTGGGCTGTTTGGAATGGGGATGAGTCTCATGCAGGAGTGAAGTCTTTTTTTTTTCCTTTTGGGAGACAGTGACCAAATTCCCACCCAGTTGCTCCAGGATTTTGGCCTTAAGTCTTTCACGCTTTAGAAATGAATTTGGTTAATTATACTGCCTTTGAATCAAGGGAGAGATAGAAATGCTAACACTGGGGATTTTTATTGTTATTATCCCTGACCATATCAAGGTTTCCATTAGAATGGGAAGCTCATGGAGTCTTACACTGACATAAATGGAAGAAAAATCCACAGGCTCTCAGCTTTATGGCTTGAAGAAATATCCAGGAAACCAAGCAATGTAATTAGCAGGATGCTGTTAAGCCATTTATAACAGAAAGCCCCCTAGATTTGTTAAACCAACTAGTTCTAACTGTTCGCAATGCACAGGGTTAATGGAAAGATTTCTCCTGCAGTGCTCCGAGAGGCTGCTTGACAGAATGGTATGTTAATCTTCACATAATATGCATGGAAATCACTGGGCAGGTCTTCATGAACTGGATCAATCAGAGCAGCATCGGAGCTGGCTGCCTGATTTGGCTGCCATTCATATCTATGCATGCCAGGGAGAAATTACTTTGTCCTAAGCTATGTATCAATGCATCGACTTGTAGACATGTGCTAGACAGCTTGAGGAAGAGAGTGCCATGAATCAACCATATAAAAGGGTTTGTTTTCTAAATGGAAGCAGACTGCTCCAGACTCGGATTTGAGCCTCAGGTTCCTGTTGATGAAAAATTTTTTCCCATGTATCTGCAAGACCCACTTCTTTCCCACAGATCTCCCCACCTGCGCGTGCAAGTACCTTTGCTGGCACCTCCTCCTTGTTGGGCAATTTGGGTCAGTAGCACCATTGCTCAACTGCAGAGCCCCACTGCACTCTGACATAGAGCTGTGTGAGCACTGGGATCCCCAGAGCCAGGAGGCTTGAGCACCTCTGGGTTACAGGGCAGGAGTCAGCACACCAGTATATTGAGGTTGTGAGCTCCTAGCAGCAGGGACCGTTGCTTTGTTCTGTGTTTGGATAGTGTCCTGCCTGTGGGGTTGTACCTCCCGGGTAGGGCCCTTCAATGCCACACTAGTACAGAGAAATTAAATAATAAAATAGCAGCAATAACCGTAGTAATTAGCACTTGCTTTGACTTGCTACCACAGACCCACCAACCACAAACATTACTCAGGGTTTACAATCACGTCTTCCAAACTGCAAATGCTTGCAAAACACCTACTGTCTCTTCACACATGGAGAAGGGGGAAAGGCACAGCACCAATTGCCTACAAGAGATTGTCAGGCAGATTCCTCTGGGTTGCCAGAATTTTCCTCCAGTTCCCCACTCCAGCTCCACTAGGTGCATGGGCACTCCTCCCCATCAGCTAAGGTCCTACACTGCATCTCCAGTGGGGAAGCAAAGGAGGGATGATGCTCAGCTGGATTCCTTCTGTCTGTCATTGGGTATCAGCCACAGCATGAGTTAAAATAGGGGCATAATAGGATAAATGAAAGGGAGTGATTGAGAAGATGTGGGCGACGTGACAGACAAGCAAGCTCCTTGCATGTTGATGAGAATGGCATTATCCAGACGATGGTTGATTTCTTTTTGTGTCTTGTTTAAAGGGGCAGCATCTCTGAGCAGCCTGAGATGCTTGAAGGATACTGATTACATTGCAGAAAAATCCAATGTCTTCCCATTGAATCAGTTCTACATTTGTTTAACCCAAAAAGCCCACAAAGTAAATTAAAACAAACAATTTGAAACACAATTCAGCACGGGATAGGAACCTCTGAATGAGTTGTCAGCCTCACAGCTTAACACACAAAGAATGGGTCTGTGAATAATGGTAACCCATTGTGAAACAAGCTGATATTAGAGTGAGTATTTAATAAACCAGAGCATCAAAACAATAGAAAGTCTGCCAGCACTCACAAACTACATATGTGAAAGCCTCTTGCAGCCTGTGTTCGTCCTCAAAGAGATGCTTGCTAACACAGTCACACGACTCTACTCTTATTTTATATGCCTTATATGATACATGTATTATTCTAAGGCATTTACCAAGGCCCTGCAATTTGGAGGAGTACAGAACACGGAGCTCTGCAGAAGGAAAACGCGTAGATGGATTCGAAAGCAGCTCTTGCTGAAGGAGCCTTAAGGCCAAGGTGTGTTTACAACTTTGACAAAGTTACAGAAAGATGAAAGAGAAGGGGCGGGAAAACATATAATTAAAGTAGCATGATGTCTCTGCGTGCTTGTAAACACAGAATGAATATGGAGTACTTCTATCATGAGAGATGCTGCTCTGCTGTCGCTGACTTTCATATACAGGGATGGTTCTGGCACACGGGGCCAGAATCAGACGTCAAGACTGTGTCTGTGCATGGCACATCTTGAAGAGGAACCCCATGAGATCCAGCAGGCAGGGAAGGGTAGCTTGGAGAGAGCAGCAAGATCAAACAGTTTGGTTATGAAACAGAACACTCTGGAGGCAGTTTGAAGAGGCAGTCCAGGTCAGAGCTGTTGTGATGGGAGATAACTTTTTAATTCCTCAGGGTTTAAGGGTACCCAATGTTCCTTGTGAATGAGGAGTTACTTCCAGCTGGAGATGGGCCAGCTTGGGATCCACAAACATACAGAGGCAAATTCAAATTGTAGGGGAGGATGTGAATTGGTAACTGGAATCAGACTTCCTGTGCAGTTTATCTGTTATCTTGATAGTGACAGCAACTCAAACCAGGTAACTCTGAGGTAGATGAAAGAAGCCCTTCCACAGACATTTGGGATTAATTCCTTGATCTGAGGCTCTAAGTGCGAATTGTAGCAACAATTAGTGAGAGGAAACAATGTTAATCAGAGTGATGTTCACAATGTTGTACTGTCACACAGCTCCTGCCACCAGTGCAATGGCTTGCTTTGCAGCGTGCTGCTTTCCAAAGGAGCCCAGCATGTATCTCCAGTGTACTCCAGTGGGACTGCTGGGAGTCGGCTCTCATAAGCCAAGAGCAGCAATGGGTCTGCACAGTGCCTATGTGGAAGGAAAGGAAAAATGTTCACCCTGACATCAGTGTGTGCCAGCCCCACATGTGACCTCTCAGCTCCTCACCTGATGGCCATGCACAGACATCTCAGGCTGTGTTGCCCTGCACAGCCCATGCCCTAACAGGGCATAATAGGTTCTTGACCCAGAATGATACTCTGGATGGTTCCCTGCAGTGACAGCAAACCACTGAGCCTCATGTGATTGACCAGTGAAAGTCCCTTGCCTAGTTCTCAGCTGCAGCACTTCCACCCCTGCAGCCATACTGTGTGCCTCCTCACCCAGCCCCAGCCACCACTGTGGCACAGGGTCCTGGAGTCAGCCGTGGGGACACTGCTGCAGCCCCAGCACAAAGGAGTGATGTGCTCCACAGCACAGAGAACCCAGATTCTCTTATGGTCATGTCCATGTGTGCTTCAAAGGCCAGCCTTATAACCTGGTGTGGAGATTCCAGGAATTAGGGCTCCAAGGAATGTTTTGCCAGACAGCCACCACAATGAGCCTGAGAGATGCCAGTTGCCGTGCAGGATGCCCAGACCCTAAAGAGGTGTTCACATGGGACAAAATGACATGAAATAGATGAGACAAAAGGGAGAGGAGAAGCTGAGGCTGTGGGATGACATTGCAGCTTCCAGGAGGCGCAGAAGGGCAACAGTGGGACCAGAAACCAGAACCTCAGCCTCCTCAGGGCCGTGCCATCCATCCAGCACTGGTTCAGACCTCTGCCGAGAGGCTTTTTGTCCATACCAATGGTCTCATTCATGCCCTAAATTACACAGCAATTTCCTGTGTCTGTGGAGGTTCTGATGGTATCTTTTTGGCTGGGTGGAGTCCAGGGTATTCTCTTGTCTCAGATGCCATCCAGAAACATCAAGGGGTAGGAGCAGCACCGCTGCTGAGTGGCCTGAGCTGTCATCAGTGATGCTATGACTGCTCCTTGTGTGAGCAGGTTACAGCTAAGGCAAGACAAGGTGTGAGAGCTGTGTTTATTTCACTGTATTTTAATGAAGAAATTGGAGCTGCTGTCATCACTACCCGTGGGTGCACCAGCTACAAATCAGCACTTAAATAAATGAACTGAATGACACGATGTCAGCCTCGTATACACAGAAAACTACGTGGTCAGAACATGGACCGAGCACTTTGCAATGCATTTTGGAGATGGGCTCATCTCCAAAATAACCCTTCAGGTAAAAGCCTGGAAGTAAGCGTCCTGCTCTGAAAGACAAGGAGCTCAGGGGACACAAATGGTAATATTTAGTAACACCAAAAGTGACCAACACTGGGGATGTCTATGAAAATCTAAATCCAGCATTCCTTCTGCTCGCCTTGGCAGTACGAAAGCTGCCCTGGTGCAGGCTGTGCCCGTGCCCAGGGTGCAGCCCAAGTGGACCCCAGCAGTGGGAAGGGTCGATGGGCACTGGTCCCAGTGCAGGAGCAGGCATGGGGAGGTGGGTGACTCAAAAGCCTCGAGTCCTCCCAGTGCTGAGGAGTGACAGCCGGTGGCATCACAGCGCGCGGGTGACTCAGGCACTGACGTAGGTGCCTGTGAGAAGCGCTGCAGGCTCTTGGCTCCCATCACCACTCTTGGCACATGCTGGGATGGGTCAGTCTCTCAAGCAATGCTGAGTGTCCTGATTTCTCAGTTTGTCCCCAAGCACCAGGAGTGCTGGCTCTGTCACCTCAGTGCGCTGGGCTTTGCCATTTGGCTAGGAGCACAATTTCTCCCAGACCTTTCCCATATCTCAGCTGTGCATTGCTTCCCAGCCATGCAATGAAGGTACCCTACTTCTCGTTGCCCTCCCATGCCTCGCAGAGAGCCTGATGGTCTCACTAAACACCATGACTTGTTGTGCAGGTTCCCAGCTACGAAACACCGTGTTGGCTGGAAGTTTACTGCTGAACAGCAGCAAATTTTCTCTAAAAATAACACCAATTTAGCCTCTTTAGCCTTCAGCTTAACCACTCGTGTTGGTTTTTAGGGAGGTGACAGATGCTTTGATCTGCTTCAGTAAAGGTGGATAGAAAGCTTGAAGCTTGCAGCAGGGCAGCTGCCTTCTGGCAAGGTCTTGTGGGTAGGAGAAGCATTAAAACATAGGCAACGCTTCACAGGATATTAATTAGTAGAGGGAAACACCTTGATTGGTGTATTCTTTGACTGTCTCAGCCAGTTAATATCACACCTGTGTTTTCACACAGCTTCTGCACAGCCATCAATGCAACTGTCTTTCTGTGCCCACTTCCAGTTTGCTGTGGTCTGGAAAAATCCAAGTATGGGTCTGGACTGGGTGGTGAAGGGCTGAAAAATACAGGACCCTTCAGCTGCATCTGCATGTGATGGGGAGCCTGCTGAATTTGTATTGTCCCTTTTATTTCTACAGCCCCTACCCAATAAGAAGAGGACCTCCATGGAGGAGTTCCGTGGAGTTTGGGTAACGCTGCCGGCTGTAATTAAGTTCTACTTGGCTAAATGGTTTTGTGCAATTTATAAGTGATACTTTCCTGGAAGGCTATTAAATGCAAGCTGTTTTCCTAAGATAGAATCATAGAATCATTAAGATTGGATAAGACTACTAAGACCATCGAGTCCAACCACCAACCCATCCCCACCATGCCCAGTGCCACATCTCCACAGTTCTTGAACACCCCCAGAGACAGTGACTCCACCAGCTCCCTGGGCAGCTGTGCCACTGCATTACCACTGTTTTGGAGAATAAATTTTTCTTACTGTCCAACCTGAACTTCCTCTGGTGCAACTGGAGGCCATCACCTGTCATGCTATTAAAGACAGAGAATTTTGAAGCTATTCCACACTCTCATACGCATTCGGATGTTTGCAATACATAGGAGGGTGAACTCTTCTGTGAGTGCCATGTGAGGCTATCGGAGGCAGATGGAGAGTTCTCAGCACTGCTAGTTTTGGTGGCTGGGTTTGTTCCTCTTACATGGATACAGCCTTGTGCAAAATTGGTCTAAGTAACACAAACCCTTAGCACCAGGCAATCAGGGGTTTTCCATAAGTCCATGTGACATGAGAAATGCTGTTCTGAGATGTCCTTTCTTCCTCTTACACAGCCTGTCTGTAGTGTCTTTAGGTATTGCACACTCCTCATTTGGAGCGAGTTTTTTCCCCAGGCCATCCATGCAAATGCATGCTCAGGTGAGGAATGCTCAGGAACTTTGCGGCAGTAAGGAGAGCTCAGGACATCAGAAGGACTGGTGGTGGGCAGGCTGAGCTACCCACAGATGTCCTCTGTTGAAGGCTTCCCCAGTTCTTGTAGTACTTACAGCACAGGTAATCATCAACCAGACACAGAACAGTGAATCAAGATGGAGAGCAAATGGATCAGGGTGCTGCAGTTGTTCTTCTGGTGAAATCAGTGAAGCAATTGGACAAGACTAAGGCCAAAGCTGAAGCAATCAGTTACCGCGAGAAGTAAAGAAGCCACTGAGTGATGCCAGCCCAGCTTACTGTCTTAGGGGAGAATGTGAAGTTCTCTTGCTTATTTAGAGATTGAGGGAGCAGCTGTCAGAGGAACTTGCAGCCCAGATGATTTCTCTGTGCAAAAAACCAGTACAGGTTTGAACCATTAAATGTGGCTTGAAAACGATGACGGACTCTGGGGACTAAAATGCACATGAAATGGGCCCCTGGCTCTGAAGCACACACATAACACATCTCCAGGCATCCTTCAATTTTGTTGTGGGGAGAGCTGGTTCCAAAAGCTACACAAGGCCCACAATGATTTTTTATTATTATTATCTGAAAGCCACCTCATTTGCAGCGCACACATCCCCATCTTAGGGATGCTTTTACATGAGGGTCTGCCACTAAGCACCAAGGAGGGACTGGACACAGCTCAGGAGGAGCCCTGTTAGGGCTGGCAGATTGCCATCTCCTTTGCCAGCACACAGACTACTGCAGATTCTCACATGCACATACGTAGTTCAGACTTGCCCTGCGCAGTGACACCCAACCGCATGTAATTCCTGTGCATACCATCTCCCTTTGCCAGCTGCCTTTCTGATGCTTTTTTTCCTTGTTCTTAACAAACGCAGTTCTAAATTCAGTCCCCGAGTTTCCATTAGGGATGAGTAAAGCAGAGCTTTGAAGCTGTTTTAACCCGTTTGCTCCTGCATCAAAAAAAAACTTCCCTGGTTTGTTCCAACAGCTCAGCACAGAAATCTTAAAATTAAAGAAGGGAAACATTTAAAAAGGGAATTATTTTTACTAAGGTGGGGCAGTGCTTCTCTCTGGTGTGGTTTTACCGGCAGAGATTGGAGTTAAAGGAGTGATGGTGAATACAATCTTAAAAACTGATCTGAGCCTTCTGTGCATATTCCTTTGTAGAGCACACTGGCATATTCGGGTCTGTACTTGCGGTTGGTGGTTCAAGGTCGCATTAAACAGACTGACAGCACAGCACAGATCCTGCAGCACCTGCTCGTAGTGCTGATCATCCTTCAGCAGAAAAAAATTTACATAAATAACTGTAGAAAAAAGGTTCCTGAGAGTCCATGTGGTTTCATTTGGGTATCGCTGCTCATGGTAAGAAATAGGCACCAGCGTGCAGGCTGGATGCACCACTCAGCACCAACAGACCTGATCAGGATCCCCTCTGCTGTGGCCAAGCACCCATGTTGTCCATGGTCATAGCATCTGTATTGTCCATGATCAGAGCACCCACACTCCCACGACCACGGGGCTGTGCCAAACGTGCTGCTCTTCCTGTGGCCGTGGCCAAGGTGCCCCAGGCTGTGCTCACAAAGAGTCTGCACACTGGTTTGGTTGGTGTTTGAAAGCACAGAGCTCGTCCATCAGCTGTTCCTGTTCCCTACAGCATCACTCAGTGCTTTTTGAGAGCTCTGACATAAGTGCCTGTTTTCTAGGATTTAAAATTGCTCTGGAAGAAAGAATTCAATGGGCTGATACTTGGCAGCTTAAGGCCTGTCTGGGGAGTCAGTTCCTCCGATTGTGCCAAGTTCTGGCATCTTCAAAGGGAGAATTTCTGTTTCCTTGTGGCAGAAACTGGTAAGAGTCATTGGCAGAAAGGATGAAAAAGTCCAAGTATGAATTTCAGATCAGGCTTGTTTTAAATTGAGCAATAGCACCTAGTGTACACATAAAGGAAATATGCATTTCCACAACTGAGAATTAGTTATTGATAAATCCACAGTGTCGTGTAGCAATATCTTTTAATGTTCTGTACGATAAGAGCAAGTATTTAATCAGCTGGGAGAAAGAGATGAAGTGGATACCATCTAATGAGCATTATTCTTGTAGAGGTGCCAGATCCAACCCAACAATTTCCAACCGAAGCTTGCTGGTGGCTCATTACCTGCGGTGGGGCCCTGCGTGCTCTGCTCCTGCTCCTCCAGCCCAGGTGCTCCCAGGGCTCACCTCCACCTGGGGACAAGCCCTGTGAGCGCACCTCTGCCTTTGACTGCCAAGTGGGAGATGTGGTAGCACCTTTTGATCTTTTGATCGCAGCCTTTTGAAGAAACGATCCACTGACACAAGAGCTGCCTGTCCCTTCAAGACTTCGCTTCTCTCCTGCAACAAGAAATGTCTCAAAGGCCTGCCCAAAGTTTGCTCTGCTGCAATTATACTAATGCATGAGTTTTGCTGAAGCTCGGAAAAGTGCCGGTGCTGGCAAGGTCTGAGGTACCTGGGTTCAGACCAACAAAAAGCATGGGGAAAGCAGAATATTTTGCTGCACAAACACAGCATCTAGAGTCAGGATTTGCACCTATGCAATTACTTTGATGTAGTTATACTGGAGCAAGGAGACAAAAAAAGCAATGTAGACGAAGCTTTCAGCTGACAGAGAAAATAAAAACACAGCTTGTGGTTGTGTGAACTGATCTGTGATAAAAATGTTTGCATAAAATTACATGCAAATGACTGGGAAGTACAAACATACCCACAAGAAAGTCTGCTCCAGTCAGGACCAGAAGCAGAAGTGCTGGAAATATAGGAAGCAGACTTGACCTCAAGAAAGTTACATCATGAGGGTGTGAGCCGCTTTAAGCTGAAATTGGTCATAATGCTCCCTGTTATCTCTCTGGGCATGGGATCACCCCCTGGTTTTGCAGACAAAGGAATTCTGTCTAGCTCAGATAAGATTTCGGTAAGCACCCAAATTGCTGTTGTTTCACAGATCTTACAGGTAGCTAAGAGATGCGTTTGGTGAGGTGTATTACAGTGGGACCCCATCTGCCTTTTGGAGGGTGTTGGGTGGGATGGGCACTCAAGGTGCAGCAGAGGTGGCATTTCCAGTCCTCTGTCCCACTCATTCTGGGACTCAGAAATCATAACTTCTTTGGGGCACAGTGCAAGCCCAGTTGCTATTAATGTAAGTCCCCTATCAATGTTCTCCTGAAGACAATCACTCACATTGGTGTTTCATGAAGGAATGTTAAGGCTGCAAAAGACCACTGAAATCATCTAGTCCAACCCCAGTCCATCCCACCATTCCCACAGACCACGTCCCTCAGTGCCACATCCCCACGGCTCTTGAACACCTCCAGGGACAGTGACCCCACCACCTCCCTATACACAGACACACCCTTTCTGAAGACTCTGATAGGTCGAAGATATTACATGTATACATATGCGTGTGTAAATGAAAAATGAGTTTTCACCATCACTTTAACCAAAGACACTAAAAGTAATAATTATAACTTAAACATCACAGATGCAAAATCACAACAGTGTTTTTCTTATCTGATCGTATCTTCCCTTTGATGGTCAGGGTTGCACAATGATTACAGCTAACTCTACAGAGTCTGAGAGATAGCATAACATTGCTCATACAGATCATCACATTGCTGCTTCTCATCACCGCCGCATTGCTGTTAATAACCCAGGCTTGAGTTTAAACAGGAATAGTTATCTTTAATACATACTTCCCGCTCCCATATATTTCAGGGAAAAGTATTGGATTTATTGGATGAATACAAACAGACTCTCCCAAGATGCCATGCACATACAAAAATCCAGATGTTTCCAGCACCAGCCTTTTTTTTTCCCCTTTCTTTTGGTCTGTTTTCCTGCCAGGCCTACAGGAAAGCACACACAACGGTGGCTCCGAGGAGTGAACTCTACAAACAAGAAAAAACAAACACAGACGAAATCGAACCTTTTCCTCCTTTGTCATTTTGCGGCTGTGGGTGCCCGGCTCGTACCTGTTTGAGTGTTTTTCCTCTTTCTTCCGAATTGCTGCTTGTGTGACCCGGGATCCTCTGAGGCAGGAACCGGGGGGACGTGGGTGTCTCAGCTCACAGATCCTTCCTGCAGGATGGAGCAGTGATGACCACGTATTGATGGCGGACTGCGGGTGGCAGTGCAGATAAAGCGCTGTTTGTTGTCCACCCGCCAATGGCCGTGACCTCCTTATCTCTGCCGCAAATCAGGGGCGATTCGGCCCCAGCAGTTTCTGGGGCAGGGAAAAGGCCTTGTGCTAAGGGCTAAGGAATTTCCCTTATTATCTGCTTAATCTCTAGGACTTCCCTGCCTTCCTTCCCCTGGCCTGACAATCACTGTGCTCATTGGCCTGGAGGACTCCCGGGAGTTCGAAGGACGCGCTGATTTATTCATGGTCTTAGTGCCGTGTTAATGAAGGGCACTGAGCTTTCCAACCCAGTGACTTCTCTAGGCATGATGAAACTTGCATGAAAACACAGGGAGGATTCCTCTCCCGTGCTTCTGCTACTCCACTTCATCAAATAGTTGCCGCATCAGGTGCTCAGTGGAATATTAGTGCAATTAGTGATTTACATTTATAACAATTTGACAGTAAGCTGTGATAAGAGAATTATACCAGGACATCTTGCTGATGCCACTTTTCTTCTCAGAGTGTTATTTCCCAACATCTTATTCCATCCTGACCCAGCAGTAATGAAGTCATTGAAAAATCTCCTTTTGATGTGAGAGGGAACAGGAAAAAACTCACCGTTAGAGTCTTCACACAACCTGGCTCTCATTAAAATGGCTGGAAGTAAATATATGTCCAGCTGGTACAGAGAAATTGTGTTGATTGTTCCTTCTGGCTGTAACAACAACAAAACAGAGAAAACAAAATAATTGAGGAAAAAGAGCACAAGTCCAACAAAGAATATTTTTCCAATGTAGTAAGGAAGTACCGTGTGCTCCATAGTTGCGTTGCTGCTCACTAGATGAACTCATTTTCAACGGAGGATAGCAGAGTTAATCCAATTCTGTTTTCTTTTGCTTACTAAGAGAGCTGAAAGACGTGCACTTATTAATTGCACATACACAATGTGCAGGCAGGGCTCAGTTTGATTCTCAAAGTTACACAGATTCCAAGGAAACTGGTTAAAATTACAGCGAGAGAGAGGAAAGGGAAAGCTCCCTTGTTCTTATTTTCTTTTATTTCCTCAAATATTTTTCAGACTGTGGTGGAAAATCTGAATTTTGACGATTCTCCTGCAGTTACCTCATGTAAATCTGGGAATGCCCCCAGCAGCTCTGCCCCATCATCTGCACTAGCAGCACCTCACAGACCCAGCTGCTCAGCCAAGATTCTTCTGGAAGAGCCCAGACTGGTTGTCTTCACACCTCTAGCAGCTGCCCAGCCAGAGAAAGGCAGCGGTTGCTTTGCGTGACCAAATGCACTCATCCTGCCAAGAGGATTTGCCCCATCTTCATGGCAGACACCACAGTTTGCTCCCTGCGCAGTTGCTGGAAGCAAGAACAGACCTCTGTGTTTCTGTTGTCACTCTGTCTGAGCACAGCAATTCACAGACAATCAGCAAATATGAGATTTGCAAAGCAGAGAATTTTCACAGAAGGCTCCAAACCAGCAGCTAAGGAAAGGTATCTGCCAGCCCTGAGTCACCCTCTGCTCAGCAGCCACTGGCAGATGCTGCTGCATGCTCTGTCCCTCAGATCAGCTGTGGAGCTGCTGCAAGCAGAGTGGCTGGCCATCTTAGTCACCCCCAGTTAGAGTCCTGCTCCCACGTCATCTCTGACAGACTTGATCCTTTGCCTTTTTTACAGCAGGAACTCCTCTCTCATCACTTCCCAACATGCTGCAGCAGAACAGAGCTACTACCCATCCACTCATATTTGCCCTTCTGAGGCACAGAAGGCTTTTTCAAAGTCCCATTTGGGACTTCTTTCCTAAAACACTCCATCCAAGAGCAACATCTTGTACTCCCTTTGCTTACTCATAACAGGGCAGAGTAAATCTCACTTCTCTCAGCCATGGGTACACAGGAGCTACATCTTCCCTGATCATCATCTCTTGCGGATGAGTCTCAGAAATCTCAACCAACTGCATGACATCTCCCTTTTGTTTTTAAGAGGATCAGGTGTGCTGACATGCTCAGAGACACTGACAGGTGCTGACTCATTTCAAGAGTCAACCTATGGTATTCAGGGATGGTTGGTAGCGGTTACTGAGGCGGACTGTCAGAAGGCTGGTGAGATCAGCAGGAACTAGACTAGAAAGAACAACGTTCTGATTAACTGGAAGATTCCTGGAGAACAAGGAACTGCTGGTATCTTACTGATGATTTTCCTTTGAGGAAAGGAAAGCATGTAACAATTTTAGGTGATTGACTTCTGAGTGATTCACAACAACATGCAAAAGAAGCAGCATCCACAGAGGCTGGAACTCAACTTCATTAAGCATTTACCACTACAGTCAAACCGAAGAGAACAACTCAAGAGACTGGCTTCTGTATGTGCAGTGAAGCAACTGGTGGACATATTTTCATTAAGCAGTGCACACCTTCATAGCCATACAGACCCCCTTTTCCTTCCTCTGACTCAGGTATTTTCTGCCCAGCTCAGAAGAGCTCTTCACTCAGCCCTGAGATGTGGAAGTGGAGGAGGGAAACCCACTGCAATTCTGTACATCTTGCTGAAACTCCCCCAGGGACCAATTTGTATCTTCTTCTCATTGCCAAGAAATTCTGAACAGAAAAATGAGTTGCCCACTCGTTTGGCTGACCAAGACTTAGCTCGTCCATAGAGGCAGCAGCCATGATTAGCTGGATATGAGAAAGAGAATAACACCTCCCACGCACCCAGAGACCACACTCTGACCTGGTGAGAGAACAGCAAATACGGGCACTTGGGAGAGCTGTATGGGACTACCTCAGCCAGAGGCAGAATGAGAGCCACACCGTGGGTGGGAGCAGGAACACAAAACGGAGGGGGAGGGAGAAGAACACAGCAGGAAGAGGGTGTGAAAGGTTCATAAAATCATTAAAGGAGCCTTCTTTTTCTCTTCTTGTTGACTGCTAGCGCTGTAGACTGGATGCAGGCAACTGTCCAGGCTCTGCCTCTGGGATGCACACAACTGGGATCTACCCCATGCATTGCACACACTGCAGTTCTTCCACCTACAAAACATCTCCAAGGCTCTCTCTGCATTTATTTCAGCTTGGAACACCACCACACCTCTGATATCATCTCCCAGTGGGGCCTGAATTCATTTCAAATCGACTGATCCAATCCCAAAACTTCCCTCTGTATATACAAGGTATATCGATGGTTCATAAAACAATACACAGGACTGAAGTGGCAAGAGACTTAGTGATTAACCAACGCCAACTATTTATGCAGTGGGTTCAGAAAAGGGATTTTATTGATTGAATGCATCATTTTTTCCCATTATACTTTTGGGGCTACTTAAATCAACTCTGCTCCACAGAGTCAGGCTCCACACATTGCACGAACTCAAGCATGCAGACTGGAAAGAAAACTAAGACCCAAGCTAATTAATAGACATAGTCTCATTTTTATTAGATGTCTTTTGAAACTACTGCTTGTTACCTTTAAAAAGAGACTCAAGGCTCAGTCATACAAGCACGCCATCTACAAACCTGCTCACACTCACGGACTAGGAGTGAATTATTACCTTTACATGCATGAAAACTCTGCAGAGGCATTTGCTTCATGGCGACTGATGAAACATTTCAGCATCTCTATTTTATCATCAAAAAGAAACAATCTGAGAACACTTTAATGCCCACAAGAGCCTTTGTCAATGAGAAGTGAATGTTTTGTCCCAGCAATGATCAAGACCCCCTGTATAGCTCTTGTCTTGGACTGGGCTTTGAACTTTGAAAGTAACCAGTGCAGATAAACAGGAAACAATAGATTAAGGTTTATAACTCGCACAAAATTGTTCTCTTGGCTTTTTGTTGTTTTTATGTTTTAGGCAGGGACAAATATAATGTTTCATCAAAGATGAGTTCACAATTTAATTATTTATTGGGGGCATTTTGCACTTTCCATTGCAAACTGCTGCGACTAAAAGAAACATGTGCTGGCACAAAAAGGGGAGGAGGAGTGAACGCTATAATGGAAGAAATGTTACCCAATAATTAAAATTCAGTGGTACTGTAAATCCTAATGGAAACAACAATGCGTCTTTGTGTACAATTAACTCTGGGCTCCAGTTCATGATAAAAATTCTAGCTTGTAAAAAGCCCTGACCTCAATACCAACAGCTCAACAGAGGTTCACAGATCTGGCTCGGAAAAAAAAAAACAACTTTCACAGAGTGGGAACAAATAATAGCTGGACTCGGTCCCCTAAATATGCTCCAATTATTCAGGATGGTTGAAGATAAGCTACAGGAGAAGTAGCAAGGGGAAAATAGTCCCAAAGAAAAGTACAAAATGTTGTTTGATGTCTAGAGAGAAAATCTGCCCTCCCCCTCTTGTTATCCCAGTCACGCTTTCCGCGGGGCACCCTGTGTGCTAACAGCAAAGTCCTGGAACATCTTTATTATTATTAGTTTAACACTTTTTTTATTGTTAACAAAGCAGACAAAACGAGTTGCTCGTTACAGTGAGTGACTGACAGGGAAACATGGAGGACTATTCATTAAGTAATTACTACTTTTAGGCAGAAAAAGTTACCGTGCTTAAAAGAGGGAAAAAACAGTACAAAATCAAATTGTCTATTCTTTTTTTGGTGGGTGTGTGTGGAAGGAGTCATGTCTCATGGAAAAGACAGTTCTACAAATGTCAATCAGTTTGACAAGCAATTATCAACTTTCAGATAAGGACAGAGACGGTGGGTAGAGCACCTCGGAACAGACTGCTCAGTTACCACTCTGTGATGGTGATGAGAGGGACCTGCCCAAAGAGTGTATCCAGGGCTCATCTGCAGACCTGGAGGGAGGAGACCAAACCTCTGCATTTCTTCTAACCAACATCATTCTAAAGAAGGAGGAAAAGTGTTGCTCCTTGTGGAAGGGTAGTGAATTCAGAAGGGCTATTTTGGAAATATTTCCTGTCAGAGCTCAGAACGGTTGGATTCCTGGTTGGGCTGAGAGTGGTCCTCTGTGACAGCAAATTCAGCACCTGTAGCAGATGCTTCCTCCACAGAAGGCGAGAAATAGGATTATCAAAAGCATTTCAGTGTCTGAAGCCCTCAAACCCCAGCTGTAACATTTACTTCCGAATCCCTTAGGTTCTCCAGTAGATCTCCCCACACACACACAGCTAAATTCTCTGCAAGCATTACAATGGCCTGGGAATTCAGAAATGCCCACTTCACTTTCTTTCTTACCCTGGAAGACAGGAGGAAGGCTTTCCAGTCACCTGGCACCATGCAACAGTAGTGCAGTGCCCAGAAAAGAGAGCTGTGAGTGGGTACTGAGTGTCCCTTTGGTTTCAGTAAGAGCTGTGGGTGTTTGGATGCTTTGATTGCAAGGCTGTGTATTAGGTGCTCAAAATACAGATTAGGAGAGATGTGATCTCTACACACGAGAGCCCGTGGAAAGCTATAAAAAGAATCAATTCTACATTTCAACCGCTATCTTTTGATCCTTAACCATAGGGAGATTCAGGAAGGAACTTGCTTGTGTATGCTGCAGCGTAACATAGCTCTTGGGCTCTGGATGCCTTACAGAAGGAGCAGAGCAGCCTCTGTCAAGTGCAGCTGTTGGGGGCAAAAAGCTAAAAAGCTGGGAATGACTGTCAGCACCTTCATGCAAATATTCCTTATGGTGAAGGACTCCATCTGCTTTGGCCATGTGCACGTGAGCCCACTTGGTGCTGCAGTGGGACATACACCCGTGCAGGTCCCCTTGGAAAACTGCTTAAAAACAAAAGTTCTCTACATATTGCTATGCATATCTTCAGTGTGTTGCTTAACTCCCTTCTCACATGAGCCATGGAAAACCATGGAAAGTGTGTGGATTCCTCAGGATAATCATTTCCAAGGAGCTGGCATTTGGTCTATTTGATGCAGATCAGGGACACGTGTCCACACGTCCTGGGCAGTTACGCATGCTGAGAGCTGATGCCAACAGTGACAACCAATAGCATAACTCTTACTGATCCCAGTGGGGCAAGAGCAAGGCTTTAATCCCCGTGTTGTTTCCAAGCTTCCTGTTTTGAAATTGCCATAATTAAATTCTAGAGACTGAGAAAGCACCATAAACGTTGCCAAGTTTATGTCAATCTTTATCAGGTGATCTCATCATAATCCGGTAAATAGCATATCATGAACACCAAATCTAATTAAATCCTCTTGAGATACGAGCTAAAAAACAGACACAAACAAGAATCAAACATTTTAAATCTGCCGTGGTACAATCAGAATTAATCCCTTGGGAGAAGTGTATTTCCTTGAGATCTGGACAAAAAAGCCTTCTCCTTTCCCTGGTGGCTCATGCTTTCTCCAGCACACTCAAATGCAGTTGCTGGGTTTTCAGTTTCAATGTAGACTGCACAACATGCACCTCCAGTTTCCACCTTCTGGATGAGACAGCAGTGCAAAGGAGACACGTTTTGTTAATTTCTTTTTCTCCAGTATTCTCTGCAGTACTTTTGGTGCAACTTGTAGGTGAAAAAGATCCCCAAAACCTTTAACTCTGGAAGCACAATGAAAAAAGCTCTAATGAGAACTGGAAAAGGCAGCAGTGAGTTTGTTGTTCTTGCAACAGTCACTTGATCAGCATATTATCTGCCAGGCACTTTTCGAAATGCTTCTCAAACGCACCATAGGTGTCTGTATGTGTGCTTAAGCCCTTAGGGCTACACCTATGCTGCTAGTAAATTAAACAGTGGCAGGTAATATTCCCAGGCATTGGAATTTGATAGTCTATACTGTTAAATTCCTAGAACCTGCCCTGGCGCATTTTTGGCCTGGATCAATTAGCATTCTCCCACACATGTCCCAGGAATTTAGGAGTTAGCAGAGCCAGCAACCATTCCCAAGGGACGCCGTGCCTGCACATTCGGTTGCCTTGGATGGTAAAAGAGCTTAATGATATGGATATGACACATTCCAGGTCAGTTGGCCTCATCGTCAGAGCACAGCCCTAACGACACTTAATCTTCTAATAAGAGCTGTCACCTATATGCCCATGTCATAGCCTGTACCTGTTGTATAGTTAATCCAGGTACTGCATAAGAGCGCTCTACCCTGAAGTCAGATCACATCAGGGCTTTGTGAAAGGGCAGGTCAGGACTTTGTTCATTGTATGATTTTATGAGGTACAGCTTTTCTACACCTGGGCATGAGTTGCTCTCAAATCCAGCCTTTCAAATACATTGCATTAGCTTGCAGTCGAGCTGAACGCAGTCAATGGATTTCTTGGTTCCCATCCTTCTTTCTTGATAGGAACAACCTCAACCCTAATCCCTCTGAAAATCACCAACAATCTGATGTTTGCATCCCTTCCAATCCTTGAATCAACTGATTCAGAAGACCAAGATTTCATACCAAATAATATCATTTCAGCCCAGCATAAAAGCAGTCCTTTCCCTTTCAGAATCAAGCTAAAAATCAAAGCTCTGAATGGATTTGCCTCAGGTGAATGTAACAGCCCCTCTCATGTGGATTCACCCTGCCTAGCTTTAGCTCCCCTAAATGAAATGCTGCTTTCCCAAGGCTACCCCTGCAGTCAAGGGAATGAGGCACCAGGCAGTAATTCAGCCCACCTCAGACCTTACTTCTGCCTCCCAGTACAGAGAGTTTGGGCCAGCAATGGGCATCATTTTGACATTTCCAACTATTCCTTTTATCTGAAAACCTGCAGTGCTTCGTGATCTGTCTGCTTTTGACAGTGGCTTTCAAGTCTTCTGCAGGGCTTACCAACTTTGGTCTGTATTTTCGCAGGAAAACAAAAAGAAAATTAACTAGCTCTGTCCCAGCTGCCAGCTCTAATAGCAAAAATGACTGGCAGAGAACCAGGTCAAACCTGATTCAATATGAAGTTTCTGTTCTTCTTACTCTCAATCACTGGGGGAAAAAAAAAAGAAAAAAAGAAAAAGGAAAAAAAAAAAAAAGGAGAGAGAGAGAGAAAAAGAAAAGAAGAAGGAGAAAAAAAAAAACCCCACAAGTTTCACAGCAACAAGGTGACCCTGACAGAAAACCACCTCCCTTGCATGGCAGCTGGTCCAAGAACGCTTGGTTCTTTCACACAACTGTAATTTCACCTACAGCAATGTTGGCTGGTGTTACTACCAACTACTGTAACACACATCACCACGATGCTGGACTAAGAAGTCCTTCTTGGATTTCACTGCTATGTATGTTGTGAAAATGTGTTGTGTATGCTTCAAAATCTTACCATAAAGCTAGAGGGAGAGCTCAGCTCTTGCTGCTTCTGCAGCACAATAACCACGACTTCCACCTCCCCCCCAGCCAAGTGCTGGCTGTATGGCACGCACTGCTTCCAGCTGTCCACAGATTGCACCTCAGACACTCATGTGGTGTTTAGTCGTGGTCCACTAAAACACTGTAAAGATGTATTAAGAGAGATTCCCTTTGCTGGTGTTTGCAGATCTCTGAAGGTGAGGAAGAAGCGGAAAAAAAAAACCCCACAAATATTTCAATTGAGAAAACTGCAGTTTGTCCCTGTATTGGAAAAATGCTGAAAACGAGATTTTTCTTGCCTGTTAACTGACTCCATTCCTTCAAAGTAAATTGATTTTTGTTGCAGGATCTGAATTTCACTGCTCTTTTCTCTTTGGAAATGCTTCAGAACAGGATGTCATTCAAAAGTGGCGATTTGTGATACTTTGCAACTTTGCAGCAGGAACCTTGGTTCCCACCTGCTCTACCTCTCTCTCCCCGTGCCTAACAGCACTCCGTGTTTCTTCAGACCGTGTCCTAGAAAACCACCCATCACTCTCAGTGCATCCATTAGTATAGTGCATCTTTAGTTCACCCTCTTTTCCCTGAGGTCTGAAGTTCAGTATGCAAAGGAAGCTTCCAAATGAGACAATGGCAAGCTTATTTACAGAGAGCTAATGACAGAGAAACGATGCCAATGGGAAAAAAAAAAAGAAAGAAAGAAAGAAAGAAAGAAAGAAAGAAAGAAAGAAAGAAAGAAAGAAAGAAAGAAAGAAAGAAAGAAAGAAAGAAAGAAAGAAAGAAAGGAAGAAAAAGAAAAAATCAATTCACCCGGTCATTTGGCAAGAGTGGAATACCCATTTCCCTTCATTCCAACGTTTTCCTTTTGTCCCAGAGGGAAAGGTCTACTGCATTCAATGCAAATAGCACTGCTCATGTTGAGCACCAGAAGATACAGAGGAGCCAGGGATCCATGATGTCTTTTAAGCTAGATAACATTCAATTGCTTTAAAAGAAAGGAAATTTTCATCTTTGAAGGTGAGAGGTAACCACAGCAAAATATATTATCTGCCAGCATTACTATAAATAGTGATAAGGAACAATAACACCTTGATAAATGCAGTTTGAAGCTCAGCTGATGATTGGCTTTAGCTGATCACTTTTTACTGGTTTGCACTTATGACCTTAGGACTAAGCCTACAGGTTAGTTAATGTAAATTCAGTTATCAGTGGCGCATCCGTAGCTGCACCATTCTCAGTCCTCCTCATTTTAATACCAAGACAAACACACAGGATGAACACTGTATCTTGGCACTTTCTTCTTTGTCGCAGATTTGAAGCTGGGATAGTGGTTCTGCCCTCAAGCTTCTTTTGCTCAAATACATCCTTCTTTCTCATTCCAGTGGTGGCTTCGTACATGGATATATATCTAGTACATTATGTATATATCCCAAGAACTTCCACGTCTTTTTAATGATTTTTGCTGCAAGCCATTGCTGGTGATGAAGTTTCTCTGCTCAGTGTACAGGATGCTTTGCAGCTTTACAGTAACAGAATCATAGAATGGCTTAGTTTGGAGGGGACCTCAAAGATCGTCTAGTTTCAACCCCCATCAACTCCAGATGAGGCCTCATGAGGGCAGAGCAGAGGGGGACAATCACCTCCCTCTCCCTGCTGGCTACCCCTCTTTTGATGCAGCCCAGGGTACTGTTGGCCTTCTGGGTTGCAAGAGCACACTGCTGTACTTCTTAGCGTATCTCAATTCCTGCCTAAAATGCTGGCAAGTCTCCAGATTTTGGACACACAAATCAAGGCTGAAGATTTATGTACGCTGAAAATTTCTTCTTTGGGATTCAGAGTTGATGCTCCTTCTCAGATGCAATTGTTGAAACTCATTCTTACACCTAATTTGGAAGTAGATTTTGATATCCTATGCAAGACGTTCCCATAACTCCAGTAAGGAGTGCAGCTAATTTGCTCAGCAAAAGCAAACTCAGTGAGGTGTATGAGGCCATGTTTATTTCCCTTTCACTTCACTTACCCGTGGAGGTATCCTTGGGGCTAGCTGCGGGTGATCCAGCTGACACTAGATCCTGGGTGACAGATCCTGGGTGTATCCTCTGCTGCTTTGCGTGGGCACTCAGTGCTATACCTTACAGTATCTCATATGACCAATGTAGGGCAGACACAATGGCCTTGGGCTCTTCTTACCAGGGACAAAGTACCATTTCCAACACAGCCATATAGGATTTTCCATCTCATAGGTCTTGGGCTGAGTTCCGGCTCCTTTAAAACAAATATTGACATGAGGTGCTTGGCTTCAGGCTATCACTGGGGCAGGCTATCTTACTTAGGTGTGGGCGTAGCCTTTGCCCCAGGGTGAAGCAGCATTTGATTCTCTCGGATACTCTGGAGATATTCACAGGAGACAGAGAGAAACATGCCAGAGAATGTTTGCTCACCTCTCATGCCCGCCTATAGGTTACACACCTGTGATGAATTGGCATAAAAAAGCCTTCCATATAAATACAGAAAAATTTGGAAAAATATCACTCTTCAGTGAGTGCAGCACACTTCAGCTTAGCTTCATTTCTCCTGTAGCCAAAATATAAGAGTTTTCATGACCAATAATTTATCCGCTGCATTGAAAAGCTCCTACCTGATTTAAGTGGGTTATTCATTTCTGATCAAGTGAAGTTCAGTAAGGGGCAGAAAAAAAAGGTGAAAGGACAGCTCCTCCAAAGCAGTTTGTAGTCAATAGAAAGCTCAAGGCTATAAAATCATTTTTCTCTGCACAGAGAATGCAGAGAATATGAAAGTCCTGGTTCTTCAACCCTTTGAAAACACTTCTGAGCTCTTTATGTCTATCTCATTCTTCATTCATGTGTCTCAGTAACTGACAAATTACCTTTCTAATGCTACATACTTCAGATCTAATTTGTATTTCCTTTGGTTAGTGTTTCTTCCTTGATCTCTATTCCCTATCCTCCCTCTCCCTTCTATCTGCTTATATTCTGGTTTTGCTGTTCTAGGCACTTCATCCCTTCTCTGATGCCAGCAGCCACCACACTGAGTGCTCTGGGTCCTCTTTTCCCAAGGAATGACACGTTATCATGCAAACATGGTCTTCAGCACTGAAGTATTGCAGAGGCCAGCTCTGCAGACCAGTCAGTTCTCCAACAACCCAGGGCTGCAAAACAGGCATTTCTCCAGTACCATTTCCATTAAGGCCACTGTTAGTAGCTGATCTCAAAACCCCTTTAGGATAGAGGCATTAATCTCATGTACTAAGTCATTATCCCAGGCCTCAAAAAATAAAATAAAATAAAATAAAATAAAATAAAATAAAATAAATAAAAGAAATATTTTGTTATGAGGAGGAGATAGGTTAAGAAACTGAGACTCTGTATTATTTGGTCCCACTGATCTTTCACAATTCTGACTGCAAGTGCCTAACTCCAACAGAGCCATGCATGTTATCTGGGTTTCCTAATAACCCCAGGCAATTATGGGACTGTCCTGGCTAGTCCAACTTCCAGCTGCATTTCTGTGACTGTCCACATCAGGAGCAGCTACAATGGCCTGGGATAATAAGGAAAAATGGCAACAAACAATTCTTTCTTGTAGTATTTAGATGACAAGACTAACTGAATCATAGTCCAACAGCCTAGTAGTAAAAAATGTGTGTTTACTTACTAGATGACCAAGGAAAGACATATAGATCTAGGCAGTAGAGTCCCAGACAGACCTTACTTCAGCCTCACAAGCTGAAGTCCCAAAGACTCAGTATAGATATTTAAAGTAGAACTGCAGAGGACTGCTGACTGCTGCACAGAAAATAATACATATGCATGGCCAGCTTTGGACATATTTAGGTTGGTTACCAGAAGCTATTACACCTTGTTATCTGGCTTCTTCTCTGTTGCATACCATGACCATCAAGAACTCCACAGTGCTCTCAAAGATCAAGCATAGACTGCCCTCCTCTAAGAGCAGACGTCCTACTTGAGCTGAAGACTCATGATTGATGGCCGTCTAGGCATGACCCAGGGTTACATGCGGGTGATGATGGCAGTAGAGGGCAGTAGTGTACATCACCTCTAGTGCTCTCGAAACAGAGGCAGCCCTGCTCGACACAGGGACATTTCCTGGTGGCCTAAGGAACAAGGCCAACAGCAACTTGCTCATTCTGCAGAGGCCCAGGAAACACCAATTTGAAATATTTTTGTTAATAATTTTTAAGCGACCATTAATATTCCCCCAAACCTCGTCCATTTCTTCAGTTTTTAGCACTTCTGGTAAAAACTGAGGTTTTGGGTGTATGTCAGTGATCACAGCAGTGGATACAACCTCTGCAGTTGGATTTTCCCACTGTGTGCACATGATGCAGAGCACGTGTGAACACAGGGACTCATTTTGGTGGCTGCCTGGAGAACTGAGCTTTTCCATCTTCAATGAAATGGCAACAGCCAGGAAACTACCAAGGGTTACCAATATAAATGCGATGATAGCTCCGGGCTGAAGAACAAAGGACAGGAAAATGAAAGGCAAAGCTGATGAGCCATCCTCAATATTAGCCCTTGTCGCTCATTTTACCCTCCCGGGAAGATGTAAGGCTTCCGTGACATCTGTCAATCTCACCTGCCCTCCCTACCGTTGGTTTAAGTCAACTCTAGAGTGGTATATTGGCGGAGGATGGCAAGATGGATTTTCTTTTGTTTTTTAAGTAATAAAAGAAGCTCCTGTGTCTTTAACCTTCAGCATAACCTTGTTTCAGTCTGGTTCACATTGCTGGACTGCTCCTTGATGAGCTTTTTATGCCTGATTAATTATTACGCTGAGGGGGGCCAGGGGGGCTGCTCTGTTCAGCAGCTTGTGCCTCCTCCTAACTAATCCACCATCCAGCATTACAGCTCCATAGGGTCTGCAGCTACCTCTCTTATGCCTCTGCTGTGGTGTATCATTACTTCTTTCCACTTTTTGATTGTATTCCTTCCTATCGATTTGACCACATTTATTGAGAGCTGGCTGGAGACTACATTGATTTGAGTTCATAGGTTTTATTTCTCCACTATCACAAAACTTTTCAAAGAAAAAGAAAATTTAAATGCAGAAGTGAATGATTCAGATTTATGGAGTATTATCTTCCAAAGAGCTGCTTTTGCAGTATCATTGATGATAAGAAACCGTATTTTTTTAGGAAGATAACTTTGCATATGCCCTTACTGTCACTGTATACAATCAAGAAAACATATTATTTTGTAAGAAATATGCATCCATAATAATAGCACTGATGCTAAAATATTTCTGTCCCTATTTTCCAAGAGGGATGGGAAGGAAATACTGACCCTCTTGCCCACT
This sequence comes from Pavo muticus, assembly GCA_016647715.1. Lineage (NCBI taxonomy): Eukaryota > Metazoa > Chordata > Aves > Galliformes > Phasianidae > Pavo > Pavo muticus. The sequence continues at coordinate 419,698 of JACDJE010000221.1, read as the reverse complement.
TTCAACTCACCCAATAAGGAATACAAGATAAAGGCTATGCCATATTACCGAGGATGAAAATAAAGGCAGCTCTTTGCTCATATAGCTTTGGAAAACGTCAACTACAAATCAGATGCAAATGTACCAAGGAAGTCATTGGCTATTAGAGCCTGGAAAGATGGTGGCTTCTTTGTCACTTCATCACACTTTAGAAGCCACGAGACAGTCAGGTGCAGATTGACAGGGAGAAGTAATGGTGTGTGAGTCTCCAGGACAGCTTGTGCAGTATGCACAGCCTGGCCATAGAGCACAGGACCAGCCATGGGGCTGTGCTGCCTTCTTGCCTTTCCTCCTTGCAGGTCAGGTGAGGGCTTTGCACTTGATCGAGCCGGAGTTAATGACTTGGTGTAGACATACCTGGGTGAGGTTCTCCAGCCTCTGCAAGGGGGTAGACAAGGTGAGCATAATAGTCCTTCCTGATCTGAAAAGCCTGTGAGTCAATGAGCTTAATGCTAGCCTGAGGGTTAGTGCTGATATATTTTTTGGTTGTTAACAGAAAAGGAAAAAACCTCTACTCTATGCTGAAAAAAAAAAAGCTTGTTTCTGGGAGGGTTCAGAGAAGTAGCAGCACTGCCTTCAGCCTGCTGAGAGCAGAGCTGGGTATCATCCAGTCGAGGTTGGAGGCTCTTCTGATCTTTAGTAATGCTGTTTTGTCCCCAGTGGGAGAGATTTGGTGGAGGTGCAAGGTGGCATTGCAGTATTCTGGAGAAGAGCTCCTTCGTGGCACCAACCTCCATGGCCATAGTGCTTCACTGAGCACATGCTGTCATGTGTTGAATTTGGAAGTGTTCAAAGAGCCAATTTCCCTTTCCTGCAACAACTCCAATCTCAGAGCTGTGGAAAGTATTCTGGAAGGAACCTGGAGAGGTCATGTAGTTCACATTGGTTCCGTAACACAGGATCAGGTCATCTGCCTAACCTGTTCTCAATAACATAGAGATACAAACCCACACCCTCCCTGGGCAAGCTCTGTGCTTCGCCTGAGCTTTGACTCAGAGTATGGTGAATTCCCTCAACCAGGTGCGAGGAGAGGGTAAGTTCTGAAGTGAAAATGTGCCTTATATGGAAGACATGGTTGAAAAAAAATTGGAGATAATACATGCGTATCTCACCTGTCTGGTATTCAGACGCTTGGTGACCCTGTATAACCTCCATGAAGCAGGTTAGCTGTAAATAACTTCACAAAGTAATGAGAAATCAACCTCTTTGTTTTGAAAACATCACAATATTGCTTAGCAAGCCTGCTTTGACACGTTGCATTTCAAAATAATGTCTTACTGACATGGTGACACAAGTAGCCCTATTTTGCCAGAGAGAAGTTCAGTGCCTGGCATGGTTAACCCAGCTGGGCAAGCGTTAGTTCAGTTTAACTTTGTTTTCTAAGTCAGTGCCTTCCCAGGCTTGGCTGTGCCTTAGCCTAGCAAAACAGGGGCTGTTTTCAAAAGAAAGTGAGAGCAAGCTGTGGAAGAGCTTGCAGACAGCAATATGACACAGAAGTGGTGGATTGAACTCAATAAGCCAGAGGTCTTCTCCATCATCTACATCCCTAAATGCTGTGTGGATTTCTGCCCGCTGCAGGTGGTCCCAAGGCCCTCTGCCTTCATGCACCACAGCCATACAGACTCAGGGCCTGGGGAGCTCTCAACAAAAGACCAGAAAGAGCAAGAAATTATTTGCTTTTTGGCAGCAATATAAAAATAGTAGCAGTGAGTAGGTATGAGTATGAGGTGCTCCAGAATCTTCCTCAGGTCATGTCAGTGATGGCAGCAAAGTTTCTTTTGCAATATATTTACTTGTCAAATACTAAAGATCTTGCACTAAGCAGAAGAATATGTACAGATTGAGACAGATCTTTTCCACGCCTTTCAAAATGGGGTCAAATACTAAGTTAGTTCACAAGGATGAGCAGGTTTCTGCCAGGGGTTGTTCCACAGTATTCATCTTCAGAGAAGTGAACACTTTGGTGGGCTTTGGCTGCTTTCTGAGGCTCCTAACTGCTTGCACAGAGCTCAATGAACTTCCCTGTTCCCTTCATCCATGGTGCTGCCTTCTGTGATGCAAGTGTCCCTGTGGATGTCCCTTGCCACCACCCATGTCCTCAGGTCTGGCCATGCCCACTGACACGTATGGCTTACAGCAGCAAAACTACTCATGGAGCAGCCAGGATAAGTGCAGCAAAATATATATGTCTGTGTGTGCAATGAAGAAGGGAGAGATTTGGTTTGCATTACACTGAATTTCTCCTACCTTCCAGCAACCAAACTGAAAAATGAATTATTCACCGAGGCTGCTTCCCAAAGCCAGTCCCGCAGGACAGCAGGCCCAGGCTGCAGCCCAGGGTGAATTCCTGCTAGGCCTCAGATGATGGCAAAGCAAACGTTCTGCTATCAAGAGGAAACAAATTAATTTTCCTCTTCTGAAACTGGGAGAGCCTTGCATTAGGCCATGCATAAAATAAGGGGGTCCCCAAAGAAATTACAGAGAGCAATAAATATCCCAAGTCATTGCCTGCCAAGAGCTGAAGGAAATGGAGAGTGGGATAAGGAGGAAATATGTTTTTATTCCCCCTTAAAACAGAAAGTTTTATTAAAACGCAGTCCCTTGGAGGCCAAATGTGGCTACCTGTGAGCTGGGGATGGCTTCTCGGTGTTGGGGAGAAACAACAGCAAGCAGGGAGCTGGAGGGGCAGCCCAAGGGGATGAGCTGCACCTGAATAGACCAATCCGGTCTCTTTTCCCCGTTGGGGTCATCATCATTAAAAAGGGCCAGAATGTGCTCCCATCAAACACAATGCCCTGGTGCCAGGGCAGCTCTTACTGCTGGGTCCTGGGGAGTCACCAGGGAAACCAGTGCCACGTTCCTACAGGGATGAGAGAGGAAGCTGGAGCTCCGTGTGAGCAGTTTGCTCAGGGAGCAACGTTGCTGCAACTCCCCTGCTGTAGCCTAGCAGACATATCTGGTGACAGCTTTCATTTGGGAAAAATATAAAGGAAAAAAGGAAAGAAGGAGGCTGGTGGAGGCTGGTTTCATCAAGTATCTCTTTACAAGAGGATGTTTACGATCAGCTTTGCAAAATGAATGCCCTGTTATTGGTGAGGTATGATCTGACAAAATAATTTTTTCTTCTCTCATTTGCACTCTTAAAGCACTTAAATAATTTCTAGCGTAAGTCAATGAAATTAAATTAAATAGAGAAAAAGTATGGGGCTAGATTTTCTGCAGTTTGGGTCATGGCTAATAAGGCAGTCAGAGAAGAAAAGCAAAAGGTCCAGGAAAAGTGAAAGGACAGGCAGTGCTCTGCAAGCGTTAGGAGACAGCTGAGTGCCGAAGCAAAGGAACAAAGCGAGAACCAGACAGTGAATCATCGTCACTGGTGTGTGTAAAACCCGACTGGGAATTCAGGCAGGTCCTCTTGTTTTGCTTTGCCCATCCCTTTTATCCTTTTTGCGAGTTATTAATGCTTTTGCTCAACAGCTGCTGGAGGTATCCCAGAAGTCAGCCTCCTCTCCTGCAAGCCTACCAACAGCCAGATTTTTCCCCCAAAGCTTCCCCTGTCTCCCCTCCTCTCAAAGCACTTCTTGCCCTGGCAATGCAAGGCAAGGTGCAGCCAACAGGTCCTCACCTACTTGCCCAGTTAAAAAATGGAGTTCAAGAATACACTTTAAAAAATGTAGAAGGTGAGAAAACAGGTAAAGGTCTGTGCTCCTAATGAGTTCCTTCCAAACTGGGATATTCTGTGATTATGGTAGATTATTAAGACAAGCTCATTCCTAAGAGATGTGGCATGCCTATAGATCTTAGAGAGAGAGCAAAAGCTATTGCCTTGGTGGCTGGCAGAAAGAAGAACAGAATTACAAAACACTTTGGGGTAACCCAAGAGAGGAGAGATTTTCTCATCCTTTCAGTTTTGGCCAGCTAATGACAGATTGCAAGGAACGTTTGTGCTTTCCTGATCATGTTTGCAGACATTTTGCAAAAACAGCCTTGCTGGAAGTTAAATCTTGGTAAATCAGAAGCCACCGAGGCCAGAGAGACACAAGGACCCTGCCCCTCAGGACGGGCCAGGGTTGGATTTGTGGTGATGGCAAGCAAGCAATAGGAAGGCTCAGTGCTGCATGAGCCCCAGTCACCATCCCAGCACTTTCCAGCACGTCCCAGTGGCCAGGCCCATTGGGCAGGCTGGGGAGGCCCTGCTGAGTGCCAGCAGTATTCTTCTGTCTGTTTGCTGGGATCCCCAGCATTCGAGGTCCCATCACGTTCTGTCCTGCTGCTGTCAGCACATCCTCTGCCTGCACACTCACTCACGGCATGCTGATGGCCCAGGGTTTGCTTTCCACCCCTGAACTCTTCCTTGTGGCAGAAATCACATGGCAGCACAAGGGATGAGTCCCACAGGTATCAGATGTGGAGTAAGGTTGGTTTCCCCATTGGCTATGCTTCCAGCTCAAAAGATGAGAGTCTTACAGTTGTATTGCTTCATTAACAAATGCAAAATGGAAACAAAAGGGCTCTGACCCCTGGGCACGCCGTGACCCCGCAATGCTTGTGAGAAGAAAGATGGAAATTAGAGAAGAAAATGTGCTCCTGACTCACCATGTCCCAGCTGGCACTGAGAACCAGCACAGATTGGCACAGAGTCCCACTTCCACCAGTAATTATAGCACATCTTCAGAGCATTTAAAAGCACTTTGCGGGCACACCCGATCTCATGGGTATTTATTCCATTGGTTCCTGACTCTTTGTGTAAATGCATTGTGACAGTAGGAAATACAGCACTGGAAGTACTGAGCAGTGAGCCTGTCCCATGCACAGAGGCCAGTGGTAGGACTTGCAGGTGGAGGCCACTGCCCATGGAGCGTTCGGCTCACTCAAAGCAGTTTGCACAGCTATTCTCAGGAATGACTCAAATAATTTAAGTTAAAATCCTGCACCATTTTTTCTAATGAAGAACTTAATGCTTTATGTTCTTAAACCTCTGGATGGGAATCATCTTTATTCCTTTCAGGGCTTGGTAACTCAAAGCCTGTGACCACCTGGCAGGTGTCTGCATGTGAACTTCCACCTAGGCTCCATTTTCGGCAGTTTCAGGCTTAATCTCAATCTCCCTATATAAACAACTTTTCTCTGGGAGAATGCAACGAGGATGAAAAAATACCCAGGAGAAAAAAAGAAAAAGAAATTACTTTTCCCTTAAAACTTCAGTTTGAAGTGTTGTTTTGGAGTGAAGAAGCACTGAAATCACAGAGGTCCGATGGGATTTGAGGGAGTGGGACTGCTGGAGCAGTTTCGGGGTTGGGTGTTTTCCCTGCACTCCATTGGCGCTGATTGACTCCCAGCATGTGCGGGCATGGGGTGGGGAATGCAGGGGGAGATTTGAGTGACTGCTCCTCCACAATGCACTGCATTGTCTTGGGCTCACTTACAGCTGTTTTTGCGAGTGTGGGTTTTGAGGGACTGTGCGTGTGGTTTTTGCGTGTAAGGAGATGGCAAAAAAGAAAAAGAAACAACAACAAAACAAGCAACACACAAAGGAGATTTAAAGGGCTGCGTTCGGGGGAAAGCTAAACTCAGCCTCCACGTTTGCATGCTTCGGATTACACACCTAGCTGCTGGCCCGCTCACTTTGTGTTGGCTGCAGTTCTGCTCAGGGAAACACTCACATGGGAGCGCTCAGACTGTGCACGTGCAAATTGGAGGATTAGCTCCCTAACAATCGGTCCAAAAACAGAACCGGCCATTTACAGGCTCAGTCAAAATAACAGGTCACACTCTTTGACTGAGGAACTTGGCATCACATTACTGAAGTCAAAGGAGCTTTGCAGATTTACACCAGCTAAGGATTTGGGCATAGGTGTTTCCTGAGTGAGAAAATCCAAAGGGAAAGAACTACTCCATTCAGTTTATTTTTACAGAGCAGAGTCTACAGAAAGCAGTGGCTTTGCCAAAGCAGCAGGGATCACCTCTCGGCTGTTTGTGCTTGAGCAATAACATCTTCAGGGAATTCACAAATTTGTGCTGTGACAAAATTCTACCTTTCCTGCCAAGAAACAGGAACCGCTGCAGTTTAACGTCCTTTTGCTCTTCCTAAACAGCAGTATTAATGGCATTTTTGTACTTGGAAACTTCAGGCTCATACTTTCGCCGTACTAATTGCAACTGCGCTCACAGTTGTGGTGGATGGCCACGTCCCTCCTAATTGCACATGAACCTACACGCCGTCTGCACACGCTTTTCCCCAGCACTGGGGTGTCACCTGCCTACCACACTGTGCTTCCTACGTGCTCCGCTTGCTTTATTCCCTTTCTTTCTTAACTCGTCACCAAATGTTGCAACCGTAATGCAGCCTCTGGGGCCACCGCATTCATCCAGGTCTGCCGCCGCGGCGTCTCCTCTTGCCTCGTGCTTTCCACCCTGCTTGGATAACTTGTAGGTACAGGACAGGCTGCTGGGATGGAAATGGTTCAGCAAACCACGTGATTGCTGGAATCTAGAACCTACATCTTAAATGTGTCTATAGTGTTACTGTTCCTCGTTGCTCTGCCTCATCAGTGTGTATATGCTGTTTTCCCTTAACGAGGAGCTGTTACAAGGCAAGTTCATTCACCCTAGCAGGGTGTTGGAAGATCAAACCACACGGGGTGACAAGATTGCAAACACTTTGCTGGAGGGTTGAAAATACCCTGGAACGGGATAAGAGGCTTAATGTGCTCACAGGGCTGCAGTGTGCCAGCGAGTGGAAGGTGTTATCGTTCCAGAAAGCACAGGAAGCGATCACCGGGCAATGAGAAGATGTGCAAGTTACAGGAAATATTCAAAACCAGCTAAATCTGCTCTGACACCCAAGCCCCAAATAAAGCTTCTAGGGATGGATTAATTATTCAGGCAGAAATCCGCACCCACCCCAGCTTGCTGCCTGTAAGCCTGCCAAGCCCAACCCAGCATTGCGCCTGCAGAGTCACAGCCACCCTTTAAGCGTTTGTATTCTAACCGTGCCGTTCTGTGATGGGGTATTGCAATGGGATGTTGCAATGGGAACACCCCTGCAAGCAAATCACTGCTTTGGCAGAAGATAATGAAGAGCTGTGTGGTACAAGCTCCTGAGAACACCGGCAGAGGAACTGGCACATGGGAAGATGAGCAGCCCCAAAGATGCCAGAGCAGAGGGAGCAGAAAACAAGTCAGCTTCACTAACAGCAGACACACTGTTCTGGGAGAGTGGCTACAAGGAGAAATGGGTCTTGGCATTCAGGTGCTTAGAGCATTCTTGCAACCCCAGCATCTCTTGGGTGTTCAGTTTTGCAAATGCAAAAGAGAATTTTGTATCCAACAAAGAGTATTAAAAATTTCCCTAGATGTTTTCTGTGTTCTTGCTTCATTCACACCAATGTTTCTGTGTACGTGTGCAAGGTTAAACTGGTTCCTTCTTTTAGAGACAAGAAGAGATTTTCTCTAGGGCCAGAGGAGAAGGCCCTATTTGCAGTTATTTACCTTCTTTTGTAGCATGTCCAGCTGTTTATTTTGGTCATTTAAGCTAAAAAATGACCACTCTTCAAGAGACATAGAGCACTAATGAGAGCTGTCATCATCTCCTGCTCTTTTTCAAGGGCATATTAATGGCTTTTACCGAGGATCTCATTAAGGGCGTTGAGAACTTCAGGAGCATGACTAAGACTGCGTGCACTGCGGACAGAGGTGGTGGAATCAAAGTGCACATCTCCCTGGTGCTTCCTCATCTTGCCATAATATGCAGAATTGGATTCAGGCTCCCCGGAGTTTGTGGCACAGGTTTTTTCATTCTGGCCTTGATCTGATCTCAGATAAGGAGGCTGAGCTGCCCTAAATGGTCTCACAGTGATTTGCGGTAGGAACACGATCGGTTGTTTTCTTACAACAACACAAGAACCATGACAACCTGGAAAGGGGAACTCGCAGCGTCTGCACACAGAGGAGATTTCAACATCAGGCACAACCAAAGTCTGGTGAGGGGTGGAAGCCAGGGGGGCTGGAGGTCACATCCTTGTGCAAAAGAGGTGAGAGGGACGAGGGAAGGTGGAAGTGGCTTTCTGAGCAATGAAAGGCTTAGAGGAGCTGAGACAGCGGGGAGCAAAGATGAGAAGGAGGGTGTGGGAGACTTCAGAATGACTGCCTCAATCTGCAGGATAAAAAACATGTGAGGAACAAAATAAGAGGAAGCGTTACCCAGCTCTAGGGAAAAATAAAGCAGAGATCCCCAGCGCAGGCTTAACCTCTACATCCCCAGCAGGGCGACCCACGGCTCAGGGTAGGTGCAGCACTGAGGGACGTGGTTAGTGGGCACAGTGGGGGCAGGTTGGGGTTGGGGTTTGGTGATCTTAGTGGTCTTTTCCAACCTTAATGATTCTACAGTTCTATGACGAACTAGAATGCACCTTTGCCCTCCAGACCATTTCTTCTGGAGGGGAAAAAAAAAGAACAAACCGATAAGAGGAACGTGCAGTGAATCATCCCAGCAGAATTAGAGGGTTGACATCTCCTGTCACTTGTTGATGAGAAGGACATTTCCCAGTCAGAAGGCCCTAAATGAAGAGACTCCAGAGGCCTTCAGAAAAAAAATTATGTACACAGAAAGCTGCAGAACTGGGCCCTAAGTGGAACATAAATGGATCAAGCAATAACGTGTAAGGATGAGGAAGCATTTAAGCAGCAGTGGCCATGTTCTAGGGACATTTGCTGGCCAAAAAAAAAAATGGATGGGATGATGAAAAGGGAAACATTTATACAGTGAATATACTTAAAGCATTTAATTATTTAACAGAGTACTGAGTATTAGGAAGAACTGGATGGCATAAAATCAGAGCAGAGAACAAAGTGAAGAGGTTATGCCTGTTTCACAGAGATAAACAGAACACCAAAAAGAAGAGATCATGAAGGTATCCACGCAGCCACAGAAAATCATCATGCCAAGCAGTGCTTGTGGCAAGAGCAGGGAAAGTGGCTGAGTGTGTAGGAGTGCTTGAGGGAGGTGAATCATGCTCAGGAACAGGCCCATGAGGAGCAGAGCCGGCGTAGCCCTCAGATGTATAGCTCAATTGGCTGAGTCGCTTTTCTGATGTCTCACAGGAGATGAGCTCATACAGCAGCTTCAGTAGAAGCACTGACAAAATCACCTTCCTGAACACAGGCACCTACTTTTGCAAAACTCCTAGGTGCTTAATGTCTCTGACCACGCTAAGAAATGGGTTGAAATTGGGAGACAGGTCCAAGAGCTCGAAGGGAGAAACAGACAGCTGTGCACTGAGCCACAAGCAGCCACATGCAAGGGATTGCACTGCAGAACTGGGCTTGGAAAGAGTACTCCTACATGCTGCAGTGGGACGTTTTAATTCAGTTATTAAGGCACAAGGAAATACTGACAAACCAGAGCCCAGGCTGAAATGCTATTATTTTATTAACTACAGTTTCTTGTGAGTTAAATGGATTATTTTTTTTAATCAAAAAAATGTATTTATCTGTTAACCTACTATGAGCGTGTTGGAGATGATGGGTTTGCCGCAGGTTGCCCCACTCAGAGCATTGAGAGCCCAGGTGCATGGCTGCAAAGCCCCAGCGTGCTGCAGTGGGGTGGCACCAGCAGCTCCACCTCCAGTAAAATGACAATTAAGAGACTCCAGGAGGTTTTATTACCTGGCATGGATGAAACATTTTCAGATGCGTTACTGAAAGCATCGATTGTAGTTTTACTTCTATTAATTATGTTTTCAGGCACTTCAGTACTTCCTGCTTTTCAGCAAGGGCCAGAAGGAGAAGGATCTGAGGATCGTGCCATCGTTCTTGTCCCCAAAACAGCACCACCAGCGGCAATCAGGAAGCTCTGCTAAGAAAATGAAGTTTCTTTTGTGATAAATACTTGTACTTCTAGGCTTGAGTGCTTTGAGTCAAGCCTGGACGTCTAACTGGGGCTGCTGGCCATTTTAAGCAAAGTTCAACGATCCAGGTTTTGAAGTGCTTTTACATGGAGCTTCCACAAGCCAAAGAACCAAGGTCAGTGCACTGCTGCGTCCTGAGGGATGACCAAGAAAAACGTCACTACACATTTCTAGAACAAAAACCATTTAGCACTGTGCCTGAACCCTAAAGAAATTACTCTCAGAAGAGACTGAAAATTAGAGCTCCGCATAGATTTTTCTGGCAATTATTCTATGAAATTGAACGGGGAAACTCAAATAGCCCTTGGACTTAAATACACATTTTCAAATCCATTATCATAAATTATCTGTGTTACGTACCCCAAACATAGAGGGTGCTGAGAAATTGTAAAGGGAGGTAAAAATCTCTGCTGTGAGAAGTTCAAAAAACAATGCAAACATAAGAAGGAGGAAAGAAAGAAAAGAAGCAGGAAAACGAGCATGACGGTAAGAGAGCTGGCAGAGCTGCATAGAAAGGGATTTCTCCTCCTGCAAAATATTTGAGAATTTTAAAATGTTCCCAAACCACGCTCAGCTGAAGCCAAGCCTTTTCAACGTGCCTTGCTGAAACTATTAAAAAAAGCAAATATCTAAATAGCTTGGTTTTCAGCAACATCAAAAAGTAATCCCCAAACTGAAAGAATAATTTGAAAACACTGGAAATAGCCGGAAGCTGGATGCTTTCTGCTTGGGGTTTTGTTTGTTTTTAAGTGAGCAGCTGGAAAGTTTCTTCAAAAAGAATGGAAAAAGTGAAAATGTTGTGTTTCTTTCCAAAATACTTCGTGGGGAAATATTTGTGATTTTCTGCTTACTGTACTTGAGAAGCAAATTGCCGGAACGAAGACCCTGGGAGCTCCAGTCTGCAGCATCATGCTTCAGGAGATCACGGGATCATCAGGTGGGAGAAGGCATCTAAGGCCAACAAATCCAACCATCCACCCACCACCAATATTGCCCCCATCCCTCAGTGCCACATCCCCACGGTTCTTGAACTCCTCCGGGGACAGTGGCTCCACCATCTCCCAGGGCAGCTGTGCCTCTGCATCACCACTCTTTCAGAGAAGTTTTTCCAGAAGCTTTGCTGTTACTTTGTACTTCCTCAGCAAGCATCAGGACACATCTCCAGGTGCTTTGCTCACCAACAACAGGTAACTGCAGTTGCTCTGCACTTACAGAGACCAACCTTCTGGAAGACTGCATGTCAGTAGAAGGAAACAGCTCCTGAGAGCAGCACACGAGTGCTGCTGATGGGGCATACCTATTCCCAGAATGTGGTTTTCAGCATCCTATTGCCTTGGCAGTTCTCTTCTGGCTGCATCCAGTTCCCCACCATCCATCAGCAACTTTGACCACCCCAGGCCAAGCATAGTGCAATGTCCTGTACTTAAAACCAGCTTTGAAGCTCCACGCCAAGTTTCAAGCAAAGCTTGAAGGGCCCTGTGCCTCTAAGCACTCTGCTTCCAGCACAGGGGCAAGCAGAGACACGCAGGGGCACAGGCAAGCAGACACCCAATGAAGCTGAGCTGATGCATTTATCATGAGCTGGGGGTTGGTAGCTGAGCTGAGATCAGGAGAACCACCCAGCTCTCTGCTTTTTTTTTTTTTTCTTTAAAGTTAAAACTGCCTTAAGAACCCCATATTCCTGCGTTTTTACCTTTCCATGCAGCCCTTTTTAACCGGTCTATTCCACATATCACTTGCAGAAAGAGTCAAGGCCAGGCCTTGAGAAAATGAAGGAGTGAGATCACCAGGCTCCAGGACAGAGCACAGGAGCCCTACCCTTCACTTTCAGGCAACGTGGTTCCAGGGCTTCGCTCCAGGAAAGCCAGGGCTGTCTCAGCATCTTCTGCTAAGCCTGTAGGACACTCAGCACCACACCTGGGGCTCAGAGCACTCCTACCTCATCCTGGTAGTGCAGTGCTGGTTGGTGACGCGACTAAAGGCTGTCAACGTTGACACCAACAATTTGGCTTTATTTTTTTGATATCTCCTCGCACAATGGCACATATTTCCAGGCAATGACAGTAACATCACCCTTCATTAAGGTAACCAAATGTTTTGATTTTTTTTTGTGTTAAGGAGCCCATCCACAGCAAATTATAGCATTACCAAAACTAAAATATTCAGGCTTTCTGCCTTGGTCATCTGCTAGCATGGAAAGATCAGTGAATCAGCTTTTTCTGAGCAAAGACTCCCATACATTTCAGTCATGAACCTGGATTAGGAATAGAATGAGAATGATGCTGTGAAAACCAATCCTCTATCTGCGACGTTTTGCTGCACAGAGGAACTTGCTGGCTGGTTTGGATCAGTGTGCTGGTTTTACTTGTTTAACAGCTTCTCCTCTACCACTGTTAATGGATAACAGAAAGATGTCCGCAGTGTGACTCCAACTGACAAGGAGTATTTCTTCCATTCCTGCATTGCTTTCAGCCATGTCAGCTGCTGTTGAGCTATCCCTAAAGCCTAGAAAAACAGCCAGAGGCATTTCATTGACAATTATAGCTACGTTATGGCATTATTGATCTATCCTCAAGAATTTTTAAAGAGAAACTTAACCATCAGGAGAAACATCTAGAGCAGTTCAAAACTGAAACAGTAAGTATTCAACTCTATTGCCAAAATCTCCTCCCAGTCCATGAGGAACATTTGTGATGGGCACAGAGAATCCATTCACCTTCATTATTTGGTGAAAAGAATACAATCTCTTCATTTAACTAATATTTAGAAATAGCTATATTTGTACAAGGCAGTATTGGCTTCTCAGCTGTAGATCTTGCTCAGACCGACTCCTGCGTTTAACTTTCTAGATGGTAAATAGGTCCCATTGACTTTCATGAGCCTTCAAGTAAGTAAAGATAACTTAGAGGATCAAAGCCCTATAAACTGTGTCATTAAAATTTAAGAAGTCAGAAGCTGCACATTCTCTTCCCAGGCTGCACCAGCATCTCCCATGAGTGCTAATGAGACCGGTTCCCATGTCACTGTTCTCTGGACATCAGAAGAAACAGATTTGATTTTCGTCTTGATTGCACAGATGAAAATAAGCAATAACTCATGAAAATCAGTGTTCATACACACAGTAGTCAAATGATAGCTGATAAAGTTTGTGTTCACTTTGAATAGAGAATTGAACTTCAGACTGGTACCTAGTACCTTCAGCTCTGTGGAGCTCATTAGAATCAATTGAGGTAATCGCCAATAATTCTAGGAGGGAAAAAAAGGACTAAACCAAAACTAATAGACAGATTGTGCTCAGGAAAGTCTGGCTAAAACCAGAGTGTTCCTTTCCAAAAGGAACAACTCTCTGTCACCTTGTAGGAGGGTTTTCCTGAAAGTCAGGCAGGGTTTTGCTGACAAGGAGGTTCCAGGAAAAACGAAGTGAGAAATGGGTAGTGGGGAGGACTTGGTGTCTCAAGAAACTTTTCAAGCCAACGCAGAGATGCGAGGAGCGAGGCAAAAGCATCGTCCCAATCTTATTTTTATGCATTCTTTTTAAAACTATCTACTACTGTTTTGAAGAAGTCACTGAAGAACCTCCAGAACAACTACTTGTTTCAGCTGTTTGCTATACCTAAAGTGCAGAACCAAGGAAAATTTCTCAGTTCTTGAAGCTGGTGAATCCAGCACTGGATGAGACTTTTTCCCCTGCTTTTCCCCATCTGCTTCTGACTCAGATTTTCACAGCCAAGAAACTTCAGCTGCAAGGGAGCCCAGGTACACCTTTTCTGTCACTGCTCATGCTGGAGGCTGAGGGGCCAGGGAACACTTCTGCCCTGCAGCACCTCCATTGTTCAGAGTACATGAAAAACACCCCATGTGAGACTTCTTGCCTCACTCCTTGGCTCTTCTCGAGCTTTTGCAAGGTTTTCTTCCAGAGAACCAGCTGCTGCAAGTCACTTCATCAGGGCTTGGCTGGCACAGCCCTGCAAAAGCAGGGCTTTGGAGCCTGAGCGTGCAACTTTCAAAGACAGTTTTATCCAAATACAGACAACAGAATTTGGAGAAAGATGAACAAGAAAGTCAGCAGTCATTGGAGCAAATTCCTGCCATCACGCAGGAAATGCTGCTGCTCGGTATAAGAGCAGCATCCGGCACAAGTTCCAGTTAGCACCAAAACCACAGGGGATGCCTTTCATTGGGGAAAACATCACTAAAAAGGTAGATGGTAAAACAAGCATATCCTGGGCAGGGGAGACCAATAAATCATTCATGAAAAGAATAGGAAGCATCAGAGCCAGGGCAAAGAGAATGCTAATTTGCTTTGCAACCTGATCAAATGGAACGACTGGCCTTGAGGGATGCAGCCATTTTGGGGGTTGATTGCCAGAGTTAATACAGAGCATTAACTTTGCAGCTTTGCTCCAGGCAGAACTTGTCCCAAGTGATCTAAAACTTTCAATGCACTTATTCTATCAGAAGATTTGTGTGAGTGTGACTGCCTAATTAATGAGGCTCTTTTCAATATTAACATGCAGAAAAGTTTACTGCCTTAAAGGTGTGTCAATATATACATTTTTCTGGTTAAAGAAATTTGCTTTGGCTAGTCTAAAATATAAAAGCTATTAATTAAAGCATACACTGCTTTGGAAAAAAAAAAGAAAAAAGAAGGGATCAAATTGTTGAAGTCCTCAGGGATAATTGCTACAGGATTTATGCCAAACATCTCAATTAATTGATGTGCTAAAATGAACAACCTGAAGTGTTTAGTACAGATTTTTCACAAGGCTTCACCTTCTCCCACCCACCCATCAAAGAACACTGTCAAGTGATTTCAGCCCAAGTGTAATCAAGAAAAACTAAACATACAAACACCTCCCAGACCTGTTGAGTTGCTCCTTACCCTGCTAAGGACGTACAGGGACCAATGATGCACAGAGCCCTTGTTGGGCAAGATCTCAGCCCAACACCACCAGCTTTGCTGGTTGGGGATGCATTGCAGCTCCTCTTGGAGCCAGTAGCTTCATCTTCTTTGTGGGGGCTGCCCAGGCACAGCCCTGTCATGCAGAAGCAAGGGCCAGCAAGGCATGGAAGATGGCACATAAAGACTTCACCCAGCTCTCATTCTTCATTGAGAAGTGCAGCCCCATCCTCAGAGGTGCTCCCTGCTTTGTGCCTGGGAAAAGGCAGTTGAGTAAAAGTAATACCTTAGCCATCCTGTCTGCACAGAGCAAATTGAGATGTCGACACATGACAAAGCTCCAGAGCTATTTCCTCATGATTTTACTTATCTAAAGGATGTCAAAAACCAACTTCTACAAATTATTTTGTCAGAAGCTACATAGGAAGCCTATGAAAAAGCCAGAGGCCAACTGCTATGTACAAGGCCAGTATTTTAATAGCATGGCTACCCTCTCTCCCTGGTAGATGCCTACATAAATCGATTACCAAAAATTATTCCTCCCTTCTTAAGTTTCCCAGAGCACAGCACACCCTTTCCCACCTGACAAAGTCTACCATAATCCTCCACTAGCAACTGCTTAATATGCTGATGTCCATGGAGCAATGCTGGAGGAAACGATGAGCAGCTGTGGCCAGGCAAGCTGGGATGCCCATGCATCCCCCAGCTTAGAGTAAGAAGCTTAGGAGAGTTGGGTGGTTTTCTTAATCAATGGTCTTCTAATCAAAAAGCTAGTACATTTGAAAGCTAGTGTTAGGATTTTTTGAAGGCCTTTGGTAGCAAGATAAGCAAGAACTAGCTGGTTGCTGCAAGGGGATAGAATCATTAAGGTTGGAAAAGATCACTGTGATCACCAAGTCCAACCTATCCCTCCATGCCTCTAACTGTGTCTCACAGTGCTACATCTCCACAATTCTTGAACACGTCCAGGGACACTCCCCAGCCTCTCTGGGCATTCTGTGCCAGTGCATAACCACTCTTTGTGAGAAGAAATTTTTGCTGATATCCAACCTAAACCTCCCCCGGTGCAACTTAAAGTCATTGTAGCACAGGCAGACATAAACCTTACTTTCTTAGCTCTGTGTTACTGTGAGGAAGGTCTCCATAGTATGAGATAAGCAGCTGCTCAATGTAGGATGAGTAGTTTAAAAAAGAAAGGCCATATGCTTTATAGATGTTATTTGATCTCTGGTAAATAGACTGAATATGGGATGTTTGCATGCTGCTTTGATCTTGGTGAAGCGCATTTCAGCTGGACTGCTGACACCCCTATAATGAGTGGTGTTGGAGGCCCTGTGTAACGAGTGGCGTGTAAAGGTAGGGAGGAAGAATGTAAACTCTGACATCCCTGCTCCAAAGTAGGTCAAGCTCTGCAGGTCTGGCTGCAAGGGCTTCCCAGCGGCACAGCCAGCATCTGTGTGTGCTGCAGGACGGCTCTGTGTGCTCTGATGGAGGGTCACAGCTTGGGAGAAGGGCTTCCCTGAGAGCATCTCCTGGTGCCAGCTCTAATAGAGTCCTAATTCACACTGACTAATTCACAGCTATGGTGCTGCAGCCGTATTACTGACAAACCAGCTAAAACTGGAAAAGAGGCCTTTACCTGCTGCCAGCTCCTGTAATAACGTGTCCTAAGTGTGCTTTCTTCTTGCTCTTTCAAGTCATGCAGGCACAAGTTGCTTTACAAAGTGGTCTCTTGTCTGAGCCTCACAAACTTGTTTTACTTACAACAAGCCTTAGATTCTAGCAAGGACTGCCAGAGGGGAAGAAGCACTGCGCTGCATTGCACCACAGAAACCACCCAACTTAAGTGGATTACTCTTTTTGCCATGGGCTGACTTGCTTATGCAGGTTTACTTTGTTATCAAACGTCTGTTACGACACAGGAAAATGTACCGAGCTGAGCAAGGCCTGTTCTGCGATCTGGATTATCCACTTGGCTTCCCTGTGGGAGCGGTAAGGAAAGGCTCTTCTGGATTGACCCAAAAATCCTTGACCTGAAATCCCAACTATGGGAGGAGAGATTGGCAGCACTGCCATTACCATGAGCTTGTTGGTGGCTTAGAACATAGAATCACAGAATCGTCAAGGTTGGAAAAGACCTCTAAGATCCCCAAGTCCAACCCCAACGCACCCCACCATGCCCACTGACCACATCACTCAGTCGTCACACATCTCCACTGTTCTTGAACACCTCCAGGGATGGTGACCCCATCACCTCCCAGGGCAGCTGTGCCACTGCATCACCACAGATGCTCTCAAAAGATGCTCATAGTCATTAGTTTGGTAAAGCCCCGGATATGATAAATTTGGGTGCTGACCTGCAGTTGCAAGAATCCCTACAATTCCTTCTTCTCAGCTGAGTTAGTGACAATATTTTTGTTCTGCTTAATTTCTTGCTCTAGGATTTTATTTTTAGGTTAAAATTAGTGCACCAAGACCTTTCACGGTCAGTCTACGAGTGACAGACTGGGATTCAAGGAAACTCCTTTTAATCCTGTCTCCTGGGAGTCGGTCTTCCCCAAATCTCATTTCCTATTGTAAGTTTGAATGGCCTCTGACTCCAATTAGCCTAACACAATCAAAACAGAGATTTGAGTTTCTAAGGATGTGTTTCAGTGGAGGAGTTATCATAGCTCAATGTTGGGCCAAGGGGCTCTGCTGTCTTGTCTCCACACTTCCCTGCTCCTCCAGGAATTGGGATTTTAGCTCCAAAAACGTGAGTTTGGTGAAAAGCAGTTTCGAGGCTCTTCTCTTCTGCTCCCCAAGTTCATGCTTTTCAGGCTTTCCTCCATCCATGCACTCTGGAAAGCTCTCCATTAATGCTGAGACTGCATTATACACATGACTCCAAGGTCTAAAGTTTTAAGAAAAATACCAAGTATCACGAGACTGCTCATAAAATCAAGACAATTCGCTAGCTAAATACACAAAGAGCAGTCCTGTATTTTTCCTTTTTCTCTTAAGTTACTTCCATTTCAGAGTAAGGAATCCTAGAAAGAAAAAGAGCAAAGTGCCCACAAAAGATCTTTGTGTCATGCAGCAAAATTCCTGGAATAGAGCTGCCAGCCTTGCTCCCCTGAAGTGAGGCAGCCTTTGAAGATGCAGTCCAGCAGACAATAGATCAGTTCGTTAAGGTATTGAAAACTCTTCTTGGAGAGGCCAGGAGCTGTGAGCTGAAAACTGAGGTTGTAAAATGGAAAGGATCAAAATACATCAAATTGAAAGTACTCTCTCCTCCGCTACAGACAAATAAAGGCACTCTTAAAAAGAGAGGGCAAAATCAAACGAGGAATCCAGGCTGTGACTGGTTGTCCTCCAGTAATTTTGAGATGTGGTGAAATTTAGAAAAAGAGGCCCTGAAACTTCTGAATAGAGCTGGTGCTTGTACCTTGAAATGATGCTGAAAGTTTCTCTATTCATTACAGGCAGATTATTCAGGTTTCTTCAGCCCTGATGTCTCAAGGAATTTAAAAGAAATATGTGATTTTGCCAGCTCTAAAATGATGGCAGAGGTGGAGGCTGCACATGCTGGAGAGCAGCTTGTGTCATCCCCCACGCAGGGAACTGTTACCACTCTCATCCACCAGTGGAGCACAGCAGGTGCCTGTGCAGACAAAAAGCAGGACGGGGTCATAGAATCTGTTTGAGATGGAAGGGACCTTTACAGATTATCTGGCCCAACCTCCCTGCAATGAACAGGAACATCCACAGCTCCATCAGTGCTCACAGCCCTGTCCAGCCTGACCTTGGGTGTCTGCAGGGATGGGGCATCACTAGCTCTCTGGGCAACCCGCGCCAATGCTTCACTACCCTTATTGTGAATAACTTTTTCCTTATATCCAATCTAAATCTCCCCTCTTGTAGCTTGAAAGCTGTTTTTTAGTTTGAGGTTCCTCCTATTCCTCTTTAGTTTGGACCCTCCTATTCCTTTTAATTTCCAAGGCTAACCTCCTCCACTGACCAAGCATCCTTGGTCAAAGGATGATCTTCAAGGTCCCTTCCAGCCCAAGCCATTCTAAGATGGCTTTTTTTCTTTGCTTCTATGATCTACGTTTCTGTGTTTCTATGATTCTGTGATTCTACGATTCTATGATTCTATGCTCAGAGTGCTGTTAAATTGGCTTTCTTTGGCACTCATTGACAATAACCATCTTCTTGACATCATAGACATGTGTGGCCAATTTAATCCGGGTAATGCTGCTCCTCTCGCTGGGCCCAATCCCGAGCTGATGCACTGTGGGGCCAACCCTGTCTTGCAAGGTGCCTCTATAAAGAAAAGAGCTATTAACCCAAATTACTTGGCAGTGCTTAGAAACTCCAGCAGGTAATTGTTGCAGGGCAGTCAGTCATGCTCAGCCCCCTTGGCTGCACCAGTTGCTCTGAAAAACTGCAGTAGTTCTGATCACAAATTACCATGATTTGTCAGCTGTAATACAAGCCCAGCGAGCGTTTTGATGCTCTTGCCAGCAACATGTGAAAGGAACTATTTGAGTGAAGCGGTCTAAACCAGGTTGGGTTTAAAATGGGAGTGGGGGGAAAGCCAACCTGACCTGCCCAGATTTATTTCACGTGGAGGGGGAACCAGCCCACTGCCTGGATTTAAGATCAGTAGATACATTTAGTCTGTTTGAATCGCTCCTGACAGGTGTTGGGCTTCTTTCCTCTGGAAATCATCATCCAATCCTGCATACCACGTAAATAATTTAGTAACATACAGTAATCTCTCTCTTCTTGGAACAATTACACACAACAGTGGAAACAAAAGCATGTCTGACTACAAAAGCATCCTCTGACAAGAACTGCTGCAGTCTGAGCAGTGAATTTTCACTGCTGGGGAACAAAGTTATACCGTGTTGGGTGGGAAGCAGACATTCTACCCTTGTTCCTTCCTCAAGTTACTGCTGGAAAACCCCCAATCACATTTCCTACATCCAAGTTGGAGTTTTCAAAGTCCATCAAGATGGAACAACGTCCACCCCATGCCTCACAAGAGCCTATGGCAGAATTTGGTCCAGTTTGTGCATGATCGCCTTTATAAACCTGTGTCCTCTAGTAGGATTCGGAAAGGACAGTTCTTCAGTGTGCATTCATCTGAGCTTTGCCTTCTCCTGAATCTGCATACACTACGTGACAAGGAAGCATGCTGAAGGTTAATTGTTACTCTAGGATATTATGTTCCTTCTCTCTTGTTAATTTTGGGGTCAGGGTGGGAAAAGGAAATCCCTGGTACTTGATACTTGCTGGAAATATTGGGATGGTTGCTTAAAGGAAACATTTGCCTACAAGAAACAGTCCAAGTGTATTTCTCTTTTAAGCAAAACGTGTGTGAAAAGCCACAGATTTTACCTGCTGCTATCAGTGCTCCTGTAGCCACGAGAAGAGTTCTGAGGCAGGAACATCCATGGCATTTTGTCTGGTTGTTTAAACATCAGCAGAAGCCTGATTTCTTTACCCTCCGCCAATGTCAGAGTCTCTCTGCGGCTTACACCTCTGGTTAACAAGATCTGAATTAGCTTGCTTAACTCCAAGGACATGAGGGAAATAAATGAACAGAACAGGTGTTTCGTCTTCCAGATCTGCTCTTTAGTTCTCCTGGGTAGAGGAGAAGCCCACACTCTGTGTGGTGCCTGCATGGAGAAAGGAAGGGAAGGGAAGGGAAGGGAAGGGAAGGGAAGGGAAGGGAAGGGAAGGGAAGGGAAGGGAAGGTCCTGGCTGCCTCCTCCAGCAGTTCCAAGAGGCCTGGCTGATTCAACAGTCTGGGGCTTTATTTGAAGATTTCTGAGCAGGGGATGCAGGAGAGGATCTCCTTTCAGCCCAGCTTAGGTAGACCAGTGAGATGAGTGCTGCCAGTCTCCTGAGCCCAGCTGAGGCACTGCACGGTGCTGCTGAAAAGGAACCATTAGGACCCAGAGCCATTAGATTCATGCTCACTGATGGATGAGCTGTGATGAGTGCCTGCTGGCTTCATTTCCAATCCCATCCTTTTAATTCAAGCTCCGCTTTCTCCCACACAACCCACGAGGGAGTGAGTTCGTGAGGGTTTCTACCCAATTACACCTCCTTTTAACAGCATTAGGAAAGTGGGGAGCTGCTCGATACCTAGCTGAGGTAGAGGGAATATTTAGCATCTAAGAAAATTTATGTCCATGACCTTCTGGATGTAAGGTGGCGGAGCAGCCCATGCTGTGCTACATCTAATATGCATATTCATGGCTCGTTTATTCATGAAAGAAATGACTGGATTAGCAATAGTTTGAAGGACACTGATCACAGAATTGAAATACATTCAAGTTGCTCGCAAATTAGAACTCCATCATCTTTGTAATAAATTGGTAACCATTGTAAATCCTTGCGTATCAGTGTTGTTATTGGAAAAACTATGTTGTATTTTATTGGATTGGGAACATTTCACAGCTATCAAGCTGTCAATTATTTTAGCACAACACAAGGTTTCTCATGATGATAGATGGTGATTCTAAATAATTTTTATAAAGTATTTCTACTTACCGTGGTGTCAAGAAGCCTGCCTGCCTGTGAAATATTGTGATTTTTGAAGCACTCACCTGATAACACTCCTTAATTGTGTAACATTAATCTGTGTGTCAATCAAATGCTTGCAGACTAATACACGGGTGGTTTTTTTTCCTTAGGTTTCCACAGAGGGGGAAGAATTAAGATCACAGAAAACTGTTGGCAGCATATGAAGGGAGAAGCAATGCCAGACTTGTAACCAATCATGAAAATGCATGTTGTGAAGAATGAAGAAAAGATGAACCCGCTTCACTAACGAACTCTGCTTTCATTCAGAATGAAGATGTCTTCCAGCAACCTTTTATCGTTCCCTTTCTTTCTCCCCACTTCTGATACACTGAGTGAAAAGAGAAAAGCCCTGTTCTGCGAGTCTTGAGCAGATCCAAACATCTGTGAATAAATAAGTGCTAAACATGAGATACCTCCTATTTAAGTCTCAAAGCCCTTTTCAGAGGTTAGTAAATGATATTTTGCCTCACAGAGAAGAAAACTAATTTGATGAGAGGCTGACTTAACCAAGATCACACAGCAAGCTGGAAGCAGAGACAGCTCTGTTATCCTAAAGAGTGGATGAAGACGTATGCTGCGATCTGGGAAGTCACACTGGCCAAAAGATACTGCTTTGAACCTGAAAGCATTGAAACTTTTACACTCAACGAGAAAGCTGAGAGGAAAGGGGAGACGTGCTGTAGGGAATAGGGCCACCAAGGGGACAGACAGCATCAGGCACAGGGGACCCAGCTGGGTGCAGCTCCCGCTGTGTGGGATGGGCACAGTCCCACCTACCTTCTAATAAGAAGAAAAGCTGAAAAATAGCAAATGCACACCTGAGTATGGTCCTATGCACCTCTGTCAGGGGGGTTCCAGTGGGTTGGTGTCTTGATCTTGAGCAGCCTGTGCATGGCAGCACCGATGGCACCAAGTCACCGTGGCAGAGCTGGGCTCAAGGTGGTCTGGAACCCATCCCTATTTATACACCATGCAGCCTTTTCCAGCCATTAAACTGATTTTATATGTGCAAGCCTGTTTCAGCAATTAGAGCAAAAATCTTTATAGCTCTTTTGGTTTGAATTGGGCTGGTTTCAAACCCAGGTACTAAAATGGATAAAATTATCTTGAAAAGCAAAGGAATTACACTGTACTCTCAGCTCCTCTGCATCATGTTATGAAAGACACAAAGATAATATTTGTATAAATTAAAGCTATTGGAGACGTATGGTATTTCAGTTTCTGCTTCATTAAGTTGTCCTCCAGCCCTGAACATCCCTAGATCTATTCTGCAGCACTTTTCTATTTTAAATTTAATCTACCCTGCTGCAGAATGAATGCTTAAAAGGATATTGCCTCTTTAAATTAAATGTGGAAAAAAAAACAATGGAGGAATTCTTGCTGAAGTGAATGCAATCTATTATATAAGCTCTAGAATTCATAATATTTTCATATGTCCGTTAGCTTCCCAGCTTGTTCAGTGGTATATTTCTTCACTGTTTCACTATCGCCACAATTACATTTTTTCATTGATTGTAAGAGCAGAAGAAACCACTGTGACCATCTAATCTGATTTCATATGTATAATGGAGCGTAGGACATGTCTAGATTAATTCCTAATTTGATTAAAATGAATCTTGGAAAAATATCCAATCTTTCCCTACAATTTCCAAGCAATGGAGTATCCATTTACAGCCCTACACAAGTTGTTCCAATCACCAATCATGTTAGCTGTATTTTTTACCCAAAAAACCTGCCCTCTGTTTTGAGTCTGGAACTTCATTTTCCTCTGATTTGCAGCCTTTGGATCCTTCGTCTGTGAGATTGTGTGTGTGTGTGTGTGTGTGTGTGTGTGTGTGTGTGTGGACTTGATGGCAATCAAATCAACCTCGAAGCTTTCAATTAGTAGCTGAAATATGAGGACATGGGCATTTTCACTGTGAAGCTCATGACTATTCCATGAGCCCAGCCACCATCCAGGCAACCAGCAACGGTTAGGAGTCACCGTCCCTGGAGGTGTTCAAGAACTGTGGGGATGTGGCACTGAAGGACACAGTCAGTGGGCATGGTGGGGCGGCTTGGGGTTGGACTTGGTGATCTTACAGATCTTTTCCAACTTCAATGTGATTCTGTGATTCTATGAAATAAAGCAATGATTTAAACCATTGTATCTTGGGGATTATCCAGCCCATCCAGCACTACCTGGGCATCTGCCTCCCTGACACATGCAGAATCTTCTCCCGAAGTTGTGCATCCAAAGTTCTCCTTTCAAACAGAGGTCCCAGCTCTGACCGCCTGCCTGGGGATCAAGAGAAGGGGATTGGGTTTGCTACTGCACCCAAGGGTGCAAGCACACACTCCCAGAGGTGCCTGGCACCATTGCTTTCCAACCCTGCTCTGTCAAAGCTGTTCTGCTTTGGGAAAAATAACTTGGGCCAGAGTGGGGGAAGGAACTTACAAACACGCATGTAAGGATGGGTGAGTAGAGCATGACACATCCACTCAGTACTTAAATCACACTGCATGTTGATGGGGCTTATGGGAATGCTCTGAGAACACATGAGCTTTCAGCCCGGAGAGACAGAATATCTTACTTTCAAGTACATCCATGAGACCACAGCTGGAGTCGGGCAGCGAGCTGCTTCTGGCTGTCTCGGAGCAGAACTTTGGGCCCTGAAGAACTGCTCTGCAGGTGCCTCCAGATGGTCGTTTTAAGGAACAGTCTGGTGGGGGTTTTGAGGATCTAAACAGAAGACTGAGTGTTCCTAGTTCCCATTATAGGTGTTCAACTTCTGGCTTGTATCTAAGTCTCAGATCCCCAGCGGACAGGGGGTGTGGCACATTGTCAAACATCTTGAAGTCATCGTTCTGCTGGTGGGAGAGAGCTGCTTTGAAGATGGGTAAATTCCTAGAGATGGGGTTAGCAGAACAAGGGCAAAACAGACACCCAAGAAAGGTGGTGAGGTCTCCGCTCCCAGATGTTTTTGGGACTTCTCAAGGCAGCATCACGGCTAAGCTGATCTAGTGCTGGCAGCAAACCTGCTCTGAGTAGGAAGCTGGGTGAGAGACCTCAGAGCCAGCAGCATTGCTGGGTGGGATCACGGGGGTCTGCAGGCAGGGAGGGTTTCTGTAGCCGTGTGCAGTTGGTGGTGGGTTCTGCAGTGGAAGCAGCTCCTCCTGTGCTCAGCTACAAGGAAAGCTCTCATGGGCTTTCTCAGTGAGAGAGCCCTGGGAAAAGGCAATTGCAGTCTGGGGAGGGGGAATTAAGCTGTGCTGTTGAGAGTGGCAATTAGAGAAGCCAACTGAGATTTCAAGGGAAAGGCATGAATCTATAGGGCACATTAGTTAATTAAAACAGATTCAGAAAGATGATGATTTTCATTCACAGGAAGCTTCTGTTTTCTGCTGGAGGCATACTGAACTGGCGACAGTAGCTCAAGACAAGCGAGGTTGCTTTTGGAACAAAGCTGTTAGTTCAGCGGAGGAACAAACACACCCCTTCCCTGGAGTCCCAAGTTCTTGGCTGGAGGAGCTCCCAGCCCTGCTGTACTGCATGTTCAGGGTGGAGCAAAGTGATTCAAGAAAAAGCAGATACTGATTATAGCTTAATTGCTGCTGCAAAGCCTCTCTTCGCTGCGTGCAGCTATCTCCTAGCAGAAGGCACCTCACCCCCATTGCGCACCGGGGTGAAACTTCATTCCCAACAAAGTCCAACAGCCGAATTCCCACAGATTCCATCCTCCCAGGAATGCAGCCGTGTTTGGTGCACAGCAGGGAGTCCTGCTCCATTCTGCATCCCCTCTGGATCTCAGCTCAAGCTCGCTCACCTTATCATTCACTGGATCAGCTCAGACCCGTGTGGGATCTGGGCTGTGCTCCCACTGGGAGCATTTGTAGAAATGAGTGGGTGGTGGAGGACTGTGGTGAGCTCTGGATACATTGCTGCTAGAGCAGACCGTCACGAAGCAGAAGGCTGGAAATAGCCTCACATCCAACTGATTTGGGTTTTTTCAATTGAAGGGGAAGGGCTATTTTTCCCCACTTAATCAAAAAGTCCTTTTCCTTGTCATAACCAAGAAAGGAGGCTGCAGCACTTGGCAAACAAGCTTCTATTAAGTGCATTTGCTGGAAACGTTTATACTTTGCTCTTGACAACTATCTTGAATATACTGAGTGTTGCACTGTGCTCTAGCTTGCATAATTCTGACACGGGAGCAAAGTCCTTATGGGGGAGGCAACAGTGTCTTTCCTTGGGATCTTTGTTTCTTTCAATCCCCGCCACTTGTCGTGGCACGAACTTGTTTTGGAAAGTATTTTCCTGCTCTCCAGGGATTTTCTCTGTCCTCTGGTTGGCTTTAGCAGCAGCAGGAGGACATCTTTGCAGGGGGGAACTCCTCAGAGCAGGGAAATCACCACGGTCTTCCATGCAGGCTGGCAGATGTCTAACCAGGGCTTCTCTGCCTTCCTCCAAAACTCCCCATCTGCAGCATGTTGCCTGGAAGCCTTCTGCTTCTTCCCCTTTCATATTGAGTTACTGCAACTTGCTGAAAACTTTATCAGAACTCCTATCAGATAGACAAATCGCTGTTCGACTGGGGCATTTCAATGGATCTAAGCAATTCCAGAAGTTAATCGCTGCTTGCTTTGGGTTTTTGGTGTACCTTTTCTTGTCTATGTCAGAATCAAGCCCAGTGTTTCCCAGGCTGAACAGCAGGAAAGTGGGCTAACTCAGGAAGGCCTGGCTTTCAGGTTCAGTGTATGACCAAGAAATAGGAAAGGAGGTAGACAGAGATCAACATAAGAGATTGTGAGATGAATGGTTGCTCTCACCTCTAAGCATACGGATGGCTGAGCAGATGGTGCTTGTTCACCAGTCCCTGCAGAACGATGTTCATAATGGGGTTATCCTCATGGATGGACATAACCTCCACAGCTTGCAGCTTGACTTCCCTTCTGGAAGTTTCCATAGACAGGCAGTGAAGCATAACCTACACGGGGAAGGATTACTCTTTGCCCCCATCTCTGTGGATGGAGGGAGGGCTGACACACTGCTCAGGGATCACCTGTCATCTTGGTGCCATGCTGATTCCTTGGTTTGGGGGGAGGGTGTTGCGGGGTGCTGGCACAGCTCCTGACACCAACATTGCACCCATGTCCCAGCAGAGAACCTGCAGCCCTGTGCCCAACCAGGGACACACTGCTGCATCCCAGTGAGAAGAGCTCAAGGAGATGGGGGAGAACATGTCTGCAGAAGGTGGAATAGGAGGGGTAGCTCAGCACCTCCCTTTTCTTTCCCACCTGCTCAAGCAAGGGAGTCCAAGGAGAAGAAGAAAGCAGACTGAGGCTGAGCCCTGGATTTTGGTTCTGGTTCTTTTTTCTGAATGAGTTTCACCCTGGGCTATGAGATGCACCGCCCTATGGGAGGCCAAGGGAGATGCAGGCTCTGGCCATCATTCACAGGTAGGCAGAGAGGGAGCTGGGTGCCTCTGGGACTACCTCAGGTTGGAAGCAGGAGTAAGTCCCTGTGTCATGGCTGCAGTCTGCAACACACAGAGCTGGGG
The DNA here is from genome assembly GCA_016647715.1 of Pavo muticus. Lineage (NCBI taxonomy): Eukaryota > Metazoa > Chordata > Aves > Galliformes > Phasianidae > Pavo > Pavo muticus. The sequence goes on along the minus strand of JACDJE010000221.1, from coordinate 392,735 downwards.
CAAAGCAGGGAGACCCAACCACCCAGCTGACATCCTGAACAAACAGTCTCCCCCAGGTCAAGAATGCAGGCAAACCTGACCCGAGGGCTAGCTGCCCTCAGGGCTTGCTTTTATTATTATTGTTTTCCTCTGGCCAACGCCTGGCTGCTGCCTCAGCCCCTGCTGCATTTCCCTGCGAAGGATGTGGAGGCACCAAGGAGTTAACCCGCTCAGAGACAGCCCCAGACCCCTGCTCTGCCCTGCTCTGGATCCCCTCCCATTCCTCCTTGCACCCTCTCTGCTCGCAGCTAACAGGTTGTTTGTCTTCCAGGGGATCGCAGGGAGTCTGTATAAACCTCCGTACGACTGAATTTAATTACCTGCCAAACCTGCACCAAGGCATAAGCCCACATGTTGTATGTGACATTACCAGTAGAGCAAGTACTGGAATGCAGGGGCTAGAATAATTTGACAGCTAACATAAAGCACTGTGATTTATATTTTGGTTATATTGAGATTTTTCCCCCCTCTTTGAGCACTCTTATAAATATTTACTTGGATCCTAGGACCTTGCTTAACCCTCACAGTGCCATGTTTTATCTTCTTCCTTTTTTCTTCTTTCTAGTGTTCTTGTTTTCCAGCAGCTGCTCCAGAAATGCCTTTCATTTCAAAGCACAGAAGATTTAAACGAGATATAGCTTCACCTTTAAACTGCTTCATCTGTAAACAATGTGATCCGGTAGTCTTCATGTATTTACTGTAGTGTTCAATTGAAAACAGATTATGGAGAAGGGCCTCTTCGGCGTTCAAGAGCCGTGGAGATGTGGTACTTAGGGACAGGGTCAGTGGGCGGTGTTGGTGTTAGGTGGATGGCTGGACTAGATGGTCTTAGAGATCCTTTTCAACCTTAACAATTCTATGGCTTTCTAGCATTAATAGAAATCCTGCTCTTTTGGGTGCATGACTTGGGAAAAGCAAGGACCTGGAAATACCTGGCCCAAAACATTTCCCGCTGACATCCTCACTACCCCCTTTGTCCCTTTGAGGAGTGGGTTAACCTGTCACACCTCAGACCAGCACTGGAGCTCATGGATTTGTGCTTCCCCCACCCCTGAGATCAGGGTGTGCTCCTTCAGCTCAGCATTACCCCTGCAGTACCCAGAATGAAATGCCTGATCCACAGGTCAAGGCTGACGTGAAAACAGGGACAGCCTGTGTCTAGGGGAACCTAACATTCCTATTGCTCAGATGTATGAACGCACCCTGTGCTTCTCTGCTTCAGCATCCACATGGGATTGCTCAGTTCTGGAGCTGATGTTAGCACTGCTTTAAAGCAACACATGGAGCTGGGTGCTGTGCAACACAGAGCCCACACTGAGGATAAAGGGAAAAGCTCTCCTTTGGAATCACACAGACAGAGATTTGGGACTCAAAACCCTTTTCCCTACAGTTTTGGCCACCTTAAATAGTTGGGAAATGGAGATCCAGAGAGCTGTAAGGGCCGGCATTGGCTCAGAGACGTGCTTGTAGTGTGTGCTCCCTTCCTCGTGTTTGCAAAAGCTTTAGGCAATAGCTGCACCATAGTACAGAGCAAGGAAGAAGCAGTTAGCAGAAGTCCAAGGTGCGGGTTTATTGCCCTCTGTAACTTCTCTCCTGAACGAGTCCCCTGACCCAGCAGGGAAGTTTCTGCTCCACTCGCTACCAAATGAGACGGGCCCCATTAACACATAGACCAACGAGGGCTTGCACTCAGCACCCCTTGCTGTGAGTGACGCTGTTCCTGTGCTGCAGCTGTGATGGCACTGTGGGACCAGATCCCCATGGGGCTCTGTGCCTCAGTTTCCCCAGCTGCCCAAGGACACTCACACTGGGGCCACCCCCATCGTTTCCACCAGCCCTACTGAAGAAGCATCAAATACTGTTTAGTTCCATGTGTGCAGCTTTCAGATGCTTGGCGCTGATTTCTTGCAACACTTTGGTAAAAAAATCACACTGCACACCACACCTTTGCAAGTGAGTGTTTAATATCCATTATAAAGCCTTCCTGGAAAAGCCTCATTAGTGGGAAGAGCAGAATCAGATCTGTTTTGCTGGTGGGAGGTAGCAGGATTCAGCCATCAGGGACAGGCACCAGCTATGCGATGCATTTGCAATATGCATGCATCACTGCAGTGCTGAATGAAAACACCCAAGTTTAGAAAGAAGCCCACCTCTGTATCTGTGCAGACACGTCCTCCCAACTCCCCACACCACGGTGGAAATGGGAGTCTGCAGGGAGCTGCAGCTCACAGCATGTGTCCGCAGTGCCATCGCCATCTGGGACCTCTCTGGAATAAACCTTCACCTGCTGCCTCCCAGAGCGTGGCAGAGGGGAGGAGGAAGAAGTTTGAGAGGTTTCTTTAAAGAAAGAGCCAAACTTGGTGAAAGGACGCGGCTTTCTTCCCTTGCTCTCTGCCCCTCATGCCTCAGGATATCATAAATTTTTGATACCAATAAAACAGAATTTTTGATGAGCTGCTATTTTGCATTAAAGCAACTTTACATGCAAGGATTGCATAATAGGAAGTAAAATTGAATTTTGCCTCAGAACAAGTTCTTATTATTAATTTAAGTGTTTTTTATATATTTTAGCAGCGGCTTAGCATTCTATATATTTAATTTCTTTCAAGTGATAACAGTTAGCATTGGTTTCCTTATCTAAACAAACCTTTTAAAAGAACACATGTATAAAGTGGAAATGCAGTGTTCTGCATCTCTGCCTTAAGACAAACAGTGGAACTTTAAAAGGGGAAATAAAATATGGGAGAGGACAACTATCTTTAAAACCTAATGGCAGCCTCTGTGGGGTAGCATGAAGTGCCGTTTTCCCTCCTTGCTGCAGTACATTTATTGCAGCTATCCTGGCAGACCCATGAATGCACAAAGTTCCCACTGGAGCAATTCTGTTTAAGGCCAAGGATTTGCAGTACCACAGCTCTTGAATACACCACAGTGTATTTTCTAACACTTCCATGCACCATGATGGGCAGGGACAGCTCACAGGTATAAATTTGGAGTCCCAGATGCAAGAGCAGGAAAATGTTTTGCAGCACTTTATGCTGTGCTCAAAATTTGCTGCTAAAAGTCACCATTTAAGTCAAGAAAAGCACTGAAACCTTTTTTTTTCTTTTTTTCTTTTCCTCTTCTTCTTCTCCTTCTTGCATAAAACAAAAGTCCAGTGTGGGATCCTAACAGACCGCTGCATGCTACAGCACAGAACACACCATGCAGCATTATGCAATGAGCTATTCAGAGTGTGGTGTGTGTGCCCGTGTGTGTGCGAGTAACTTCAGACTTACTGTAACTGTAATGGAGTGAAACATAGTGAGTAAAGTAAAGGGGAAGGGAAGGGGAAGGGGAAGGGGAAGGGGAAA
>JACDJE010000221.1:349491-376833 GCA_016647715.1 Pavo muticus | reverse complement strand
TGGTTTCTTTTTCTTTTCTTTTCCTTTTTGGTCCGGTAACAGGATTTTTTTTTTTTTTTTCCTGAACATTTTGTAACGATTAAGGGAGATTAAGGCTTCTTTTTACGCTGCTTTTACGCTCAAACAGACAGAAAGTGCGACACCAAGTGACGGTTTGGAGAATGACAGCTCCGTTTCACGGGGTAAAAAACACCCGCAAAAAAAAAAAGGGGGGGCCGGGCGGACCCGGCGCTCAGCATCCTCGCGTCCCCTCCCTCTCAATTATTTACCCAAAAGAAAACAAAACAAACAAAATAACCCCCTATACTTTAAGATCTTTCCGCTTTTCAGAAATTAATTAGAAGGGAACTGCCTTTCAGGCGCTGGGACAGAAAACGTGTCGTTAAAGTGCCCGGCGGAGAATTCTGCTCTCTCCCCGCGGATCCGTGCGCTCCGTCGGGGCGACGCCCGCAGCCCCGAAGGTCCCCGCGGAACGGCCCGCGGCCGCGCAGGGAGCCGCGCCAGGTGCCGCTCTGCCAACAAGTCCCGGGTGCGCCCGAGGGAGTGGGGCTGCGGGGAAGGCACCGGGGGGGGGTTGTTTGGAATGCCCTTCGGCATTACAGGCGCTCCGGGGTCGGTTCGGTGCTGCAAGGCAAAGCCTCGCTTCAGTTTTCCCCCACTGTGTGAGGAGGGGATATACAAAAACGCCTGGGATCGGCGAAGCCCGGTGCCCTCGGTACCCGCCGGACTCCCCACGCGTGATGTTTCTGGGGGTCAGAGAGCCCCTTCGGACCCAAACCCGGCCGGGAAAGGGCTGAGCCCCGTGAGAGGGCATCCCTCCCCTCCGCTCCGCCCGCCCCGAACGCAGCCGTGGGGACACGCGTGGGAATATCCCGCGTGGAGCGCAGCGCTGAGAGAGAACCGCGCTGCTGGGTTCCCATCGCTGCCAAATTCGGGAAATCGACCCTATATATTTCTTTTTCGCTGAGAACGATGAGCCTCGAGGCACAAAGAGCTGAGCTCGGTGCCCCTCCGGGACCGGAGAGAGGTCGGAGCGGGGCAGGAGCTCCGCGGTCCCCGTCCCGCCCCCGGCTGCCCCCCGGTAAGCTCGGGAAGAGCCAGCAGCTTTCCCAGAGGAAGCAGCAGCTCTTATTTCTGAGGTCCTGGAGGGTCCTCGGCGGGAGCTTTATTTCTACCTGCACGATAAAAGTGATCGGTGGTGGTGCGGGGGAAATCGGTCCCTCAACAGCAGGAAAGGGAACCGCGGCGAGCGCCTGGGAAGCGAGGATGCAGCCCTGAGAAATGTGCCATGAGACGGATAATACTTTTTCTGTCATAATTACTGAGGTATATTCACAAGGTGGAGCTACTGAAAGGTGGAGGAAGCATTGATCTGATTATCTCCCCGTCCATACGCACTCTGTCTCTTCTCTTAATCTTTTAATCTGTGAATTACAGATTGGTTCTGCGTGTCCATCACCATCGTCATAAAATTTCAGGTCACTATTTGGGTCCATTTATTTGCTCTTCCATCCCTCACTCCCCTCTAGAAAACACATATCCCGCAAAACTTGGGGCACTGCAAGGCTGCCTGAAACACGGAGAGCTTTCTGCCCCGAATTCCCAGTGAAAGGCCGATATTTTTTATTGCAGAGCTTTTAATTCAATCGTCAAAGATTGTTCTCCCTAGGATTTGCGTGCTGGGCGATCTCCCTCCGTCCAATCCTTTTTTAGAAATATATATATATTTCAGTGAGGACTGGGGAAGAAATAGCTTTGCCGTAGCAGAAGAGGATCTCTGGGCTGAGCAGCCCAGCGTGGCAGCCCAGGCAGAGTTTTCTGCCGCGGGGACCCGCAGCCGAACCGCGGAGCTGCGCGCAGGGGGAGCTCCGCATCCCCGGCCCTGCGCGGCCGCCCGCACCCGGAGCGCCTCCGCGGAGCGAGCGATGCCCCGGCGGCTGCGGCTCCTGCGGGCAGCGCTGCTATCCCCGCCCCGCCGCTCCCGCTCCGCACCCGCGGAGTGAGCGCACGGCGCGGAGCGGCCCCACCTGCCCGGCATCCCAGCGCCGGAGCACCGCTCGCCTTCATCCCGCTCCTCCTGAGCAGTTTTTATTAAATCGCGACTTACTCCCTACACCCAAAAGCTGTCCGTCCAGTGGGTTTAACTGTATTTTTCTTTCTAGGGTCCGTTTTTATTCTCTGACGGTTTGTTTCGGGTACACAATGACTTCTTTCCGTTGTCCCTTCTCTCCCTCCTCCCTCTGGGAAACTCCCGGACAAAATCAGGATGTGTTCAAACCGAACGATGGTGTCATTTCAGATCGGCTCACCCCGCGTGTCCGCGTAGGGCAGTGCGGGTCCTGAGCGGCTGAAATGCGAAATCTCGTCCTTGAACTGATGCCTGCGGGCACTACGTGCGTTTGGTTCCGTAGGGTTCTGCCCGAACTGCGGATTTCACGTCCAAAAAGTGAATCGTATTACTGTGGAGTCCTAATCCCCAGTTCCTAGAAAGCAGATTTTGGTAACTGATAAGTACAAGAAGACTGTCATTTATGTATTTTCCATGCTGGGAAGCGCTCCTCGGTTTTGGTCTCTGACTGCTACGTTTCCCCCAGCATTCTCTTTTTCACCCCATAACATCAGTGGGATACGTTGTCTGAAACGGCACTTTTGTTAACAAACAAACCCACAAACCGACATCGCCCACGGCCGGCAGCCAGCGCTGGCGGAGCAGAAGGGCATCCCTGTCCTAATCCTTACCTCCCTTCGCTCGGCTTTTAATTTCGCGAGCTGCCAGCAGGCACCGTGCCGTTTGTCAGGATATTTTTCCCCTGTGCAAGCAGCGAGGGACCTGGTTAATCATCTATCGCAGATCCGTGCGCATGAGAAAGTAAAGTGTTGATGTTTGCTTGTTCGGGCCGATGGGAATGGCCCACGAATTTAGGATTAAATTACTAATGGTAATCGTAAGTCTTTGTTTCCTCTCTCCCTCTCTTTTCTACTGAAGTAAAGCGTGCAACACACCCCGGACAAAATCTGAACGGTAGCTTTGCGGTGTAAAATGAGCTACGGAACTGTCCGAGGTACAGTGGGGTCTTTCAGATTTTAACCCGAGCCCGTTAAGCGGGGCCGGTCCCAATAACTTTAGACACGTTTTCACAGGTGGAGCTGTGGGAAGGAAGCGGAGCAGCAGCGCAGAAGGGTAGGTTGGGAGCGGGGAGGGGGGGGTTGTTTTTCCCCGGCATTAAATCCCTGTCTGGGATGGGAGGGCGGCGTAACCGAGAGGAGAATTTGGGATTTGGGAGGGTTTCGGAAAGGGGAAGGGGTGTCTCTCAGAATAAGCGCACCTGGCAAGGTGCCAGTAGAGGGGACGGCGTGATTGAGGGCGTTGATTGGAAGGCGTTTCCTTAAAACTGTGTCCGCCGTCGGAGTAGCGCCGAGCGGGGCTGGAGGGGCCGGGACGGGGCTGGGGGCACGGAGTTCCTTTAGAAGCGGGGGCTCGAAGAGGACTGAAAATGAAGAGCGAACCGAGGGGCGCCGCGCAACGCCGCGCTTCGGCACCGCTCTGCCCCCGCGCAGCCCCATCCCAAAGGCGGACGCAGCCCCCGCGGAGTCCCGCAGAGCTGCGGGGTGCGGGCAGTGCGGGGTGCGGCTGCGGGGCGCCGCGCGCATCCCTGCCGCCCTGCGGAGCGCTCGCAGGGAACGGAGCGAAGTCCTCGCTGGCACCCTCTGCAGTTCGCTCGGGGCCTGAGCGCGGCGCGGGGAGGGCAGGGGACGCCTCGGGACAGCCGGCACCGTTTCTCGCTCTTTAACGGCCCGTGAGGGCAGGCGGCAGCGAGCAGCTCCGTCCTCTGCCTTCTTTCAGCCTCAGGCTCGTCGTGCTATGAATGAGGCGATCCGATTTATTTATTTGTATCTTTTCCCGAGGGTGTCCGTCTCTCCCTCATCATTTCTGAACAGTGCGGTCCCATCGCAGCCCCTTCTAACACTGCCTCTAACACATATCCCCCGTATTATTCTCCTTGCTGCTCTACTATTTACTGCCACTCTTGTATATAGAAAGAAAAATCCTGATCCAGAAGCACAAAATCTCCTGCTCAGACCTCTCTAGGGCCTGCTTTCCTCCTGAGCCTGGCTCAGTCCTGCTCCCCACTTGGACCCTGCCGTGCTGAATTCATCATCCGAGCGCCTCCAGAAGCATTTAGCAAACAAGCAGCACCAAAACCTCTCTGAGCGATCGGAAGTTGCCTTTCAGGTCTGAAGGAGCCAGCAGAAGCTGTCGGACTATAATCAGTGCATCTGTGTCCTGCAATGGCATTTGGTGGCATACAAAGGTTTCTCAGTCACTTCAGAACTTGACCACATCTCACTTAGGGAAATTTTCTCCCCCGCTTATCTTACTCCTTTCCTGGATACAGAAGTAGTACACAGATTTCTGGGTGGGAAATGCAATGGACATAGAAAAGTGAGAAATGTCAGAGAGTGGTGAGCAGCCAGAAAACCTTCCAGTAAAGGTCAGCCCACCTTTCTGGCCGCTGCTGCCTGTTTTTTTCCAAGCAGCTCAGCAGGACACTCTCCGGATGAACAGATTTCAGAAGCTCCAGAATGAGGGAAGGAAGATGTGGCCCCAGTTGTGCGTGAGGAAATCCAGCCCCACATAAGCAGCCTTTCAATAGAGCACCACAGCACCAGTAGGGCTCCTTACCACCTAGCTGGGCATGTGGCCCTTGTAGGATCAAGGATCCAGCTCAGGGCTCCTCTGACACCTCAGGGACCTGAGCTTCTTCCACGACTTGCAATCCCCTTTCATTGCACAAAGTCCAGGATGAATAAAACAAACAACCCAAACCTGCTTATATATAGATTTCTTTTTTGGAATTCCCTTTCCGGCGCTTGCTGCATAAGGATTTAAATATAATCATAAAGCCTATACCGCATATTCCTCCTTCTGCTCTTTGCACCTTTAGTCCCCATTAGGGATTTTGTTTTCTTTCTGCTTTGACAGCCCCTGTATATATGTTCTGTGGTTGTTCTGTACTGTTTCCTGATTTAATATCGGCGCAGTTACAGGGGAAGGATGCACCGTTAGCATTTTTTGCTCAAAGTATTTTTCAAGCTCCTTTTTGATGTACTGGTCAGGTTTGCAGCTTCCGCGCTGCTGTTGATCAGAGGAGGAAGGATGGGGTTTATTGCGCCCTTTGGGAACGAAGCTCTTTATTCACCCAAGGAAACACAGCAATCTTGTGACGCCGGCCCCTCCGCACGCATCCAGGTGCAGAAGAAAAGCGAGACCTATTTACTAGAAAGCTGTTATTCAGTGAAATTAAGGTCCTTTTGTGTGTTTCTGAGAGAGAAAGGCGAGCAGAACTGGAAACAAAGTGGTTTCTGCAAACCTCCACCTTCCTCCTGAAATGTTTTTAAGCCCTAAATATGAGAAGGAAAAAGAAGTAAGACAAAGAAAGGGAACAATACTGAGGAAATACGTTTGCTTGCTTTCCTTGCCGGGCTGAGGAACGCTTCCTTAGCTGCTGCCCAGACAGGGGAAAGACAACAGCTCCCAACCTGCGTCTTTTACACATAACAAATCCTCACCCAGTACTTCCTGAGCAAAATGCTTTGCAGCCACGTGGCCTGGATGCTGTATGGGTCATCCTTAGGTCCATAAACTGTGCCCACATCGCTGTGGCAGGAGAGAGGAAAAACACAAACACGCAGCAGGGAGAGGGGCAGGGCCAGGTGCTCTGGTAGGAAAGGTGGTCAGCGAAGGATGCTTCGCTCCTATGTCTGTGTTAACAGCAATCCAATGTGGTATGCTGGATTTCCTATATCAAAGGAGATGGTTTTTTCTTGTTTCCCTCAAATCCTCACACATTAGCAGGTGCAGAATACATACCAGCATTCCCAGCACTGCTAAGCAGGAAAGAAGCAGCTCCTGCAGCAGAGCACAGCCATGCAAAGTCCTGTTCACTCATCCCTCCTCTGGGCAGTCTTGGCCTGAAGAAGAACACAGGCATTCATTTAGAGATGCAGCTGAATACTGTATATATCTATATGTATATCAAATTGCAGTGAACGAATCTACACACGCACACAATTAATGACTATTTGCACATAAATAACCAAATCCTAGTCTCCAGGACAGCCTCCTTTAACACTGCCTGTACGTGCAGTACAAGTGCCTTGTTGACATGCAACCTTCACTCTGTAGTTGCAGTTTTTTAATAGCTGCCAACATCCACATCAGGGGCTTCACCCCTTTAAAGCTGTGATTACACCTCCGTGACCTCTCTCTTGGTGATGTGTGTGTGGTTTCTGTTTTCTTTCATTTTCCTGGCTAGAATTAACACACGTTTCTGTACCTCAAATGTACTTCTTTAATAACTTGCTTATAATAAGGGAGAAGATAGAGAATTTCATCCAAGAATTCCCAGCTGGAGACATCTGTTCAAGTCACCTGATGCACAGCTCTAACCAGCCAAGTGTGAGCTGTTTTTATTGGTTCAACATTTTAAAAATAGAATATCCTTCTTTCTTTTAATTGATAACTTGCTAGGCACCTCTGTAGATTCCTACACCTGTTTCTATGCCCTTGGACCTATTTCTCCCAAAGGATTAATCCACCCCAATCCTAGTGACCCATTCCTAAACAGAGCTGGCTGTCTGAAACCAGTAGGAACCAGTTAAATGCTCGTAATGAGGGCTTCCACCGGGGTAATCAGGTTTCCCAAGAGGTGATGGGTATGATGGATAGCCTGTCACAATGCATTGCAGGCACTCAGCACCTCTGGAAGTCGAGCATCCCTCCTGCCCGCTCCCCCACAGCCCAGCCTCCCTCTGCACCTGCCCGGGGCTGATATCGCTTCCATTTTTCCACTCCCCTTCTGTTTTCTGTGTTGTGTCCAGGAGGACTCTCTAGGACCACAGCCGGTATCTCTGCTGGAGCAGAACTGTGGTTTGTTGTGGGGAGAGTGATGTGTGAGATGAGCAGGCAGCATGGGGAAAAAGGGACAAAGCCAAGGAAAACAGGAACGTGGGACTGCACTGTGTTTATGCCCTGCTCTCCTTTGCATGATGAAAGCTCTCAGCCTGCCAGATTTCATATACCATTTGTGGATCTGAACTACTCACCTTTGCTCTACCGGCAACCACTGGAGCTTTGACCTCTTCCCCATCCCCCAGCAAATGGCAGAGTTCATGGCATGGATGGAGCAGAGCAAGAGCCACTATTGCCTGCACCATCCAGGCAGCCTGGGGAGCTGGGAGGGACAAGGAGGTGACCAGGGGAGGGGAACACGTCCTCCAGCAGCAGGACTGGGGGAGCAGCAGCACAGCCCCCAGCTCTGCAGAGTGTCTTCAGGTGGGATGGTGCAGCACAGGTGGAGGGCACACTGCAGTTTTCCCTTTTTTATTCCCTTCAGAATAGCTTTAATTAACCTTTTCTTATCATTAAAAAGAAAAAGAGGCTTTTCCCAGTTGAGAAAAGAGAGGAACTGTTTACCAAAAGCTGGATTTAAATTGGCTCAAGCTCGGGAGCGGGGAGGCTGAGGGGAGAATTGCTGTTGTGAAATTAACTTTATGAAAGAAAAGCAAATCTCCACCCTGTTTAAACATGGGGAAAACATCACCGAGGCATCCTGCTGCACCAAATGGTAAACATGTCCGTGTATTATATCACTTATGGCTTCCTTTAGAGTTTTATGATGCTGTTCTCAATTACTGTGTTTGCATTTGTAATTAGAGTGCAGAACACATTGTGAAGGCAAATTATAGAGCTAACTTGTCCTTTCAAAACAACCCATTTGCTCAGTGTGCTCCCAGAAGCTTCTCTGTATTCAGGGGACTCCAGTGAAGGACTGACCTTCCCCACAGAAAGTGTTGAGAGATGCGTTTGCTGGAGGGAAGGGAGAGGAAAAACACATTTTGCCCCGGGGTTTTGCTGTGATTGGGCCTGACCTTAAACCACCGAAACTTTGGCTGGTTTCTGCAAGCGTTGTGCTCCAAAAGTTTGAGCAACTGATGGGATCAGAGGGGAAAAATCATAGAATCATAGAATCTTTTCAGTTGGGAGGGACTCTTAAAGGCCACGTGGTCCAATTCCCCTGCATTGAACAGGGACACTCACAGCTCCTTCAGTGCTCACAGCCCCATCCAGCCTGACCTTGGGTGTCTGCAGGGACAGGGCACCACCTCATCTCTGGGCAACCTGTGCCAGTGCCTCACCGCCCTTACTGCCAAAAACTTTTTCCTTATATCCAATGTAAATCTCCCCTAATCTCAGTTTTCTTGCTGTGCTTCCAACTTCTTGTGTGGCCTTGGTCATGTCACTTGGCATTTCTGTGCCTGCCTTGTTGGCTCACTGCCGAGCCGTGCTTTGCTGAGCAGCTCCTGGCCAGCTGCACCACATGCAATGCCCTTTTCTTTGCTCCAGCTATTCCGTGTCATCAGTGGAGATACAATTTTTCCTTTAAAGGAGGTCGATGTGGCATGCAGAAATCCAGAATTTAGGCCAGCTGTGCACTTTGCCTTCAAATTCAGTTGGGAAAAAAGTTACATCCAAGTCTGAAATTGGATACAGCAAAGCACTACTTAGAGTGAAAAGGAAAGAAAGTCTCCAGCGGTTGCTGATCTGCCCTCTTCACAAAGAGTATCTACATCTGGGCATTCTATTTTTTCTGCACAACCTGCACTAAGCAGGAGGACCTGACTTTGAACAGATTCCCCTGCAGCAACATTTACACCTCCCATGCCCCAGCTGGGTCTCTACAGGCTCTTTTTTTTCTCTTTTCACCACTCTTCCCACCATGAGAAGTTCACCATAACACCACCCATTCCCATTCTCACGTCCAGATATTAAATTCATTTTTTTGTGTCTTCTGTTCAGGCCAGAAAAGTCACAGCTTTCTGCAGGTGTTTGCTCCTTCTGGACAAAGGTTAGGTCACCTTCCAATGATTCACTGAAGAAACCAGTTTTGTTACTTCCCCTGGAAATGAGAGAGCTTTCTTAAAGAGAGAAACTGCAGCAATGGGATGACCATCCCATAATGAACTGACAAGAGAACTTACCAGAAGTTATGAGTTCAGCTTAACTTCTAGTATTGAATTGTTTTGTTTAACAGCATTAATTCCAAGAAAGTGTCTGGAGGAATGAGTTTGAACTTTATAAATTGTGGGATTATTTGTGAAGTGGGCTGGGAAGGATATTTTCTTCCATCCGCATGAAGAAAGAGAGACTTCAGTGTGGGGTTTCACAGTGCTAGATGCAGCCTACTTTCCATAGCTGCGTGCTTAAAAATGGCCCTGGTTCACTGAGCAATGTCAAAACACGTCTGCCACGCTGGCCAGGGAATGAAATACAGCTGCACAACAGGCAAGCTCGATTTCTCTGAGGGAACAAAAGAGCGAAGGGCGTTTGTCATCTGGTGGATCAAATCTGAGAAACACCTACTGTTGTTTGCCTAGCTGGGATTTAAAGCACATACATCATCATCCTCAGCCTGCCTGTGCTGCCAGGAGTGCTGTTTGCTTTGCAGTGCCCGAGAGCAGTGAGCAGGGGCAGGAGGAATCCCTTCACTCCCACCCTGAGGAGCCCCACTCCAGCTCCTTGCTCCCAGGGACGTGCCACCACGGACAGCGCTGGAGAGATGGCCACCAAAAAAAGAACCAAATGCAAAGTGTTGCCATTTTTCTTTCTCTTTTTCCCTTTCATTTTCTTGTTCTTTTTCTGGAAGGTCAGTTGGATATTAGGAAAAACTTCTTCCCTGCAAGAGTGGTTGGGCATTGGCACAGGCTGCCCAGGGGCGTGATGGAGTCACTGTCCCTGCAGGTGTTCAAGGAATGTAGAGATGTGGCACTGAGGGATGTGGTTTAGTGGACAATACTGGTGGTAGGTGGATGGTTGGACTTAATGATCTTAGAGGTCTTTTCCAATCTTAATGATTCTATGATTGTGTGATTCCATAATTTTCCTAAAATTTCGTCTTCCTCACTCTCCCACGTTTGATGAAAGTCTCTTTCTGAGATTGAAGTGAGAAGGCATCCTGCATGAAACACATGGAAGACGTTTTTGAATAAATGTTATTTTAAATGAGAGACCTTTCCTGCCTTACACCATCACAATCATATTTCAATATATGGCACAGAAGAAAATTCATATTATATGTCGTAACGTGATTTTGAAGCACCTAACCTTGGAGTACCCATGTTTTTTGACAGTGCTCATAAGAAGAGCAGAAGATAAGCATCTAAAAAAATAAATTAAAAGCTCTTGACTTGATGGTATCCTTGTTGCTTGTGCTATTTTGCACCTGTCAACTGCTCAAGGCACGGCTCGTCAGCGGTCGCAGCCTGGCTGAATGCTGACGCGGTAGTACGGCTGCAAATTGTCAAGAGCTGAGTGATCTCCTGGGTTGTGATTTATGACTCTGTGAACAATGACAACCGAGGAGAAAAGGCTCTGGTAATTTAGGAAGCAGTTGTGGAAACAATTAGATCACTTTTTTATTAGGTCATTTATAGAATTCTTCCCTTTAAAAATTAGATCCTTGATGAGTGCATTTTTCACGCACTTGGATGTTTTGTCCTAGTTTTCAACAGAGAGAAAGCCCTGAGATTTCCTTTGGAAGTGCTCGGCACAACATCTTCGACCTCTCGGGGATGTGAAAGCTGCAGGAGCACACACAGGACATCCTGAGCTCACCCACGGTCCTTGCATGGCTGCAATTGAAGCCCTTTGCAAAACTGAGCCCCTGTCAGATCTTTGCAGGAGCTGTGCTGGTTCCTGAACCGTTTCCCCACCACCAGCAGCACCTGTCTTTCTGCTGACCTTTGCCTATGGCAGGGCTGCAACCTCTGCCTTTGACCCTGGAAAGTTTCTAGTACACATAACACTAATAATGAACAATTGCAGCAAGGCCTTCAGAAGCACTCTATTTTGAGTTATTTTATCCTGTTTGGGTCTGTTCTTCCAACAGTTGAATTACTTAAGTCATTGGATTTCCATTTCTGATCTCTTCAGCAGTGGTTTGTCCCTTCTGAGCTAAGCAGTGCAATGTCTTGTGTTTTTACAAGGAGCCAGTGGCATTTCTCTGGAAATGTCCCATGTCCTTTACCACCTTCTGAGCTCAGGAATGTATCTCTGTGTGCTGTGTGCTAGTGAGACAGCTAAAAAGACAAATTCACCAGAATCTCTCCCCTTTCTCATCTGCTTTCTTGGAAGCCATCGGTCAGTGCACCCATGGAAAACAGGACTGCCAGCTTTGATAGCCTTGGGGATGATGCAGTCACAGCAATGTCATTTCTGAGTTCTTTTACAGAGAAACTGGCTGAAAAAGTGACCAAATCCACTCAGTATCCCAGCAGCTCCAGGCTCTCAAGGTATTTTGCACTATCACTAAATCCATCTATATGAGGATTTCCACTACGAAAAATTATGAAAGATTAACATAGGAAAACAAATTATCTCTTGCTGAGGAGAGCCCCATTTCTCTCTTTCCCTTTCCCAGCAAAGTGTATTGTGGGATGGAGAAAAGAGTTGTGCTGTGCCATATTCTCCAGCCCAACGAGACTGAAACTTACTCTCGGCTTGGAGTTTTATTATTCCCTTGCAAAACTCTTTTGTTGTACTATGCACCAGCAAAAATCCCTTTTATTGCCATTAAAAAATGCAGCTGAGGCTCCCATTATTTTTTATTATTATTATTATTATTTGTACAGAACTCAGCAAATAAAACAGGGTCCTGGATAAAAGGTGTGTCCTTTCGAGTAAAGCACAAAAAAATCTTAATCTTCGGCCCAGAAGCAGTAGATTGCCACAAACAGTCGGCAGCTAAAATCATTAATCTTTGCTGCTTGCCCAACTGGTACTAGTAGTAAAGAAGATAATACACTAGCAGAATCAGTGACCCACTACAAATTGGTCCTGAAAGGTCCACCAGCCTAAATAGACTTTTGCTGATCCAACACTTGTTAGGAATCCCAACAAAGAGACTATTGGCTCATCTGATGAGCCGCTCACTATTGGGCCTTTTGCAATGGCTGGTGATGGATGACCATACCCTCTTTGAGGGGGAAGATGCAGCTCCTGGTATGGGGCCTTTTCTCATCTTAAATTTGTACTCAATAAATCACAGGTGCAGAAGAGACAGCATCAGTTTCATTACACCTACATGCTCCAGTATCAATCATGCCAACACAACGGACTGCGTACAGTTCATTTCGGGAGGCTCTTTCTGTTCCAATACCATTTCCATTTTGTTGTGCTTTAGAATTCCTAAAGTGTTGAGCGTCTGCAGCGAAACACTGAGGGAGAAGGATGTGGTGCACTGTAATTGCCCTTTCAACGTGAGACAGGGCTTAGCTCACGGACCTCAGTTTATGGTGCCTTGCTATTGTTAGAGGTGAGTCTTCAGTAGTTTGGTAAATAGTACCACCAGCTCCACAGCCAGCACACATCACTTTCCTTTTTACCCTTCTTTTCTACACTCCGCTCTTTGCCCCAGACCTTTACTCTGGGTTGCATCAATTGCCCTGGGATTGTCCCTTTTGCGATTATAATATCATTTTTCTATCTGGTTTATGATGTTTGTTTAGACGATGCTGTAATCTCATACTTACTCTTACCCAAAGATAATTATAACAAAGAAACAGTTTCAGGGAGCTTCTGCTGTGTTCCCTCATTTAAAAGAGTGTCCTCCGTGTTCCCTTTGGCTTGCAAATACCCTGGGACCTTCGAGAGGAATATTCGTTATGATTCACAGGTTATGAACATATTGCAAAGCTCCCACATTGTTACGTTAATTTCAATGTCAGCTGTTAACATTCACTTAAAGCTAAGGAGCCTTTAGAGCTTCCAGACTTTATATTTAATGTACATAATCGAATATCCTCACACTATTAAACACAGGTCTAACACTCATCATAAAAACTGTGAACTATGTTTTTCAAATATAATAAAAGGTAATAGATTGTTATTCCCTATGTGTGTCCAAAATCCACTTTGCCATCTTTATACAGGGGGAGTAATTTCTTAGTGTCCAATTATCCTCCGATTTGCATAGGAACAACAACGTTTTGTGCAATTAAGTTATCACAAAGTCCTGTCATTCTGTAGCATTCTGTTAATCTTTAACTAAACGAAAAGCCATGTCAGCAGAGTACCAACACAGAAAAGATGGGTGTTCAAAGGAACTGCAATAGGAGCACATTCAGGACTGTCAGACAGAACAAGCTTTTCAAAAGGACACTTCCATTCAGTTTAAACCTACAAGGGTGTTGGGCTGACACCTCCATTTATTTGCTGTAGGGCTATAAGGAGAGAAAGAGAGAGTTTCAGTCTTATTAAAGCAGTATTTGGAATACGAAAAAAGGGATTCTTTTCCTCTGCCTCAGTGGCAGATCATAAAACACGGACAGCATTAATGCAAGGCTAGAAAGTATTGGTATTCATGTGTGACTGAGAGCTGTTTTTCTGTGAACCAGCTACCAAAACCACTTGGCTATTTGTTTATTCACAATTAGTAGGAAGACAAAAAGCAAATGTTTTTTTTTATTTATTTATGCAGGAGTACAGAAGCCCTACTAAATAGCATCCTTCTGATGCATCTTTTTGTGGGTGTCTGGTCTGTGAGCTAGGAACAGGTTGTGGCTCAGAGCACGGGCACGGCTCGGTGATTATTCTGGTCAGGTACCTGCAGCAGGTTCAGCATTACAAGATTAAAATGGTAATTGATCTTTGAGAGGACATTTGAGTTCAAAACATGATGATGTTCGGAACAGACCCTTGGCTGGTAAAAACTGCCATCAGTCCATCGTAACCAAGAGAAAGAGCCCAACTGCATCTCTGAGCCCATCTCCTCTCAGAATACAGAGCACAACTCGGTATTTGAATATATGAATATCACAGGTAATCCTTTGCAGATCGGTTATTTCTGCCAGATTACCAAAGCTTCCTGGAATGCAGCACAAGCAGGCTTTTCCTGCTGATGCTCTCATCATTTTCACTAAAAGCTAGCACTAACCCTTCGTGTTTTGCCTCAGGGTTCTTTACCTCGGGGAATGCGTATTACCTAATATTCATTTTGCTGGGTCAATATGCAGAAGGTGTTTCACTTTTAAGGTTACATCTAAATTTTTATATTTTTCTTTCTTTCTTTCTTTTTATCTCAAATGAAAATAAATGACACCGTGAGTCCCCTTTGTATTTCTTTCATCATGCTAACAACTCTGTGCATGTTTTCACCTACATACTAACAAAAAAGTCTTTTATATATATATACATATATATACATATATATATATGTGTATACACACACACCTCTGTAACTGTTTTTTAGGGCTACTGTCCAAAGAAACTTCTTTGCTTTCTTTTGCACTGTGCTGCAAAACCCGGTTTTTGCTCAAAGGAAACTGTAAAGAACTCTTTGTTATCTTCATTTTGGCCTTAATCTATAATGAATATTAATAACACTTGTAAGGTGAGGTGCAGATTAAAAGCATTAAAACATAGCTTGGATGTTTTCAAAGGTTGCATGCTGGGTAACGTTGCTGGAAGTGCCAAAGGGCCAGATTTGTTAGTGCAATTTTAGAAGTGACTTGGATTCCTCTTTGTAAAGCTGTACAAAGTTATGTCAAAGTACAAACAGGTATTCTCTGCAAGACTCAAAGCACCTGCATCATCACCAATTTGAAATAAAATTGAGGTGCTTTTGAAAATTCCTTTAGAAACCTGTTTGCACATTTCAGTCTCTATCTAAATAACTTCCAAAAATGGAACCTCATCACTTCGGTTTCTTCGGAAATTGTGACCAATAGTTACTGGCATAGCAAAGGACTTTACCTTTAAGCGAAGTCCAAGTGATAGATTCTGGGTGGAAAAGGAGAAAAGCCATTTGCATGGGGTTGAATTCTGCTCCTGCCACCAGTTACTGGTGACTTCGGTCCCAGTCTACTGGGATTCAAAGAAAATGGCAAAGCCCTGCTGTAACACTTCTAACATTGCTTCTACCAATAGATGATGGTGGCCTCACACCAACCAACCCTAGTTGGTTTCTACCACGTGTTGGTATTCCCATCTGCTGCCCTGAAACAGCTCCTGGAATACTCCCAAATCTAGCACTGATGATGAAATGCATGGCCTCTTCCTGAAGCCCAAAAATAAGTTTTCACAGCGAATTTGCAAGTGTCACTTCCAAAGAGCAAGGGAGATGAGAAGGACATGCCTGTGTTTTTGAGAAGGAATGATGAATTAAGATGAGGTTACCTGCCTCCCATTGGGTACTGAAGAGGTGGGATGGAACTGAAAGGTTGTGTGCAGGGAAGCTGTGCTTTGAGGAAGCTGATCTGAGGATACTCTTGAGGAACACTGCCACTGCCACAGAGTTTTAAAGAAAGTTTGCCATGAGGAGGGAAAGATTTCGCACAACTTTTGTGCTTTGCTTTGTTGGTCAGGAGGCAAAACTCTGGCTGCGTGCTGAAGCAAAACCTTAACCCGTTCCTCACAGAAAACAGCGGGGCCCAGGCTTCCCCCAGGAGCCCCGGAAGTAATTCTGCAAAGTGCTCCCATAACCTGGTAAAAGGGCTGATTTCATAAAATTAAGACATTGTCATTTATGATTTTACTCCTGGCCTAGTTCAGATTGAAAGACAAAGTCACCGGCTTTAGTTCTGTGAAGAAAAAAAGACCTCATCATTTATTAGATGAATGAAGATATCAATTTCTGTTTAAACATTAACAGGGTGATGCCAAATATTAGTCAGTTCCTAATAATTTTGAGGGATTAAAAAGATAATAAAAGTAATAGTCCATTACATTACCTACTTCAGCAAGATTGTAATGAATGTAATAAATTCCAGATCAGGGTTATAACAACTTCCATCTATTTAAAATGAATTTGTAGGGTTACTTTCATTAACTATGTATATGGAGAAAATGATCTGACATATTACTTTAAAAGAGCTGTAAAACCGATTAGAAGGAAATATGCTTCCCAGATAGCGGTCTGGGCCACCAGGGAAATTCCTTCCCTGGGAAGAAAGGGAGAAGAAGGATGGGAAGAGGAAGGCATCTTGGATGTTGCTGCTCCATCGTTTCTCCAGCAATAGACGGGCAGTGCGGTGGGCAGGAGCCAGGCAGGATAGCTGCCACTTTCTCTCCCGGCTTTTCCATTCCCTCTGCCCCTGCCTCTGGAAAGGACAGATCTGTTAATGAAGGAAGGGTTCCCACATGGGGGGGTTGAGAAATGAAACTCACCGGGCTCTGGGCCGGCCCTTTGGCAGCCCAGGGGGAGGCTGCAGCATTAAAGGGGACGGCGGCCTCATTGCTCGCTGGAGACAAGGGACCTAGCACTTGACTGCACTACAGAAATTACTGCTGCACCTAGAATGCAGCCTTCATTTATCAATTTCATAGCAAGGGGGAAAGGGAAGGGGAGGGGGGAACCAGCGTCTGCCTGCCTCCCTCAGCTCGCGCTACATCCAGCCACCGAGAGCCCTCCGAACCCAGCCATGTGTGTTATAAGGAGTCCTGGATAAAGTAACTTAATACTAATGATTTATTCTTAATTGGACCTCTAAGTGATTAAAGTGGCAGTAATGAATGAGTAACATCCTTCTAATTCCCTTTTTCTATTTGGCTTGGGCTGAAGGCCCTTCCTTTGAGCAGGGTTTGGCTTGGGGCTGAGCAGTGCCAGTATTTTTTAAGCTTTTAGTAGCACGCCTGAAATGAGCTGCTTGGATCATGTTTACAATAAATGACTCCATAAGCATGCTACCAGGGCATGGATTTTTTTTTAGCTTTCTTTCTTTCTTTCTTTCTTTCTGTTTCTTTCTTTCTTTTATCGGATTAGCCAATTGCAAGGCTAATGAATATGCATTTGGCAACCCGTGTTTGTGAGGCCACTTCCCACGTGGGCATCAAAGGAGAGGAAATGTGCGAGCGTAAATATCAGCTTTGTCACAATATTGATTCACTTTAGAAGTAGCACAGTGCTTCCCCCCTTGTGCTAATGTGCATAAAGATAATCCTGCTTTATGTATTTTTTCACTTATTTTATGGGACTTAATATTGCCCATTAATTGAGTGAATCAGCCGTGATTTTCCACCTCTATACTCCAGCACTCTGTGTTTTCTCAGTTTGAAAATGATGGTTACCTTCTTTAAAAAGGAAAAAGCATTAAAAAACATAGCCCCTATACTTTCAAGGATTATGGGTATGTCCAAGAGTCCCCAGCTGCCCCAGCAGCAGGCAGGATGGGGCAGCACCCAGCTGCAGGCTGCTGGAGCACTCCCAGAATGCTGGCTAAGCACTCAGTGGCCAATCCATGCTGAAATTAGCTGCTGTGCAATACTGGCAGTTATCTGAAATTAATTTGGGTATGCTTGCCCACATACCTCAATTATACCTCACAGTGCAGTTTAGATAAAAGTATATCACATATGACATATGGTAGTTGGCTCGGTGATGCTAAGGTTGGGTTGTGACACAGCAAAACTGCCACAATGCAATTAGAAAATACATAATAATAGTGCTTAGGATTCTTCACACCAAAAATCTGATTGCTCCAGACAACTCCCAGCTCTCTGTTCTTGTATTTCTTGTATGGCTGTGTCAGTTTGGAAGCACTAGGTTTCAGTGCAGTGGGAGCTGATGTATTAAACCCATACTGGTACCAGATACAAAAAAAAGGCACTATTTGGCATCTTTGGGATTTTTCCTCTCTAATCCCTGATTCAGGGATATTTGACGGTGAGAAAGCTTTATGAAATACCATTTGATTTTGTAAGATACTGCTGGAGATGATGACTATTCAGCAAGCATGAAAGCTGCCTCACCTGATTCTGAGGGCAGATTGCTATCGAAGCCTGGCTGCTGTCACGGGTAATAAAGTTGCACCGCGGGTGTTGATAGAAACTGGCTAATTAATAGATCATTACCGTGCTGCTATTGACTAACATCAGAACCCTTTGAGACTAGTTACACCAGCAAAAATCTGGAGAAAATCTCCAAACCTGGTGAAGACTGGATTTAATGACAGACTTCGATATGAACTGTAGTAGTATATAATTTTTTCAGGCTATGTCCACAATAATGTCTGAATGGTGCGTGTGCTTGCTGGGGGACAAGTGCTCACATAGTGTACATGCCTGAGACAAAGAGACAAATGGAGGGAACATTCTTCTCCTCTCCTCTCCTCTCCTCTCCTCTCCTTTCCTCCCCTCCCTTTGGGCTATTTGCTCAGGGCTTTGGGGTCACCTTGATGAACCGGAGCACTGGGTACATTTGGTTTTTCTCAGCTCTGTGATTCCAATGAGGGATAATCTCAGTTAACCATCTTCTGGGACGGTACAGTGATGATTCAGGGCAAGGCTGACAAGGACATTAGTGGGGAGCAGCAGGGAGGGGAGAGGCATTATCCAGTGCTACAGAAAGTGCGTGGTCAGGAGTACGAGAAATGAGAAAAAGTGAAGAGTGGAAGAAATGGGCAAAGAAAGAGAAGTAACAGTACTTAACCCAGGGAGAAAGAGTCAAAGTGATTTCTGAGGCAGTGGGAAGGAGAAAGTGTGAGGAAGAGTAAGCTGATTGATGGGGGAGCAGGAGACCAGAGCCTGCCAAAGGTTGAAGGAAATAAAAAATAACAGTAAAATAAAATAAAATAAAATAAAATAAAATAAAATAAAATAAAATAAAATAAAAATAAAATAAAATAAAATAAAGGCAATGATCTGGGCAATCTTACTGCTGGAAGCTAAGCAGGTTTTTCACCCTCAGGGCTGGGCATCTCCACCAAGCATCCCAGGAGCATCCCAGAGTCTGCGTCCAGTTATGGGAGGGCAGAGCTGTTCCTGCAAAGCTATTTCTGCTCAGCCCATTCCCACAAAGCAGCACCACTCTCACAAGAAGATCCATCGATGCAGTATTTGTTGGGGTGCTGGGAGCTGCCTGTCCTCTAGACAAACAGAATGAGCAACACCCAGCCATCTTCAGTGGAATAAACCTCCAACACACAACTCCGCACTGACAACCCTTCCAAATTCTTGTGAAGAGCCTCATCCAGGTTACAGAAAGCTCCCAGGGGGACTTGGTGTCCTCAAGGACCAGTTAGCTGTACAAACATGCCATTAGCTTCTGCATCTCTTTGAACTACCCTCAGAACACCGGAGTAATAATTGGATACCCCTAGCTCCGCCAGCCTGTGCGGCATGGGTCATATATGTAAACATCAAACTCAAATAACAACCCCCAAATTTAATTTATTTCTACCTAAACAAGTTCTTTTATCATAAAGCAATAAATTTGTCTTGGTGCTAGCAATTTGTTGCGGGTGACATAACACTGCAAATTGATTAATCGCTACTGTACACGACAAAATGAGAAAAGCAAGGAATTATTATGAATAGCGTCCATCTGATACAGTAGGGATTCATTATTCAAAAGTGTTAGCTGGTGGTTAGCTATCCCCCTGCTGCAGATTACATTCATTTGCAGAATCCTACATCATGCTTACACAAATCAACAAACATGCATTTATTAAGACATGGAATGAAAGCTATTAAAATGTGAAAAATTGCCTTTTTCTTTAAAAAAAAAAATGAGTCAAGTTTGGTGGTAGGTTTTTTTGGGGGGTTGATTCTATGAGACTGAAGCAAGGAGGCTTGTTCCATTATTTCTGTTTGTATCCAGAACTCATCACATTGAGCTGAGTGCATTGATATTGGTTGTCATCATCCTACAGGGAGCTTTATGTTGGAGCTTTAGGTGCACCAGGAGTGGTGGCTTAAAGTTATATACGTAGCAATATAGGTTTTCTTTGCCTTTTCAAGTGCATTTCAGCAGCTTGCAATTGTGGCTGAGGAACTTCTGCTTGAGGTGAAGAGTAAATGTGGAGTAGGGGAAAAGCTCTTCCCTCTGATTAAGTACTACGACAGCTATTAGGATCAAGATGCTCCACGCTTCTCACACTGAACACTGGAACTCTTTTGAAGCATGAAATTACTCTAGAAGAATGAATTTCAGATGCAGACTACAGGCAAAGCATGATCTGGATTCTTTGATTAGTGGTCCTGGTACCTGGGGGTCATCAGTCTCTTAGGAGATGAGGAGCAAAGTTCTGTGTGCCCATCTCTGCTGCATGAGTGATGTATCTGAGCTTGTCATTGCTGTCATGCAATCCATGCTCTCTGTGTAAGCACAATGACACAGAAACAAAAGACAGGCTTAGCTTTCCAGGAAGAGCATATAGAAAATAAAGTCTTTTCATCTGCTCCCATTTTCTTCCACTCCCACCTTGTGATGCCCCTACAGATAACAGGATTATGGGCATCAAACAGCAAAGTCTCCCTGCCTCCTCCTCTCCCTCTGCACATCCTGATGGTGCAAAGTGCTCGTCCTTCCCTTCAAAACACTGCTCCTCTCGTGGGCTGCTGACAGAAGGAAAAGCACTGATGGTGGGAGCAGCAGCTCAGCACAGCTCAGTCCCTGAACTCAGGTCTCCTTATTTTTTTTAGCTCTGCTCTGAAATGCCATGTGTTAATTTTTTATATGGCTACTCATAGTGAATCATCACTGAAATATTACCAAAAAGGGACCTTTCCAATGTTGCTGGAGTTTGGAGGAGATGCTAGTTCCTTCTTGGCTGTTCCGTGTAAGGAGAGAAAACAGTGCAGAAAAATGAAATAAAGCATGGAAAATGGGTGTGTTAGGTCTGTGGTACACAATATTAGCACACTCTGATATTGATTATTGGTTAGTCTTTTAGGCCTAGTTTCATTAACGTGATGTGATTAGATTACTTCAGATAATGGAGCTCGCCCTGAGAAAAACATCACTGAGTCTGTTCTTCTGTGTACTGCTGTGTGCAGTAACACAGCTTCACACTGAGGGCCTTCTCCTCACCTGAGCCCACCGAGGACACGTGGATCTCAGTAGCAGTGTCTCTGCACTCCAGCACCCCTGAACCTGATGCTCCTGAGGGCTGCGTGCCCCAGCGTGGGCAGCAGTGACACTGTGGGATGGGTCCACAGCGAGATCATACAGTCATAGCATATCCCAGGCTGGGAGGGACCCAGAAGGACCACCAAGCCCAACTCCTGCATGAGATGGGGATCCCAGCTTTCCCCCCAGTGACGCAAAACCCTTCTGTGGATCTGGGCTGAGATGGGATGTTTTGCTTATTCCTTTAGGGTCAGATGCAGTACAAAATAATGGGAATTGTATTCCTGATGGACTACATGTTAAATCTAATTCTGATTCAACAAAGTGGTTTAAGCACTTGCAAAGTGCCACCACATCTCTGTTCTAACCAGAACCACAACGGGGTGAATTCCTGCAGCACATCAGCTCTTGGCCATTTGTCTCCCAGCTAGGTAAGCTATTTCCATCAGCCACCTACAGCTTTAATGAGAAGAGTGGGGAAAGAGAAAGAAAGATCTTTGCTGGGGTCGTCCTGCTTTGCTCTGGGAGTGTTTCTGCGCTGCTGTGCAGAGCAAACTTAATCTTTCTTGACGGGCGACGCACATGGACAGTACTGATGCATTTGGTACTGAAAGCTCGATGTAGCTCAGCAATCCCATGTAAACACTGCAGAAGCAGAGGAGACCCTAGGCAGGAAAAGATCTGTCTTCAATCCCTGTGTCTGTCACATCATGACACCCTTCCATAAAGACATGCAAACTTCAGAGAGGCTGCAGCACCTCCGTCATGTCAGGGAGACACCCGGCGGTTAATGGCTAACTTCCCAGTGACAGCACTTCTTTTTGTAGCTTGCTTCCCCTCGCTTTTCTGAAAAAGCACCCACAAAATAGACAGATAAAAAAAATCCATCCGTCAAGGGCAGGCAGCTTGTGTAGGAGGACAGGAGGAATCTGCACCACAGCCACTTGGGAGTTTTAATTTGCTTTGCTTTGTTTTGAAGTGGCTGCATCTTCTTTTCCTTCCCTCTTGGTCCCTTTGCATGAATGGAGCAAGAACAGAGTTTGCAGAAGTGACTTCCCATTTAAAAGGCAGAAATGTGACTTCATGCAGGATTAAAAAAAAGGTTGATATTCAGTCACAAGGCAGCTGTAAACTGAAGGTTTGATAGTTGCTTGGAGCATGTGAATACCCAAGGAGCGCGAAGCTGCTGAGTGTGCTCCAAGCCTGGAGCTGGTGGCGGTCGGTGCAGCTCTGCTGAAGGCCAGGCAGCAAATCAGCCAATAGGTGGGAGGTGGCCAGTGGGTGTTGAGTGTAAGATAAATGTTTATGGAGGGAGAAAGTTCTCTCTGGATAGTACCACTGCAGGAAAAGAAAACAGCTCATACACATCTCTTTTTCTCCCAGTTTTTCCATTGTCATTAACAGATCTTTAATAGTTGCTTTGGGACTAACTTCTGAATCATCCTCTTACAAATGTTGACCTCCAGCAAGGAAGGCATCATAAGTTACACTGGCAAAAACACATCTTTGCAAGTGTCCAGCCTTTGCCAACAGGGCTCAGTGGGGTGGATGCGGGGTATTGAGCTGCCTGCAGGCATCACTTGGGCTCCCCCGGAATCTAGCCTGAAAGTATTTGCTTACAGACGGGCACCGTGCCTGCAGGACTTCACCACAGCCATCCCAAAATATCACCCTGCAGCTTGGCCTCTAGCCTCATCTTGTTTTTCAGACTGCAGAGATTCACCCTGTAGGCAGAGCGTGCGAGTTAGCAATGCGATCAAATGGACAACCCTGGAGGGAACAGGAAAAAAAATGAGGCATGCAGATGTTGGTGAAGGTACAGCTATAGGTTATAGCTATAGGTGTAAGTGTAGGCATAGGTGTAGGCACAGGTGTAGATATAGGTGTAGGTATAGGTGTAGGTATAGGTGTCGATGCAGGCGCAGTTATAGGTGTAGGTGTTTGTTTGTTCCAGGGTCACCCACAGGGCAGAGACAGGCTCAGGAAATGCCAGTTCTGAATTAATTGCACACCCTTCTAAATACCCTCACGGTCTGGTTATTAATGACCCAAGGTCTTCCTGCTCCTTCCATTGCTGCTCTGCTCTTCTGTCCCCACACCTGCAGGTTGGGTCCCTAGCAAGGCAGCTGAGCAGGGGAATCCTCTTGTTTCAAGGGAAATGAGTAACAGTTGAGGTGAACAGAGGTGAGCACGCATCGTGCCCTTCGTCAGTACTTCATTCTCCTCTTAGCAGAAAAAAAGGGAGCCAGGCTTTCATTTACCTCCTGGCTGAGCAAAGGCCAACAATCCCCACTCTGTCAAATTACTTAATTCTAGTAAATGCTGCAAGACCTTAACAAAAAAAAAAAATGGGGGGGGGGTTTTCAAAGCTGGTGAAAGATTGATATGAATTGGGCTCTTGCAGCTCTTATACATCCATTGCATCAAGCTGGGGAAGGCAAGCACAGCCATTAACCCCTCAAGGGATGAGGTTGCCAGCAGAACCAGAGAAAAATAGATGTCTGATTGCTGCATATTTTCAGTGGGTATTGGTCACCAAACTTCTTTGTATACCTTTGTAAAGCCCAGCCCAACAGGATGGCGTGGGCACTGCTTGCTCTTGCTGCACCTCACATGGATGGGCAGGAGATCATCAGAGCCCTAAGGTGCTGGAAGCTTGTCCATGAAACTGCTAAATACCACTGGATCCAAACCAGTTCTGGAAGTGCAAAGTGCATTTGTTGATTTTAAAGCAAAGATCTCTTCTAGTGGAAAAATCAACTAGAGAGTGATGGGGAATCAGTAGCAAGAGGAAAAGGACTGCCAAAAAGGACTTGGGGTACTGGTGGGTGGCAAGCTGGACACGAGACAGCACTGCGCCCTGGGTCCACTGTGATAGGAGAAGGGGAAATGGTTTCAAACTAAAAGAGGGAAAATTTAGATTGGATATAAAGATTATTTTTTTTACAATAAGGGTGGCAAGGCACTGGCACAGGTTACCCAGAGATGAGATGGATGCTCCATCCCTGGAGACACCCAAGGTCAGGCTGTATGGGGCTGTGAGCACTGATGGAGCTGTGGGTGTCCCTGTTCATTGCACAGGAGTTGGACCAGATGGCCCTTAAATGCCCCTTCCAACTGAAAAGATTCTATGATTAGATCTGATTAGATCTGATTACAAGATAGGACTAGAAACAGCTTTTGAAAGCCGTTTTTTTCCTTCCTAAACCAGGGAGGGAGGAAAGGGAGGAACCGACTTGGACTGGCTTCAAAGCCCTCTTATCTCACACATTTACACTCTCCACTGCACAGATTGCTCCTGTTCACCTTTAATTTACCTTCTGATAGTTGTGGACTGATACCAAATCCTCCTGAAAGCTGACACCTGGCAAGCAGTGCGCTGCGCTCCCATCTCAAGTGTGTGACATGGGAGAAGGATTTGAGGCCATCGGAGCCCTGAGAGCTACCACTGCTGGTGTGATCCCAGGACATTTTAACATGACTTGGGTTTGCTATTCCTGTGCACCCCAAATCCGTAAGTGTGACAGAAGGATATCTATTTTAAAAAATGCCAAAGCAAAGTGCCAATGATATATGCTGGACATCCCCTATCAGAAATATCTCCCTCCACCTTCCCTTCCTTTTGGCAAAATCTCAACAGCAGAGCTGCTTTCGGTGCCCATATGTTCATGCATACAGCAGCTATTTACCCAGCATCCCCAAATGTTTCTCCATGGTCTCCTCTTTGTCTGCAGCACCTTGGAGACCACGACCTTTGCAGTGTTGGTGCATTGGATAGTGAGCCACCAGGCAGGCGTGCTTCAGGTTTCAGATATGTTGTATGGCTGCCCTTTGTGCTTCGTCTCAATCCTGCCGTATCTTAACCCTGCTGCTTCTTGACCTGCTGACAGCCAACCCAGAGATTATTTTCATCCTCCTTAGATGTGAAGAACATTGGCTTCAGTCATGGTCTGTTTGTGATATGAAAATAGCTGTTGAAATGGATTCTCTCTTAATGCTTAACCTTGTTTATAGATAGATTGTTGTGGGGGTTTTTGGTTTTTAGGTTTTTTTTTTTGCAAAAGTTCACATTCAGACAAAAAAACAAAACAAACAAACAAACAAACAAACAAAAACAGTTCTGGAATTTTGTGATGAAAAGGAAACAAGAAAACAGCCAAGTGATTCCATGAGAATAGAGCAAAACTCCACTTCCACATCTGATTTTTTTACCTGTGGATGAGATTCACCAAGTCCAACCCCAACCCACCCCACCATGCCCACTGACCACATCCTTCATCCTTCAGAGCCACATCCCCATGGCCCTTGAACATGCCCAGGGACAGTGACTCCACCACTCCTTAGGCAGCCTGAGCCACATATCCAACCAGAACCTCTCCTGGCACAGCGTTAGGCCATCACCTCTCATCCTATCACTGTTACCTGGGAGCAGAAGCCGACCCCACTTTGCCACGACCTCCTTTCAGATATATGTAGAAAGTGACTTAGTGCCCCAGAACTGAAATCTCAACCTGAAAGCAGGGTTCCCAGAGTGTCTGTAATAGTCTGAATATCTTTTGAAATTCAATTAATTCCACCATGTGTCTGATGGTGTACTGACACTCCCTGTATGTGATACTACTGTACAGGTATGATGCAGCCACTGTTTGCATCACACTACAGTGGCATAAAGCTCAAACATCACAGAGCAGCATCTGGTGTGCTGTAAAAGTGATGCTGAAATTGCTTCTGGGTGGTTTTTTTTTCAGTTTCATGTTTGTTACTCATTGAGAGGTGCTGCAGGACAAAACCAATTTGCACTTCTCCAGGTAGAGTGTTTAAGTGTGAACCTTCATCTGGAAACACACACACACACAGGAAGGGGAATGCTGTAAGAGCTGTGCAGCCAATTCCTTTTGTTGCTCACAACATTTTCCTTCTCTGTTGTCCAGATTTGCTTTCCTGTGTGTTTCCAAGCGAGCACGTTAGCCAACATGATCGCACATAATTAAACATCTGGCAAATTCACCATGAAGCGAAGTGATGGTGTCCAATGGAGAGCTTCAGAACGGGGGGAGCAGGGTTCATCCTGTGGGTGCCAGGCACATCCCAGCTGGGACTTCATTGTTCTGCAGGGAGTCAGCCCAGGAGAGCCTTCCCTGTTCTGTTCGGGATTGCTCCCAGCAAAACAGCGAGCAGAAGATGTGATATGGGTTTTGACCTGTTCTCCAGTGAAAGCAGTTCTCTCACATTCTTTGCCTTGTTGGCTGGGCAAGTGGCCCTATGGTACCTGTCCTCCGGCAGGAGCGCTGCGTTTGGTGTCTGCTTTTTGCTGATTTTGGAAAACAAAATATGGAAATTGCACATCAGATAAATAGACAACATGAGCCCCACTACCTTAGAAAAATGGGATGGAAGTTAGTTAGCTATTTTCTTAGTAGGCTACTGCTCTTTCATCACTTCCCTCTTGCTCTAGCCCTGGATAGTAGTTTTTTGTTTGATATTCATCTTATGTTGGGACTTGAGGCATCAACTGTACTGCCCGTAAGAGGTTTCCTTGCTCCTCACAAGGAGCCTTTGTCCCCCCTGAGATCAATCAGAACGTTTTCCCCATTCCTCTATGCTCAGCAGATGGGGCTCCTCTTGCTCCCTCCCCTCTCCCCCACCATTGCCATGCACCACATCCAGGACCTGTTGTTCTAACTCTCCTCCTTCCCTAAGTAAAATATACTCAATTGGGAAGAGGTAGAGGAACAGGGAAATAGCTGGGTTTATTTTAATAGTTTCCACTCTCTGTTCAGTTTTATAGTACAGTATATTTAACTTTAACGTATGGACAGCTGGATGCATTTAACAGCACAATGGAAAGAATTCAGCAAGTGTACATTACAGCCGTGTGTTTGGAGCTGATCACCACGTATTTCTCCATAATATTTAGATGTGCTTGTTCTAGATTGTGTCAGGCTGATCAAAATATGTTTGTGTCAGGTGAGATTTGTCACAGATGAGCCTCTTTATTTCTTTACTTACTAAAACTCTTCCCATAGGAAGAGGCTGGGTTTAGCTGATATCAGCAAGTTCAGCCTGACGCTTAAGATAGGGTTACTTGCCTTCTCTGCAGAAGCTGAAAAAAAGCCATAAATACACAGAAACTTAGGAGCATATTCTGAGCACAGACTGCGGGCCCATTACTCCTCTTATGTCACCTTCACTGGCAAACCACTTGGGGAGCAGAGCATCACCGAAGGATCAGAATCTGACCAATACTCTGTAATGATGGGAAACAGCTACAGCGCGACACAGGGCTGTAAATCCTTCACCTCCACCATCAGCCCTGCAGCCCTCTCTGCACTGCTGACTGGTGCACCCTCCCCGTGGCATGAGGGAGGTTATTTCTGTGACAGCAAGTGAGGCAGGGCAGCAGCCTTCTCTTTTCCTCAAAAAAAAAAAAAAAAAG